>JAHXMU010000683.1:4170639-4231827 GCA_019455685.1 Philornis downsi | reverse complement strand
GACTTTAAGCCCCTGGGTCAGTCGGATCTCATACGGGTTCAGGCCATAGCCTATGACTGTTTTGGCCGCTGCCAAAACAACATGACCGCCACAGAGTGTCCATATCGATCCAAACTATTTGGCAAACACTTTACTTCATGTGGTCTCTGATGGGTACTTATAACTTGTACAAAAAGAATGGCACAATGAGGTGTGATCAAATTTCATTTTCAAATTTCGTGAGTTACGTATGTTCGATTTTCTGTTATGTTGGTACACATGTCTGTTATACGTGGGCCATAAGGATGTTGGCGGTTTAAATATTCAATTAAAAAAAACTACGAAACACAAAAAAAATATATTTGTATTTTTAAAAAGTAGAAGCATGGGAATTTTTAAGACTTAAAAATATAGTTGTCCAAATGGCTTCCCTCGGCTGATTGACACTCTTGGAACCAAAGTCGCAAATTTTGGAAAACTCGTTGAAAAGTTGTTCTCGGTAGTTTGTTACTTTCCTGAATAATGTTCCTCTTCAACTGCTTTAAATTGGTTGGATTATTCTCGTAGACTACCGATTTGAGGTAGCCCCATAAAAAATAATCGCACGGAGAGAGATCGGGGCTACGTGGGGGCCATTCAATATCTCCCCTTTTCGAAATGAGTTTTCCAGGAAAAACATTTTTCAGCAGCTCTATGGACACCCTAGCCGTGTGACATGTGGCCCCATCCTGTTGAAACCACATCCTCGAGGTATTGCTCTGAAGTTCTTGCAAAGCTGGCACCAAAAAGTCTGCTAGCATGTTGCAATAATTGTTCGCTCTAACCGTCGTGAACTGAAACACGAACACGCTCCACAATGTCGGCTGATCTTGCAGAAACTGGGCGAGCACGAACCGTAATTGGTATTGTTGGGCCGGTTGTTTCGAACATTCTGATCCATTTTCGTATTACATTGGCGCTTGGAACTTCACTTAAATCGTGTAAACCGTGTTCATGCCGATACAAACGTCGTGCAGTAATCACTGATTTATTGTTTTCGTAATACGCTCGGACACAAAATGCACGCTGCACTCCCGTGTACGGCTCCATGGCGACTAAATTTCCAGGAAGCGGCGCAGCGAACAACATATCCCCCCGCTACCCCGCGCCGCTCGTTACCGAGAAATTGAATATTTAAACCGCCAACACCCTTATGGCCCACTCTGTGTATGTGGACAATATCAGTGGACAATATCACTGTGGCATTTGGCGATCTACTATGAGCAGAACAGAAGTTCAATTGTGGTATAAGCGGCTTATGGAAGGCCGAGAAGATGTCCATGACGATGCTCGTCCTGGTCGCCCCAGCACGTCAACAAATGATAAAAACATTGAAGCAGTGAAGAAAATGATCTGATGAAGTTGGCATATCGTTCGGCTCATGCCAAGCAATTTTTACGGATGTTTTGGGCATGAAACTTGCGGCAGCGAAGACTGTTCCAAAATTGCTAAATTTTGAGCAAAAATAACGTCGCATGGTGCATCATGAATTCTTATCACAAGGTCGTACGGTCAATAAGGAATACTACCTTGAAGTTATGTGCCGTTTGCGCGGAGCAATTCGTCAGAAATGAACAGAATTGTGGAAAAACCAATCATGGATTTTGCACCAAGATAACGCACCAGCTCACACATCGTTGCTCGTGCGTGACTTTTTGGCCAAAAACAAAACCGCAATCATGCCTCAACTACCATATTCACCGGACTTGGCCACCGCTGACTTTTTTCTCTTTCCAAAACTAAAAACACCGATTAAAGGTAAAGCGTTTTTCGACGATTGAGAAGATAAGAGAAAAAATCGAAACAGGAGCTGTTGGCAATCTAAAAAAGCGCGTTTCGGAAGTGTTTCGAGGATTGGAAAAAACGCCATCATAATGTATTATATCTGAGCGGAATTACTTTAAAGGAGACAAGATGGTTATTGATGAATAAATAAATACTTTTCGTAAAAATTGAAAATAATGGTTATTTTTTTATCTTACTACTATAGAGATCTTTTCGCGATTGGTTTTCCTTTTATGATACTTTCCAGGCGGATTAATGATCACTCGACTTAATATATTTTTCAGTGAAAACAATCCAAGCCAAGCAAACGAAATTTACAAAAAAAAAAAAAAAACGAAAAAAAGAATTAAACCATGCAATAAATATATATGTATGATCTAGTTTTGAGATTTGGTATTACGCAGATGCGCGTTTTTTAGGAAGGACTGCACTCGAACAAATTTTCGCAGTGCACTAATGATGACCATGTTTGCATCAAACATTTGTATTTACGGAAAATATTGCAATTTTTGAGGCAAAAGTATTTTTCCTTTGCGTCTATGCTAATTTTCTCTTCAGATATTTCCATTTTGTAGTTTAACTTCATGTAATGGAACCATTAATTTCATATAACGGAAAATTTAAAGAAGTTGCCATTGCAAATGTGGATATTAACATCTCTCCTTTGTCACTCCCTAGTGCCGTTTCAGTTGGCATACATGAATAAAAGACTTTGACTGTATGCGTATGCGTACATACAAGTACAAATATGCAGAACTCTTGTTCTTGTTTAAGCGCCATTCACTGGTATTATTTCAAACAATCATATTAACGCACTTGTGTGCGTGGTATTCATGTACACCTAAAGACTAGAGAATCAAACCGAAGCTCATACCGGATACAGCTTTGATAACTCTAGTACCGGCTACACGATTTATGCTAACAAACATATAGATTTGATTTGTACATAGAACTAAGGAGGAAGCTCTCTCATAGAAAGCAGGAAACTCCTCAGTTTCAAGTGCCAGAGTTTGGGTGTATCCCAAATCCAGTTCCATCAGTCTCAAATGCCAATTCAGCAACGACGACTCAAATGGCATATGCACAATCTCTGAAAAATCAGGTTCCTCAAGCTCCTCCGCAGAAAAGCAATATTGAAACCTCAATCTAATCACTCATAAAAACTATGAATAATTTCATGACAAATATGCAGGGGATTATGCAGGAAATGTTACGAAACCAGTATACGCTCATTTATCAATCAGAAAATGAACTCTGTAAGAATTTGTTACTGGAATGCCAACGGACTCACCCAACATAAGAATGAAGTAGAGTATTTCTTGAGATCCCGAGATATTGACATTCTCTTAGTCTCTGAAACTCATTTCTCGTTAAAAAATTGCTTCCGAATAAATGGATACTCAACCTACGATACAAAACATCCCAGTGGCAGAGCTTGTGGAGGAACAGCTGTAATAGTTAATGATCAGGTAAAGCACTTTCCTCTACGCGAATATAAAACCGATCACATACAAGCCACTTTAGTTGCACTAACTGGATTAAACATAATAGTTTCTTCCATATACTGCCCTCCCAAATATGTTATAAGCGAAGACCAGTTTTCACACTTTTTCTCTACTCTTGGTGACAAGTTTATAGCAGCCGGAGACTACAATGCTAAACATACCTTCTGGGGGTCTAGACTCGTCAACCCCAGGGGCAGGCAATTGCTGAATGCTATATCGAGTTCACGCCTAAAAGTTTTGTCTGGAGGTGAACCAACATACTGGCCCACGGATCTCAATAAAACCCCCGATCTCATAGATTTTGCAGTTATAAAGAGCATAACAAGAGAACACATCATCGTTATTCCTTCCCTTGACCTCTCATCAGACCACTCCCCCACAATTCTCACAGTATTTAACATTCCCTTGAACCCGGAAATCTCTTACCATTTTCCAAACAGGCATACAAATTGGTTGAGATACAAGATGTATATAAGTTCTCATCTGTGGCAAAACTTTTCTCTCAAAACACCAGATGAAATTCAATCTGCCATCAACGTCCTCACTTCCACAATGACAACTGCCGCAAACTTGGCAACTCCGCACAAGGTCTATGCTAAAACAAAAAATCACTCCTCATGTCATATTGAATCCCTAATCAAAGAGAAAAGGAAAGCGAGAAGACGATGGCAAAAGCACAGATCTCCCTACCTCAAAGCTCGTCTCGACCAGTGCAAGTCAAAACTGAGGTCAACTCTGGATGAAAAAAAAAGAAATCTCCGAAGCCCGCTACTTATCTCGTCTAGGAGCCACACAAAACACTAACTATAGCCTGTACAAGGCCACAAGGCAACTACAGCGTCCTATAACACAGGAGTCTCCAATACGGATGAAAGATGGAGGATGGGCAAGGAGTAGTGATGAAAAAGTGAAAGAATTTGCTGATCATCTGGAAGAAGTATTTACTCCTACCGACACAATCTCTCGTGTGAATCCAACGATCATTAGCCCAATGGTCACAAATCCAATAAAAATAAGTCTATCTCTCTTAAAGAAAAATATTCTCTCGTTGAAAATGAATAAATTTCCTGGACACGATAAAATAAATGCGAAAATGATTTCAGAACTCCCCCACAAAATCCTCAAACTAGTTTTATTTATATTTGATGCTATACTTCGAATTGGATACTTTCCTCGATCATGGAAGCTGTCTGAAATAATAATGATCCCAAAACCTGGAAAGGAACTGTCACAAATTACATCCTATCGACCCATAAGTTTACTCTCTATTTTATCTGAAGTGTTTGAAAAGATCTTTCTCCAAATGTTGTACCCCCATATTGAAGCAAACCATGTAATACCCACGCACCAGTTTGGGTTTCGCAAGGGTCATGGAACGACAGAACAAGTACACCGTATAGTAACCCAGATCAGAAAACCATTCGAAGATCGGAAATATTGCTCAGCTCTCTTTATAGACATCTCCCAAGCCTTTGATAAAGTGTGGCATGAAGGCCTTTTTCACAAAATAGTCTCTTTTCTACCGGCAAATACCCACAAGCTCCTGGAGAGCTATCTGAAGGATCGATCTTTTGTAGCGAAATAGAAGGACTCTGTTTCAACTCAAAAAAAAGTTTCAGCAGGAGTTCCGCAGGGCAGTATACTAGGCCCTATACTATATACCATCTACACCTCTGACATGCCTCTTCATTCCCTAATTCAAATCTCAACTTTCGCTGATGACACTGCATTTATGAGCACTAGCACTTGCCCATTAATGGCTTCTAGACAACTGCAGTCTCATATACACACATTAGAATCTTGGCTCGAAAAGTGGAAGATAAAAGTAAATGCCACTAAGAGTGTACAGGTTACATTCTCTCTTAGACAGAACAATTGCCCAGCCCTCACTATTCACGGTAATACCATACCCGTTCATAACCATGTCAAATATTTGGGTATTCACCTTGACCGACGTCTCACCTGGAAAAATTACATTGACTCAAAAATCATACAATTGAAATTAAAAATAGCTCAACTCCACTGGCTTATTGCCTCCCAGTCTACTCTCAGTTTGGAAAATAAAATCACCATCTAAAAAACCATATTGAAGCCAATATGGACATACGGCATCCAGTTGTGGGGAACGGCATCGGCTTCTAACATAAATAAGCTACAGAGAAGACAGTCAAGAATACTGCGTCAAATTTGTGGTGTCCCATGGTATGTTAGAAATGATAACATACACAAAGATTTAAACATTCCTTATATTTCCGAGGAAATAAAAAAATTAAGCAGGTCATATGTATCGAAGTTGTCCTACCACTCAAACCCAGTCGCTCAAAACCTTCAGCATTTTCCCGGTCATATACGGCTAAAAAGAAAGGACACGCTAGACTTGGTCCGGTGATATACAGTTCTGCTCGCCAAAAACAAGATCCGGCAATGGCAGGATACTTTAGTTTAAGATAGGATTAAGATTTGAATACATATTGTAAATTTCGAAAGAAAGATCCAATAAAACAAATGAATGAAAAAAAAAATATAGATTTGCTTTGCCTTCCAAATTAATACACGACTAATTGAATCATAAAAACATTTTTCAAAGGATTTTCTTGAAAATGCTTTGGTTCTCACTGCGAATCCTCTCCTATGTCTTCCATGGACTGGAAAAGGATGAATACGGAAATAGTGGTAATTTGAGTTTTGGATAGGGAAAAAACTCAGACAGAGCCATATCAGGTGAATCCGGCGGTTTTTCGTTGACAATTGTTGAGGTTTTAGCCAGAAATTCGTTCACAAAGATGGTACTTTGATATGGTACATTTTTGTGGTAACAAATCCGTGTATTTTTCTTGCCACAAATCTGACCGTTTTCGACGAATTTGCTCTCTCAAACGCTGCATAACGGCCGTATAATATTCCTTATTTATCATCTGACATTCTGATAATAATTGTGAGTGCATAAGGGCTATTCCAGAGCTTGTTGACTGAGTTGCATGCCAAGGTCTTAAATTTATATCTCGTCACCAGGTATAATGCGTTTTATGAATATGAGGACGGAATTCCATCATCCTAGCAAGTCTTCAGGGACCTTTACACGACTAAGTTGTTAGGAAATTTCACGTCTTTCGAAGCTAGTCGAGCAGCACTGAGATTCATACCCAAACAAATGTGTTTGATGTATCTATACATTGATTTGTAAGATACCAGAACTTTACCGCCTATCTCGATCAAACTGAAATACTGATGATTTATAGTCTTCATTAACTTCACTTTATCGATGTTAATTTTAGTTGATGACGTTGATGGCCTACCAGAGTGAGGCAAATATTCCGCTTATACACGACCGCTTTCGAGTGCACTGTACCACTCATATGCACGTTGCTCTGATAAAGTCGATTCACCGCTAGCTTTTTCTAACATTCTGTACACGTAATTCTATTTGCAATGCAAAATATACGACAAATTATTTTTTCGATGCCTTTATCGCAAAACACACGTAGGATGTTCTAAATCTGTAAACAAGCTAAATAATAATATAATATTATAATAAATAATAAACTCCAAACCAGTATAAAGGACAGTTGTGCCATTTTAGCAGCAAAAAGAATGTTACCTACCTTCTTAAACGAACTTTTGAAATGATCAATTCTCATTGTTTTTTGTTTTTTTTTTGCAAAATGTGTGCATGTAACTTTATTAATTAATAATTAATTGTGCCTGGAAACCATCAGTTATCAAAGTAAATCGTGTTTTATTTTAGAGATAAAATTTACAAAGAATTTATTGTGGAAAGTGTGGATGAGTAGATTTTCTTTCACCACAGTTTTATTCGTGGTACAAATAATCCTCATCCTTTTTTCTCAATAATTGGTTACTTATTTTGAAGAAAACAACGACGTATTATTTGTTATATAAAATACTGTCCATCGATCACTACCATTTTCCCCCATTTTTCTGACATACGCATACCGCATCTGCAGAGAGCTTCGTCTTTTAAGGATATATGATGTCAGGAGTTGCTCAGACAGGCCATGAGCCATCGATCAGAACAAGGGATAGGAAGGGAGGGAAGGGGCAATGTCCGGTGAATACGACGGAAGGAATAGAACTTCCTCTTGTTTTGTGTTGGTTGGTGGAGGCTGCGTTTTTCCTTTAGTGTTCAAGTCAATCTCATCAATTGTGTTGGAGTAACTTCATTTATGATACCAAATTGGTTCCAAACACACGGCATGAGGTTTTTTTCTTGAATATTCGGCTTGACTATATGCGGTTCTCAAGATTTCCTCTTCTTTGGGTTATCGTAGAGAATCCATTTTTCATCACCAGTGACTATACGGTGCAAAAGACTCTTTCGTTTATGTCTGCAAGTAGCATTTTATACGTGCAAATGGATGAACGGAGATTTGTATGAGTTTCTATTTTAAAACTCTTTTAAAGAGAACAGTTTATCGACGATCCCGAATGTCATAGTTTGAGAACCATTTGTTAGACTTGTCGATTATTCAGCTACTCGAAGTGAATCGGGGATTGAACCCCCGATCATTCGAACAATAGCCGCTTCTTCTTCTTCTTGCATTTAGCACGACATTTTTTCCATAATGATTCTTTTTCGTCGTGTTCATACATCTTCGGTCGCCCGGAACATTCTTTGTCTTCGCCGTGTTTTTTTTTTTTTAACTTTTGAAACCATTCACAACCATATCTTCCCTTAAAGCAGCCTTGCAGTATGCTTCTACATGCAATGGATGTAGATCAGATGCAGATTTCTTCAAATTATAGAAGTAAATAAAAAAATTCGGCATGTGATGCTTATTCAGTTCAAAACTTAACATTTTCGAATAAAGAGAATATGTGATGCTGATACAAAATCGCTAATATTTCATGGTTATGGCGTTGCCAGGTGTTCAGTTTTAAAATATTACATTTTATGTATGACAATTTCAACAATGGCTTACTGGTGGGTCATTTTAAAATTTTACATTTTAGCGACGTATGAGCTAAGCTTGTCACTTGATCGTAGTTCTTCCTTGTAAAAACGTTTAATGATAAGCGTTTCGGTTACGGTTACAGAAAATACCTATTACTTTGATTTACAAGACGTGTATGTTAACGAATGCGGTTTAATTTTATACTATGAATAGAACAAACGCTCCTATATAATGCATTGAATGTTAAATAGCCCTTTATTACTATTAACGCATATTTAATGTAAAAGAAAAGAGTAAACAAACTAAAAAAAAGTCCTTAAAAATACAAACAAAAATTATATGTACACACATATCCTTAATTACATTTTATGTGAAAGGTCCTGGTAAAATGCATATGCACACATCTACATTCACATTTCTACATTCTTTATGTTAAACTAGCTTGAAATTGTAGTTGTAGCAATACTAAAGGTTAAAGTTGATATATTGACAAAGGAGGCCGTAAATTCGAATGTGAGAAAATGATTGTATAATAAACTTTTCTACATCTGTAAATGCATGTGCTTTTGTAATATATTCGTATTATATTATGAAAAAAAACAATGATTATATTTTTTGTGCTCCGGTATGAAATGAAAATGTTGACTAACCTTGACAGGATTATTATTAGCAGTGAGCTACGAATGAGCCATTCCCTTTGGGGGGCCAATTATTGACATTCGCTTATGGTGTGTTATATAAGGAATTCAGTTCTCCATCCATTTAACGTTAGTGAATGAAAGAGCGGTGTTAACGCTAATCGCCAAATCAAGAGCATTGTGCGTTTACGCGGTGCAACTAGGAAGGATTGAACAAAAATTCTGATTAAACAATTAATTGATTAACTACACAGGTAATAATATCGCAATGATAATAACATCAAGCCCTTGTTAGAATGGGGCAAATTAACGTAAAACCATAACACAAATAAGCATGTTATGACCAAATGTGTTTCATGATCGGGATGGTTAGCTGGCTGACTGGTAGACATGCATTGGTTCTAAAAATCTTCATTACAGGGCTTACATATTTTCAATATGAGGGAGACTACAAAGGGAATCAAATTTGGTACAACGCTGAAACGTATTTTGTTGAAACTTTCAAAGCAATGTCACCTAAAATACAAAAAATTGGGGGTTATCGGCGCAACTTTTTCACATCCTGATTTATTAGAAGGCAAAAACTGTAACATTTGAGGCTTTTAGTAAGCAAAATTTTTATACAAGAACTCAAACTTCTGTTGAGTGGCTCATAGAAGTGACATAACCAAGATGGGAAAGGCAATTTTTATAGAGGCTATATCAAAACATAGGACGACCAACCAAACCAAATGTAGCATATGCAAGCAACGTCTAATTTGTTATAAAGCTGTATAAAAGCATGGGTCTACAGGGCTCATTTCTGATAGGATTTTACTTTTGCCCAGGCATAATATATGTACTAAATTAAAACCTTGTGAACACCACGGTTTGTGAGAGCAATAAAGCTAAACTTGACCATCCACCTTATTCTTGTCTCACTTAACAAAAGCGACTTGTACTTTGATTACGAGCAGGGATTTGACGCGGGAATGAAATTATATTTGCAAAAACATTTTCTACGAATTGATTAAACCGATTTTAAATCCAACAATTTGGGTATTTCTTAAATATGTTTTATTTCCATAAAGTTCAAATTGTCGAAAATTTAAAACCGAAGTTTTTGAAATTGTTGTTTTGAAAACCGTTGTTGTTTCTTTCTCAATCATGCTTTTCTACCATTTTAAACGTGATCTTGGGTCATTAACAAAAATTTGACTGAAAGCACTTTAAACTGAGAAGCTATGATAAAACGATTGCTAACTCATATTGAAAGAGTGATGATTGGGAAAAAATAACTACAAAATTGCTGAATGTGTCCTATTGTTTGATTAATAAGAAATGTAATACGAAAAAAATGATCATGTATAATGTAAGGGATCTCGTAGGTTTATTACAAACCAAATCAGAAATTATGAAAATAGATTTACATCTACCTTCACTAATGTCATTTCACCTAATTTTTTTGGGTTGCGTTATAAAGTGCGTGATAAATGTATCGGCTTTTTGCAAAATATTGCTCAAAATTAAAAGGAGAAGAAACAAATTTATTTTTGTATATTGAAGTCACAGAATGAATGAAGACTGAATTTTGTTAAATCTACCAATTTGTATGAGATATGTCAGAAGAGTTGTAGCAGTAAAATCTATTTTCATTCCCATACCTTTATTCAAGCTTTTATTATGTGTGAAATTTTACTGAATTTAGTCTAAATGAACAAAGTGTATGAAATTATGAATATGTAGTACAAATATATTATTTGTTTTGGTGATACAAAAATGGTCTAATTATCCTGCCTACTTTTTAAACTTTTGCCAAATATTACACATCAATACAATGGACAACAATTTATATTAATACTGTTTATTGATTATAAATTGCATATGAAAGACTGAATTTTGCTAATGACCCATTTTCATTCATTGAGTTATGTTGATACCGATATAAATGACATTAATCGATATGCATTCAATAATATATCGATTAATTTGTATAATAGGGACCAAGAGGGATGCAATTAATTTCCAGATTTTGTTCAAATTTTGTGCAAAAAAGGAAATTAGATAACTTCAGCTTAGTAAGCCATAGAATTTACAGGTTTAATATCAAATTTCGGAAAATGATTCACTTTGTGTGGGAGACCCACTTCAAGGTGGTCCAATTACAATCGACGGCTACGGTCTAGTGAGATATGAGGAAGTTGCCTTTATTCTCTCAATTTGGTTTCTTCAAAATCCCCACTTTCGAACGAACCGGGTTTTCCGCTTCGGTTAGCTGACTTTATATTGAATAAACTCAAATTAAAAACTCGTGAAAATAATTGAAAATTGGTTTCGACTACTTTAGTGTAATAAATTTGACCATTCCAAACCAATATCAATTCAGATGATCATAGCTAACCAATGCGTGTAAGTTGATTCACAGTTCGCGGTTTCATTAGCTGATGTTGTCGCTGTTAGTATAAAGAATTAATTTCCCAAATTCTTGTTTAACAATTTTCAATTTTGCACATCTTTATAAAAGCATATTTGATTGATTGGGTACGCATAAGAAACATTCAAGTATCCTCATCCGATATATCCAAAATTGAGCCATCTCAAAAACTGCTTTCATGTCTAAAATACCCATAATTTATATACAATCAATACAAATGCCTTCAAAAAATAGAGTTTCATAATAGCTCCAAAATTTTGATATTTTTTTTTTTTTTTGAGGGAATTAGCAATTCAAAATTTATAACATTTGGCTATCCTAAATCTTTTTAAGCGATATTTTATGGACTAGAGCTGACTAATAATAATAAAAATAAAAATAATAAATGTGAGTTCGCAATATCTATTTATCGAGTCACTTTTTATACTCGTCGTTTTTAACATTAACTTTTTAAAATATTGTCCCTGTTCTGAGAATTGGCTTCAAAATTGGCATCGGATGGATAATTTTTCCAATGCCTTGTACTTGTCTGTCTCTATCCTACTATCTGTTTCTATCAAATTTATGGAACTTGTAATTACGGTTTTGGGCCCGTTCGTAAATATGTACAACTAACTTTATGTTTCATATTTTCCCTTCAACGCTGCCGGTTTCAGTTTTAGAAAAACTGTCTGTGAGTTTCTGGTAACAACCAATACAATCAGAACTGGGTACACTTTTGGCTCATCCTTATAAATAAATGTGTGTATCTACATATGAGTTCATTCAAAGATCTAACAGGTTGCTCCTGAGCTGTCTAAATAAATGTGATTTTCGTACCTCAGGTAGATACCCTGATAAAGAAAAAAGAATAAAGAAAACATAAGAAAAGGGTATATTTTTCCTACGTACTTGGTTCCGTAGAGAATAACCGAAACCCGAATTTTTGAAAAAAGTGTATTTTCGACAACTCGAAAACCAATACCAAAATATAAGCATTGCATTGGTCCGATGGTGTTGGTTGCGGTTTCGGAGCCCAGAACAAGCCGGAGCGGCTTTTGGAAAAAAGTTCCTCCCGTTCCGGCTAAACCCTGTTCATTCACGTTCTGATCCTAACTCGGTCAAATCTTGTCCGGTCCTATCCAGCCCGAAACCCTGACTACAAGGATGCACGGAGAGACAAACTCATTATTCGGATTTCGATTCTGAATCGATCGTTATATATTTTGTAACTTCGACATTTCGGCGTGTTACAAACATCAGCATGGAATCAATATGCCCTGAACCGGAATATGGTGTAGGGTATAAAACTGAAAGTTTGTTTAGCTTTATCTGTCACAACTGCAGTAATAACCGCAATGTTGAACCCTAAACTCGTAATACTCTGGCTCTATCACTGTATACATCCGATGTCGTCGTTTGATTTTAACTTTGATCTTCACTATATGAAGTATGTGAAATAACACGGAAGCATTAACTTTTGCTATACCCAGCCCTTCTAGTAGATGCTGAATTTCATTATGATAATGAAATTAAACGTCCACTGCTTTTAATTTAATATTTAATATTCGCCTTTGACCTTCCACAAACAATTTAATCATTCTCACAATAATTCAAAAAATCATCGAAAACTAATACTACTGGAATTTACCGCTTAAACTGATTTAAATCCCGTCAAAAACCATCGAAATTAATTCTGGCATTACTGGAGCAATTTCCCTTATATTGCAATGCTAAATAAAACCGAAATTGTTTAGATATTCACATGAGTACCATTGCAAACGAAATATTTTGTACATAACCGCAATATTTTGTAACTTTCATGCAATAATAATATTAAATTGATTGAAAAAATTCAACATTTTTCATTCAACTGAGTGTTGTACACGTTCAACTGCCATCATTTGCAAAGTCCTACACATATTCGAGTATGCCCATGAAGAATGGCTGGAGTGTTGCAGGAAACAAGGAAGGTCAACTAAAATTTGTAATATTCGTATAAAATTAAATTGACCATAAACTAAATATACTAAAGCGGCAAATATTCATATACATGAGTATTTATTTTCTATTTGTGCATTTATTTGTTTATGTGCATATGGTATATGCAAATTGTAGATAATGTGTGTATGTGCAAATACATATATTAGATAAAAAGGCTAAAACTACATTCATATTTTCGATGCACCAGTCAAAAGTAAAAAGCTTTTAACTGCGGTCAAAATACCAAAACATTTGACAGTCAAAAAACCACAGAAAATCAAATAGGTTCGGTGGTATTGCGTTTGGTTATTTTTTCTATTAAAGCTGAGTGCAGTTGAGTTGAACCATTTTATAAAATGAGTTAGCAATAGTTTTGCATTTATGAATGCTTTAATAAATTTATATTATGATTATAATATGTAAAACAGAATGCAACGACTGAAAAAAGCACTATAGGGCTTTTGCTTCATAAAAAACCGGATAAATTCCTCAAATAGCTCTGTGTACATTTTCTGTAGTTGATGACATTTGATGGCTGTTTCCAATTCTATGGAATATTGAAACTAAACTCAACTCGGAGGAGGTGACATGCCCAGGTGTGTGATGGATGGTATTGCGACCCTAATGTGGAATTTTGAAGGTTGCCACATATTTTTAATACAGGGCGGGGCACCAATTATGCCACAATAAGTAATTCAAATAACTTTTTTTAATCAATGCATTTGATTTACTTTTATCTTATTGTATAGAAATTTCAATTTTACTATATACAACTAGTCGGTTTTGAAGGTAATAAGGATCGCCTCAATTATTGTTTTAATGGACCTTGATGAAACCGCGCACCACACAGTGACATGTTCTGGGTGCAGTTCCGTTGCACCCAGTTGCTTATTTACGTTGTCGTTTAGATCAAAATGGGCCTCATCAGACATAAGCAAGCAATTTATCAAGTTGTTGTCTTCTTCGGACATTTGGCAAAATTCCAGGCGAATTGGGTTTAATGTGCTTGTATTTTGGAATTTGTGCGAAAACAAGTTTAAGTTATCATGAATTATCCGTTTTAATGATGGTGTGCTAACTCCAATTTGCGCCTATAAGTTACGAGTCGAAAGGCTTGGATTTCCCTGAATTGGCGATGCTACACCCACGAATGTGTCTTGAACCTGAACAAAGGGATTTCGATGATACGGTGTTCGTGCAATGCTTTCTGATTCGACAAACATGTTTACCCACCTCATAATGGTCCTTCTATGAGGGGAAAACCGCTAAGCTCCTGCCTAAATTTCCTTTGGACGGAAATGAAGGATTGCAAAGCATGCTACTGTCCTAAAGCTCTTTTCGGTATCCCAAGCATTCATTTTAATAAATCTTAGTCTAAGTATTTGCCTTTCTTCCAATTTAAAAGCAGCAAATTAACAAATTTGGAAAAAAACAAGTTTTCTACATACCTGCCAATTCATTTCATAATTTTTTAGTTAAATTTAAAGGGATAGAATAGATGAAATTATACTTCTGAAAGTTTTACATCGTTGTTTAAAAATGTTGACTGGTTTTTAAGTATTTCAAACATTTGGTATTGAAATAATTTGCATTACTTTTTCTTTGCAATAATATTAACATTTCTTGAAGAACAATGAACAGAATTTAAAAAAAATAAAATAAAAATAGAATCAAATAGAATGGAATTCTGTACAGAAGTGAAACATTTTCAATATAATTACAAATGTAATTTGGACATCTTGAATCAGAATGCACTGAATATTTGTGCGTAAGCCGAACACATTATCCTAAGTGATTAAGAAACATTTCTTAACTTTACCCATGATGGCCCCATAAATTTTTCATTAAAAGTGTTATTTATATTTTATATTATTATTATTTTATATTTTATTTCTCTGAATTCTCTGGACCCTGGGAAACGTAAACAATATTTTGGGTCTGCTGGGGATTGAAAAGATTTTGAAAATATAATTAAATATATAATACATTGAAAATACTTTCTTATATTGAAATAAACATCTATTGTATAACAACAGCACCCGTGAAGATGCCTTTACGTATGAAAAATGCTTATAGAGACAAATTCATACATGAACACTGTCTGTGACCAGGACTTTTTTAAACATTTTTTTTTAATGAATTTCCTAATTTATGCAACATAACATGACGTCTATTAGAGAGTAGTCATTGAATACTCTTTCCTGTGTGAGAAATTCTTATAAAGTTACTTTTCTACAGGAAAAGTGTCTATTGAGATACGTCAGGTGTATATAAAGGCACTTCCCTTTGTGGAAAATGTAGATGACAACATTTGTTTTTATGAAAAATGCTTATTAAGATATGTTTTAAATGGAGAGTGTCACACAGGCACATTTCTATATGAACAGTATCTATCAAGAGGTTTTTTTTATGGTTGAAAATTGTCTATTAAACAATTTTTTTTATGTCTACCAAGACAACTTTCTATTATCAGCGCCCTACATAGAGAGTGCCTACCAAGACACGATTTTATTTGAGAAGGGCCTACCAATGAGAATTTCTGTCAAGAGACTTATCTATATAAAATGTGTATGTTGAGATTTTTTTCTGAAAGTTTGTTTTTACTATAAATTTTAAATATTATGCAAGCACCTACAAAAGCTTTCAATATTATAATTTCTTACTAAGCTAAAATGAGCTAAATTCTGATACGTCCCTCCCGAAATTCCTGATTTGAAAACAATAAAGTTATTCTTAATAACTTATGAATAGGTTAATATAAAATTTGGCTAAAAATGTAATAGTACTGAAACATGATGACGCAAATCATTTTGGACATCCCCCAAAACCGGGGTGCTTCAGTTATTGTTTCTTTCTTCAATAATAAAAAAAGTAATAAATTTAGTAGGGTATTTTTTTTATCGTGCACAAAAATGTTTGTTTTTAAAGGATATTTCTTTCAAATATTAATCATTCTTAGTAATAATGTGATGCTGTAACGTTGGCTTCCAATTCCCGACTTATCCTTGTTGACTTTAGACTTTACGTAGTCAAAAAGGAAAGACATATGAGTTGTGATATCACGAGGGGATGAAATTTACTATTCGACAAAATGTCCTCGCAATAGTGCTTTTCTCTAGTGGTCAACTGAGGTCTTACGACAGTGGTTCGACGGTTATCACTTTTCTGGAAATTTGGACCGATAATTGATAATAGACACCATTATCGTATCGTGCAAATATCCTAATTTTTTAAGTTTACCCACTTGTTTTAATTTAAGGAACTTTTACATGTTAGCGTTTTTCTTTAAAAATGTTCTTGCGATGTTTGAAACAGAAATTTGAGTAAGATAAATTAACTTACATATTCCTCCAGCCAGAATTCTTTTGCGTTTCTGCAAAAGTCAGAGTGTTACCAGAACGGACGTGGTAAAGAGCTATCTGATTGAAACATAACAAAAGAAGCAAAATTTTAACTTTCTGTCCTCTATTAGGAAAATTTTGAGGTACTACCTACTTCTACTACTACTATTACTACTACTACCGCTTAGTGCTAAAGCGGCCAATTTACATATGTATGTAGTACCCTAAGGTGCGTGACAGTGTAGCCTGTTTTCATTCTTAGTGAAATGCCTGAATGGAAGATATGCATTTTGTAATATAACAATTTAATAAGGCTATTTGTATGGGAGGTGCAAGGAATAAATAAATTGGTCAATTTGTTTGGCACCAGATGTACCAGCGTTGCCCACTTTTAATTTTCAAAACTTAATTTACCAAATACAGAACATATGCCAAGCTTTGACGAATTTGGCATAACTTTGAAATTTGTATGAGAGGAGGAAAAGGAACGTTGTTAGTTAATTGATTTTTCTCCAGATTTATAGATATTCATGCACTAATGGACAAAAATCTAGACTACTGCGGTCTACTAATTAGAAATTACAGACGAATAATTAAACTTCAGAAATCGGTCAATTTGGTTGTACCAAAATGGACAAGACATTGTTCCGTTTCCATTCTGAGAATCTGCTTTGGCAAACGCTGAACGAGCACCAAATTTGACTAATTTAGCACAACCGGTTAGAAGATATAAGGCGACGGGGTACCAGTCTACTGTGGCAACCGCTCAAAGTGTACCAGATTCGAGTAAATGTAGTGCAACTACATAGGATATAAAGATATAAACATGAGAATATATTTAAATTGGGCACTTGAATAGGAGGTACTGGAGATAGTGTGGTGAAACCGTCGGTTTTCTCCAACTTTTCCAAGCGTTATAAAACGATGCAATGAAAAAATATGTTACTGCAATTTACGAATGAGATGTTTATGAAGGTTTATGACAATTATTGTATCTGCTGACATCCAGCCAGCCGGTCAGCCATTCAGCCAGTCAGCCAGACAAAGGGGTACCGTCCAAACCACTTCAAAAGTAATGAGGCATATTTCGATATTTAAGCGCTATCTTCTTGATGTTAAATTTTTGTCATATCAAACGATATACTCGTATATCAATCAGTTAACGCTTGTGTTGCCAAAGTAAACAAATTAAAGTAAATTGGAGAGAAACACTATACCAAAATACTATTCATGCAGTGTTCTAATAACTGCATATATATTTCCTTTGCGCATTAAATACCAATTTTTTCGATGACAATTATATGCGCTGTCTATCCTAGGTGTTTTCTCTACCCTCAAGAAGAACAATTGCTCATTTAGGTGTCCGTAAATGCTATTTGCATCCGAAATCCACATCCACGATAACAGCAATTGCAGGATAGTGGGTATATGAGAATTGTTTAAATTTACTGTCCGCGTACGCGTAAACGGCTCACACTATTTCCATTCAACTGCTGTAGGGTATTATGATAATATTGTTGTGGTGTTTATTTATTTATGCATTATTTGGCATTTACAGGGGGTCATTGTTATTGTTGTTGTGATTCTTATAATTATTGCTATTATTAAACGAAACTATCATAATTTAATAGCTGTCGATGTCAATGATGGTGATGAGTGCGGCATTTATGTTATGTTTTCGCCAAAGTTGTTGTGCGTTTTGTATACATTTTTATTGAAACCACGAATTTTCTATACACAGGGCGGGAGCAGAACGAACAACGTTTTACAAGTCCTTTACAAAAATATTCATGTTTTAATGAAAACACATTTCAGCGGTAATTACGTAAATTGAATGTGAGCGGTGGGAAGAAGGTAACCGGTAATGCAGCAGTAATTTGTGTACATTAAACAATTCCATTTTGAATCATTTGTGCTGATATTTATGTCCTGTTGATAGTAGTTCTAAAAGGATATTTGGTGGGACAAAATCGAACAATTAGATGTTTTTTCGCTTTTGTTGCTCCTTATATTATGGATAGGAAACCACTTTGGAATTTTTGTTCATTAATCTTAGTTTCTGCCATTTTTACTTTATTGTCAGAAAAAATTTGCATAATAGTTATTTTCTTCATTTTTGTTTTGAAGCTATTTGCCGTTTCAATGACAGCATGGGATCTGTTTGCAAGTACAATGTTTTGGAAAGGTAATGAAAGTTAGAAGTCAACAGAGAGATGTTAAAAATAAACATATTCGGCGAAGAAAGGAAGATTTTACCACATTCAGTGAATGTATAGGTTTATATTAATAGGTGTATTCAGTTATCATTGAAACACTAACTTGCAATTTCCCTAAGTATCGCTTTATTTGCTTATGTAAGTAACCAAATACTCGCTTTAATTTTTATGCCGATGTTATTACATTTTCTTCTGAAGAAATGAAGATGTATGTTATTTGACAAGTTAAAATCTAATGTAATCAATTAAAGCACAAAGTAGTTTTTTCCAAATGATATTTTTGAAAGTTTTATACACCATAGGCAGAATTGATTACTAAATATCAATTGTCAACACCAGACGAGTAGACTCTGTGTTCGCCCACACAAATAACACGTAACGTCGAAATATATATACATGACCAGATCCACTTTTGCCCACTTATTTCTAATGCTTGAAAAGGTTTTAGTAATATCTCTCACTTTTCGCCTAATGGCTTCCATATCACCATCATCAACATACTCGTTTGTCTTTTGTAGAAGGTGATGGTACGAATCGTATTTACTGCAGCTTTTCTCAGAACCAAAACTATATTGAAGAGGACGCACGTTAGGCTGTTGGCCTATCTAAATGTTCATATGGTAGGGAATGGCCTCCATGACAATATCTTCTTTGAAGACTTCGTCCCGGTAAGTATTACTGTACTGTCTGCCCTCTTAAAATTTATAGTCAACGAAGAGATGGCGTCTGTGTACATATTTTTCCGGAGTTTCCACCACGTTGTGCTGCAATGTGTATATCTTGTCCAATGAAGTCACTTACCACCCAAACCCGATACCGCGATGTTATGATTGCACAGAATATGAAACGATCACATTGAAATTACCGGACTTCCGCTCACTGAACAAGTGCTTAGGACCACATGCTTGGTTATCATCCATTCACCGCCATCTGCTCGTATTTAACAATTTTGCCGACAGGCCATTGGTAATCGTAGCTTTACTGTGCTAAACAATTACACTTGTAATCTGATCTCGTTTTGATTCGGTTCTAGACAATCTATGTCAAAGCCGCTAATAGACGAGATTTCTTCTGTCCTATTCTCTCCATAATTCTTCTAAACGTTGCGTAACTTTTGTCTCAAAGTTAAGAGTTCCAGTACCATAATCTTTACTGTTCAGTTTTTGCTAGAAATTTCAGGATATCTTTGTATCCGCTATACGCATGGCTTAGAAACAGGAATGCTTCCAATCTTCGGGGTGCAATTATTTACATCTTTTGGCTGAAAGAAAGGGCCTTGATTTATGGAAGCTTGTTCCCAAAACGATTAACTACTATTCCTAAGAAATCGAAATGTAAGATTTCCAGTGTGATTTATCACACCCTACCCAACGCAAAAGTCTTGGATGCTGTAGACTTCTGAAGCATTGAAAAGGGGTCAGTTCTATAATTTGAGACTGTAAATTTCTTGTAAATTTTTTGCTGTACAGGGCAGGTTCCTAGAATTTATCATCGTTAAAAGCGGTAAACATTTCCACGTGGTCTTCGAGGAGGAACTGATTTGGAAGCGTAGAAGAGGGCTTACAAAACTTCGCTGGAAAGGTCAAACTTTTGAATTACCAACTTACTTGTATTGTCTTGGAATTCCTGGTTAAGTTTGAAAAAAATCGACCAGATTATAGCACAATGACCGACTCAAAAAACTAGAAAGAATTAGTCAATGGAAAACAAAAGGTTTATTATTCATTCAAAATTTATTATATTCCCTTCAAAGTAGACCACTTCCGAAATAACGCACTTATGCAAACGAAAAATCCCATAATCAAAGCATTTTTCAAACACATTTTCCGCAAAAGACTTCAAATAGGAGTCGCATGTAGCGACTCCTACATGAGTTTGTTCGCAATAGTAGTATTTTGAGGTGATGCGTCATGATGGTGCAAAATCCGTTAGGTTTCCCTCCACAAATCTGGACTTTTCCCTTCTTAACGCCTAAATAACATTGCCTATTTACCGTCAGACTTTCCGGCAAAATTAAGAGTGCACAACACCCCGACAATCAATGAAATCAGTCAACATTACCCTGTCATTTGTTTTAACACGTTTTTTTTTTGGTTTTGTTGCACTTGGACGAGGCCTTTCCGGATTTTATTGACTGCTTTACATGTCAAACTCGTAAACTTATGTATCATAAGCAGTTGTAACGCACTTTGTGGGTGTGAGGTAGGAACTGTAACAGCAAATCTTCAGTAACCTGCGAATGAGTTTTTGATGAACAAGATGAGCGGATATGCGTTTCATATTCAAAAAGTTGCATAAAATGGTACGAATTGATTTATGAGTCAACATAGTTAAGTGGATTTTTCTTTTGTACTTAGTTGTTGATTTTCAGTCATTATTTCCTCCACTTTATGGACGGTAACTTCAATGGAAGACAGAAGAGAGCCAAATTTTCTCCCATGTCTCGATCAGTTTTGAATACACTGTACCGCTCACATCCACCTTTTTTTGATATAGTCAATGCAGCTTGAGCTTTCTGTAAAATATTTCGCTATGCGAAACACGTCATTTTATTTGCAATACAAAATTTGAGACAAATTCTTTATTCAATATTGTCATTCATTTCAAAAATCACACATCACACTTCATACGAACCGACAAAACCAAGCATCAGCGCAAGTTGTGCCATCTTAGTGACAAAAAAAATTTTGGACGATATGTTTAAATGCTTAATTCCAGATACTTTCCTTTGATAGAATATATAACCGAAAACTTTGGGTTACTCTAATTCTGACACCATATTGATTTTGGCCCCAATTTGCAAAGGTTTCATATAACAAGTTTTAGGGTAATACATAAATTATAAATCTCCAAAAGGATCGAGATTGAAGCCGTTTTTTTTATTTTAACCGGAACTGATGTTACCTAATCCAAGAAATATGTAGGATTATCCATTTTTCGGCTTCAAAAATTAAGTTAAATAAAACACACATAAAACTATGATTTTGATGAAACTTTTATTTTATTACAATGCTTGGACTTTGCCATCATATATGAAGTACAATGTCATTTAAATGACCCCCACTGGATTGGTTGCAGCGGTGAGTCCTTTTGACACCTCCAGACCAAAACACGCATCAAACAGTCACATTTTCCGGATAAAATGGCTTTTCCACAATCACTACCGGATTCTTTATTTCCCGGGGGGACAATTTTACTTGTTAACGTAATCATCGAATGTGAGATGAGCTTCATCGCTGAAGAATATGTTATTCGATTGAAAGCCCATGTGTGAATCACCACTTTTGCAGTAAGTGTGTGTCTTCGGTTGTTAAACGATCCATAACTGTAAATGGCACTGAATAGATAACACTTCAGATGACAGGTATTTAACTGCTGAGCTGCCGGACCGGCGGTTTTGGAACCACTAAATGAATAATCGTATATATGACTGTTTAGATTAATACCTTACAAATGTCCAAAGATGCCCAGAAGCTTTACTAACTACATAATGTTTCGTAATTCCACCTACCACATTGTTGTGTTTTCTATCAAATATGGAATGAGTTCAACACTAAATAAAGTACATATCTACATATACATGTAGAATGAATATTCTTCATACAAAACCTATGTTTGAATTTAAATCTTGTGCTAGTCCATTAACTGTTTGCAATTTTTTTTTTATTTTTTTTTTTGTTTTGTCCCTCAGAATTTTCCTCAGCACTCAGCCAGTTTATTGTTCCTTCCTTTAATCTTTTTTTTTTTTTTGTGTTAACAAATAATTGTGCTTTCCGCTTTTCATTCCCCCAGCTATGTGTATCTCATATAAATCTAAAAGTAAAACATAAATAAAACTTATTTCATTTGTTTCTTTTGACATGCAATCAGCAGAAACTTTTAGCAGTGCCAATAAATCTTTAGTCTTAATTCAATGGGTACCCAAGCGAAGTACAATGGCAATAAACAATAACGACAAGAGATTCACATATAATCTTCTTGCTGGAAATCTATGATGGGAATCGATTTATTTATTTGTTTTCGCTGAGATTTTTCTCTTTTGGAGACTATGGTGAACATGCTTTTATTTGCATTTGAGGGATAACAGCATAAAAATTTAATCCAATTGCTGTACTTTTAATTTGCTTCTCGCCAGATGCTGTTAGTAGCGATTCCGTGTGGGTAGCAGTAACAGCAATCCTGAGAGGTACACAAAATGTATAATGAGCTGCAGTGTACACAAGACAAGTTTAAAGTTTTAACGAAAAAAGACTACGCATACAAATAATATTTGGCTGAAAGCTGCCAATCGTTTAGCTAATTGTACTTACTTAGGGAAAATATTTTCAGTACCACATATAGAAAAGTAATCCATGCTCTTCGGATTTCTGGTCTTCTTCTGTTCCTATCCATTTAACGGAATTTTGATCGACTGCTGCTGCGACGAGCATCAAGTTCTTTATCACAGCGACACTTTCCGGCCAGCGTAATTGCTGTATAGTGAAACTCTTGGTCACGTAGATGTCTGAATATGGATCAATATAATTTTCTTGAAATGTTTTTCCCGATGAGCCCCAGATTTCATTCTTCCAGCGTAAGCAGTCTGGGTTCTATCGTGGCTTCAACGAATAAGTGGACGAGCATGCTTAAATCGGCATAGTTTTAACGTGATTTACTTTACCTATAGTAGATGATATAAACTTATCATTTACTTAGTTGGTGACTACAATAGACATACTTATCTATCATATACCGTACGTAAAACATAAATCCAAGCATTTTCGGGGCTGTATAGTAAGATAGATAAGACTAGTATCTGCTGTAGTCTTTGTAGACTCTATCGTCTTTATGCAAGGTATACCGTGCAGCCGGGGAAGATGAAGTTATCTACCACTACCAAGCGTATTACGAGTAGACTTTTTAATATTCATAGCAAATAATTTGCTTTTGCTCACATATACAGGCAAATCCACTTATTCGGATTGGTTCTCTTTGCTTGAGAATGCCGCAGCAACATGTGGAAGTCCTGTAGCAACAACATCAGTGCCAGTGCTGGCTTTTCCCGATGATTCTATCAGTTGTCTTCATTGCAGCTTTTCCCATTGTCATCCTCATGTGGATACATTTTTTGAGTAGATCGCACGGTATTATAACAAAATGTGATATGGAGAATCACGAGGCCCGAATTTCATTCATATTCGACATTTTTTTCTGCCGCTACTATGGAGTGTACAAACTTTATATTACATAACAAATTGTGTGATCAACGTTTTTTTAAGGAATCAAAGTGTAAAATGTGAATCTCCCACATTTCTTAATATTGCAAAGTTCAGGCAAATCATATTATCATTTCGTAAAATCAAAAGGATCTAATGCCAATTCAACTTCCAATGAGATGTACAGTTCAGTTTATTTAAAAACTTTATAATATTTTATACGATATCTCTACACATTACAGATTTTGGGAGCTAAACGGTATTTTGTCCTCATCAAATGCAACTTGAATTTGTAAACAAAAATGATTGAAATGACATGAGATTTCGACAGATGTCATTTGTAAGTTGACACCTTCTAAATAGGACATCATTTTTTGTTAAAGACTGCATATGTGTGTTAGTACCGTGGCCTATTGGGAAGTGCTTTATTTTGTTAAACTGCTATGGGCTCACTTTCCTTTTTGTAATATAACACGTATATCAATTTAAGTAGCGTGAACTGACGCTTTGGGCCAGATTTTTTTTTTGCGTTGGTGCAAATGCGTGCAAAAAGACAAAATCCCTGGTTGAATCATTTATATTTTTAACAAATATTCTGTGAATTAAGACACAATAACAAAAGCAATTTTATAACTCACAAAAAACCTTTCGTTTGGAGATTATAGGGGAACCAATAATTTTTCTTAAATTAGTTTCTCAGTACGAAAGGAGATCTAAACAACTGTGCAATAGAATATAAGATATGAATCTAGAAATATATTTGTAGATTCCTCAATTTTCTGAAATTTTGTTAAGAATTATAAAGTAATATAATGCCCAAAATGAAGATTTGGCCAGGTGGTCGTCCTTTAAGCCTTTCTTTTTAGATAGTATGGAGATATGTACCTCCATTTCTTTGGGTGAAGGTATAAAAACAACAGCATTGTGTCAAATATGTTGCCCAGCAAGCAGCCGCAAATACAACATGCGTTGCATATACATTGCGCTGATTAGAAAGGTGTCAGAAATTTGTCACTTCATTTGATTTCATTTCACTTCATTTCATTTTTCATTTTTTCATTTCATTTCATTTAATTTAATTTAATTTAATTTCATTTCATTTCATTTCATTTCATTTCATTTCATTTCATTTCATTTCATTTCATTTCATTTCATTTCATTTCATTTCATTTCATTTCATTTCATTTCATTTCATTTTATTTCATTTCATTATTTCGTTACGTCATTTCAGAACACCAGTATCAAAAGAGCGCGAAAAAATATAGTTTCAAGCTTGTACGATTTACGCATTGGATTTGAACTCACTTTTTTTTGTCTATAATCCTCTTAGTTTCTAAAGTGTCTTCCCCGGAAACCGAACTCTAGACTAAGTACACATTTTTCAGCTTTTGATACTAATAATCATTTTACTCCCACTGATGAAAATGTACATACGTAAAGGGAACATCGTCCGTTGATTGTGTGTGCACTAATTATAGACCTACTTAAAGAGTTAGCATTACAAAGCCCGGGCAAAATTCCCTAGTGATCATATAGCTTTAAGTCACTACCAGTTAATTATTTGTTGTTTAACAAATTTGGAAGCGTATGCATTGCTGGTTATCTGCACTAATTGAAAAGTACTGAAGAAGTTAAAACAGTCGTTTCTTGCAATGACAATCCTCTGTAAATTTAATTGATGACGGAACGGTTTTAAACTACTTTCAGTTTATCATATGTGCTTCTTTTATTCATGTTTAGCTGGTATCTAAGAAATATTCAGACATATTTTTTGGTTGCATTCAATGTTGCTTTTTTAGCTTTATTTCTCACGAAATTTGGTGTTTTCACCGCTTTGGCTTTACGTTTTTTTTTTTGCGTTTTCATAAATTTTGCAGATTTATTTTGGTTTTCTTAGCAAAATATATTATTGAAACGTAAAGAAAGTCTAAAATGATTCTAATACGTTATCATTAAACTTAAAGGGAAATGATGTGACTGCGACAAGATCTCGCGGCGTTGAAAAAATGGCTCTGCGATTGAATTAAAGAATCATATTCAAAACTCCAGTTTTCGAGCAATTGCTGTGGAATAGCTTGCAGTGACTTTTATGAATTGGAAGCGTGTAAGTTATTTAAACAGAAACTTGAAATGTTGATGTTTTATATAGAAAAAATAATATTTCAAGGCCAATTTATGAACTGAAATATAATTTTGATATTAAAAGGACAAAAATATCCAAAAAAAAAAACTCTAACACATTTAGAGTGATACTGAAATCTAATTGCTATAGAAAATCTAATTAAATAATCGGTATTTTGTTTAAATCTGTTATAATTTGACTTTCAATATTAATTAAAAGTATATGCAAATTTGACACATTCAGTAACAAAATATTAACGTTAACGTAAGAAAGTCAACTTTACACAACATCTTCGTCTTACTGATCAATATTTTAAGCCAAAATTCAGGTTAGGTTAGCATACTCAGTAAGAAATCCACACATTTCTTATTTGAGTTTTTATATACGTATGCTGTACTAAATAAACTGCTGCCCAACGTTAAAGTTTAAAAAAGGTCGACAGTTTTTGACAAACTTTTACATTTTTCCTTTATTGCCGAGAGTACAATCACGTAAAGTTTCCACAAATTTCAACTTATCGGTACAAACGTGGACTGGCCTGTTCGATGTAGATGTACTAAAGAATTTTGGAAATAATTTAGATAAGTTCCATTCGATTAGAAGTTTTTAAATCTATGACATACTTTTCATGTGATGCAATATTACTGTAAGTGCACATTTTGTTATATGAAACAAATCAGAACATTCTGCTTGCTAGTTTTATGTCTTTAAAAAATCATTTCATGCTTAGGTGATCTAATAGTACATAATGTTTACAATTCTATCCTAAGGTAGAAAAATAAAAGAAATGATGGTGACTGAATATAATTCTTATGAATTGTTGAATCGTATTGAAATTTTTATTACGAATTTTTATTACGAATAAAAATTTCATCTGTTAAATTTCAGCATAAAACGCAACAAAAATGGATATATCTCAATTCAAGCTGCATCAATTTTCCTCAAAAAGAAATTGATTTTTTTCGACACAGTTTTAGCATTTTTCAATATCAAGTTCTGGGAACACTAGTTGTACCTACCGTGTAGTAAGTTTAGGACCATGCGATAGAATTTGTTTCACTTATAACTTCGTCGAAATGTTAAAAGATATATGAATTTTCCAAAAATGTGCCGACAAAGACTGTTGTTGTTACACTGGTATAATCAACGGCGGTTGCCGTGATATTGTAAGACAGTTACCCACTTCGGTGCTTCTGTTAACAACCTAATTGCAACTCATGAATTTACTCACTAACAACCATCGTAATCTTTCTTTATTTAGGCAAACTTAAACTTAATGGAAAATCGATTTCACTTTTGCATTCCGTTTTTCTTTCCTAGCGGACCAACCCTGATTTTAACCATTTGCAGCAATAAACCATCTCAATACCATTTGGTATTTATCACACCCGCATAATGCGTGACCACGTTCGGAGCAAATGGTTCCGTTATATCTACCTTGATCTCCCCTTTGGCTTACTGTAAAGGAATAACACCTTCCCCCAAAAGAAACATCCCGTTAGACTTTCTATGCCGCTATCATTTAACAGTAGCATGGAAATTTATTTATTGTGTAAAATCTACAAAGGGCAGAAATTTCTTAGTAAAAAAATTCCCTAAAATTTACCGTTTATTTACGATAGGTGTGGTTTAATATATTGAATAATGTCCAAAATAAAATATACAAAAATATTCAATAAAACTTCAAAGTGCTACCGGAAAGTAACAAGGAAAATGTGCAACCACGGCTAGAAGGCTACACAGTGATGAGGTACTGAAAACTTTTTAAGAATTTGTGAAGTACGGGGGCAAATATTTACAATGTATTGTGAGTATAATAAAAAAAAAAACAATAATTTATAATTAAAATGGCTTTAATGTTTTCCGAAATATTCTGCTTTAGATTCAGTCACTTTTGCATGCTTTGGCATCATTTGTTACAGCATTTTTTCCATTCCGCTTGAAGCTTGAAGAATGAGATGAAAATGGAGATGATTCCAAAATCAGCGTTTGGGGGTGATGATTTTTGAACTCAGCAACAGTTTTTTCTAACAAAAAAATGCTTGTTCACTCAGTTTGTTTTTAAAATATTACTATGCCTATTTATTTTTCTTAAACTATTTCATCATGCCAACAACATGCCAAGTTTTTTCTAACCTACGAATCAAGCAAAATTGTCTTCTTCCGGGTCTTCAGAACGCACTGTGATTCGAAACGGAGTTGTGAGTTTAGGAAATAGCCGGAAATAGCACATCATCAAATCAGGCGAATGCAGTCTTCGCGAAGAGTCATTGAACATTTAAATGGTGTAAAAACTGAAAGTTCCTTGCTTTTTGCAAAAACAACCCATACTTCTCAGGAAATATTCCTTTTTGACAGTTTGGCCTTGCGGAAGGAACTTATAATACCCAATACCACGATAATCGAAGTATACTGTCATTCACTCAATTTCGTCGATTCTCTTCGGATCATAAGTACAGGGTGGCACACCAATTGCAAGACAGTAAGGACTTCATATAACTGTTTTTTATTCAATGTATTTCATTTACTTTTCTTCTTATTGTACAGAAAATTCAATTTTATTTTATATTAATTGGTTTTGAAGATAATAGACCGTATGCGTGAATTACGGGCTCAGTCAAATACTATGGTTCCGTTTTGTACACCTCTTGCTTGGTACAACCCCATAAAAAAAAGTCTGGTGCAGTCTGGCCAGGTGATCTTCTGGGCCAGCGGAAAGTGGAGTTTCTCGACATTAATTTGTTTGGGAGTTTTGGTTGGATCTCCGCCAAACCCGGTCTGGCTATGTGTGCAGTTGCTTCATTTTGCTGGTTGACAGTAGCACGATTCGTGCGCCGCCCTGTATAAATCAAAACGTCATCTCCCGTAGTAGTATGTTTTATATCGTAACCTCAAATTCTATCCGTTTTTACTACCAACAAAGATGCGTCCTTTAGAAGGGAGCTAAATGATTCGTTTTAACCGCCGGCATCATTAGCAAAGTCCCAAACTGCTAATAGATGGTTTCGATTGTTTGACTCTTTGTCGTCAACTCGTTCTGGGCCTTCTTCAATGACCTTCTGTTCGTGCCACTTAAAGGCATTTCTTTTCTACATGGTCTGTTTACGGAGAGCCTCCTCCAACATCCTAAATTTTTCGGCAGCAAAAACAAAACAAAATTTTATGATATTTAACAAAATTACACATTGTAAAAATTTCCGAAATCACTTTTTGTATCGTACAAAACACTAATAGCATTTATGATATGAAATTTTGCACAGATATCTAGTATAGTGATATCAATATAGGAAACAAATGGTTTTAAGATTCGATTGTAATTTAAATTGTAAACTGGTCTTGCTTTTTAGGCATAGTTGTATTTGAACAAGAAGTATCTTTATTAACATTATATTAATCTATCAATATATATTATTAGGATTTTCTGAAAATCATACTCGGCGAGGTTCGAAATATCGAGAATAATCAAATTTTAAAAGCAACAACAGACCCGATCTCGATTAATTCAGCAAATAATAGATATTCATCAAAAGGTCAGATAAATAAAACAAAAATGTCTATCAATATTAATTTATCAGTTGTATGTTTTGAGTGCTCGAAAAGTCAGTTGTTCAGATAATATATAGGAGCTCTCACTGCCGTGGTGGATAATTATCCGTCTTTGGTATTTGTTTGTCCTCATTTCTGTTTTCGCACTTCTAGCAAACATATGTTGTGCCGTTAATAATTGGACTAAGTTGCTCTAATGGCTCTGTTACCAAATAGCTGATCGTTCGTTTAAGCATTTTTCACAAATTGCAAAATTTTGTTGATTATAAAACTGTTGATTGTAAACGATTTAAAAAGCGTCCATGCGCATAGATGCGTGATCGACAACACGTCCCAATCGTAAACAGAAATTTTGAAGCATCACCATTGAGAATTTGTTTGCACCAACCGGCACAAGCATCTCTTTGAGCTTTTACCAAACTACGTGGAATCCAATCGGAACAAATCTTATTACTGCTATATTTCATGTATGCTGGTTACTTAATGTATCATTTTAACAATGCGTCACAAGATCATGTGGCAGCACCAACATTCTCTAACACAACAGCAGATTTTGGAGGACCCTTGACCGAAGGGTGGCTGCGTCGTATCAGATTCTCGGAGTAGAAATGGGTGGGACTTTAGTGTGCTACAATTTTAACAGAGTAATTTAAATTACTTTTTTTTCCTTTTTTTTTTGTTTTTTTTTTTTTTTTTTTTTTTTTTTTGATCAAATTTCAAAACGTTCTAAACAAGTTTAGCGCCATATATATATCAGAACTTTGAGTAAAAATATCAGCTGGTATTTCAAAATATCGATATATAAACATCAGTATATACTCGTAAATAGCTACTATTTGTAGTATGTGAGTGTAATTTCTTTAAGTGTGTATTCTAGAAAGATTATCAAAACCGCTCCCAGAGCATTCAAGTATGATATATGTAATCTATTTCCCTCTTTATCTGTGGGTGGGACTTTTCTAGAATTGCATTTACGACAGTAAATTACGTTTGTTCCTCTCACTCCCATTATATAGTCTATTGTTATATCCTTTTCACTTGTTATGTAAACAAGAACATTCTAGAATTAAGTCTATGATATACAACACTATTCTGTAAATATTATTGTCTTTGTTGCACCCATTATGTAAATATATGTTCTCCTGAAATATTGTAGCATTTTCTAGAATAAGCAATTTTAGTATAAACTAGCCGACCCGGCAAACGTTGCTTTGCCTTCAAATTTTATTTTTATTGGAAATGTTTCATGCCAATCGGTCTATTATAATAAGAAACGCCTATATTTGCAGAAGAACTTAAAATATGTTCACTCAACCGAAATACAAAATTCTGTTTAAATACCGTTAGCAGGAGCAGAAATAATTGCTTTTTAATTTGTGGTTTGTATAGGAGGTACCACTCCCCATTGTCCAATCCCGCCCATATTTGCAGCAGCACTTAAGATATGTACACCAAACCGATGTACCAAATTTTGTTCAAATACCGTAAAAAGGAGCAGAAATAATTGATTTTAAATTTTTTGTTTGTATGGGAGGTACCACGCCCCTTTGTCCAATTGGACCGAATTGTAAACCTAAACCATCCCGGGCACCACCCAGACGCATATACAAAAACTTATGCAAAGCGGTCCAGCCGTTCAGGAGGAGTTCAGTGACAACGCCCGTACAGTAGAATTATATATATAAAGAGAGGGCAACTTTGTACGTTTGAAGGGAATTAATAAAGTTGACGTTGATGTGGACAAACGATCCACGATATCAAATGTTATAGTTTGCTTTGGGGCGCTAAAAGTACCTGTCTAAAATAGAATCCAAATACTTTAACTCCAAAGTGTGACCTCTAAAGTTCTGAAGGGTCATGCTCGTCAAAGCTTATACAGCCAGCAAAAGAAAAAAGTGGAAGTCGTTCAAAACTAGTCACACTTTCACCAAAATATGCAATCCATGCATATTTATCGCCTCCAACGAAGCAATTGTGACCGACATCCAAAACCACCGTAGTGAAGTGTTTAAAGAAATGGTTTTATTTTCATTTATGATTCCAAGCAATTGAAGCAAAATATGTTCTAATGAAGTACTCCAAAAACTATTGTTTCTCTCCTATGACAACCCCATGTTAATTTCATTGGTTATTACACAATTTTTCTTTGGATGCACTTTTTTTGCTGGGTAGTGACTGCCACGGATAGCGTCATAGATGATGTACCGTGTGCCTGATATCGTGGCAAGTTTATTTTTCTCTTGAAAAATCGTATATTCTTGGGGGGGGAGATTAATTACGACCGAAAATAGCTGTGACATAAATGTGACAGCTCAGTAAATTATCAGAAAGTTATTATCTTCATCTTCAGAAAGGTCACATTTTTTTCTTTGAAAAAGTTTCTTTTGATCACTTTTCGGCACAAATATCACAGCGGAATGAACGATGTACCTAGTAGTCGCCACATACGTGGGTATATCAAAAAGACATAGCAATCGAGTTATCTTGTTTTGCCAATGGAAACATAAATTTTTTGCTGATTTTCAACTAATGATCATACGCCAACATACGACAAATGCACATAAATTGTGGGCGGTCCAATACTGTAATGTTCCAGTAACTATTTACCAGTATCATAGACAACTTTAAATTAATAAATGAAAGACACATGTGTTGAAGGAAAATCTAAAAATTACCATCATTCAAAAGCCTGACCACATGTTCGATTTCAACCACTTGCACGCTCCATGGTGCGGGGGATATTTGAGAATTTCGGAATTCGTAGATAAAAGTCAAATTTTGCAGTGAAATGGGATATTTTACGCATTTCTTAATAACCACGCTCACATTTAAGGCGGTCCTTCAAAAATGTATGTGAGATATTAGTGTTCTTCCCAGCATATATGCAATAACATCATACATCGTTCATAGTTAATAAATAAATGATAAAATTAATGAATAGGAAATTGAAAAATACCCATTTCTCCAGAGGTGGGTTGAGACCTTGTGTGAACAAATTGTTTTGTACTAGGACGACTTTGCACGGTTTCGAACATAACTTAAGTGCGAGTACGAGACATTTTCCTTTCAGTCACCTAGTGGTTGTAATACCATTGCCCTTTCAACAGATATGACTGCGGGCTATGATGCTTAGATCGGTTTCTGATGGATATTTCTAGTTGTAATAAGAGGAATCAAAAAATGAGTGCAACCACCTGTGATGTCGACATGGTATGAAGTTGATATGATGTTATATGCTTAATCGTTGCGCTATATCTACATATATAGTCAATTACGTCCATTCACGTTGTCCAGGAGTAATCAATTTAGACACTCGGGAGGTTTTAAAATACAAAGTTTCTTTCGACTAAATGCGTTTTATGACTTTTTAATTCGATTGAGCGATCTCCTTCTGTTTGGCTGGTTGGCAGCCCGTAGACTCGAGAATTGCCGCAAATCTTTGTGAAACACCTTAAAACTACAATTACGTAAATTGTTGTTAATTTTATTTTATTGCATTGTAATGGATAGTAGAGTCACAAGAAAACTTTGCAAATTAATTTTCGGATTTATAATTGAACAGAGAGCCTAAAAACTAAAAAGCTCATAAGGTCCCCGAATGTGATATGGCGCTCCCTGTTCCATTCGTTGAAAGTAACAAGAATAAGTCGTCTTTACGCCGAATTTGGCAAACATTATTATGGAATATATAATAATACACATTAGAATTGAGACACTGTGCGCCTGCGAGCATCAGTAATACAAAATTGTCATAAAAAAAATCACTTGCCTGAATAAAGGTGAAACAAAACCGCAAATAACAAATAAAATCTGCTGGCGGTGGTAAAGTTTAATTTGTTGGTGGTTTGAACACAAAACCAATATGGTTCAGACCCACTGGTTTCGTCTAAAGCGCCTTGGGATGTGATGTTGGTTCTATTAACGTTGTCCTGAAAACGTTTATGTGTGTGTGTGAGGGTTTTCATACACGCTTTAGGGGTTTTAGCAGGTTCTGGTTTGGCCGTGCTGGCTCGCTTCTTTTCGTTGTTGTTGCTTTGTCTCCTTTTGGATGTGGTTTTAAACTCATTCGTAAATAAACTCATTATTGTTTTTTCCTGCTTATACTACTGCGCTTCACTTCAGCTCATATTTATAGCTAGTTTTTCCGCTGAAACCGTAGAGGATATTTTTTCGTTTCATTCATGTTTTGGATTTCTTTGTTTTGATAGCTTCAGAACCGCGTATTTAATGCCAACAGACCATGATATATCCTGATAGTGGGTGTGAGAGTATTGACTGTTTGTTGCTGCTGCCTTTGTTTCATGTTTAATGTTCCAGTATTTCTTATTCTTTTTTTTTTTACATTCCGACTATACGTTCAACCGTGATGATTCGAATTTTGGTTTTAAAATCAAAAACTCTGCTACAATTTACATCCTTGGTATGGCGCTTTTTACAAGGTCATAACATTTTTGGTTTATTGTATTTTAGTTTGATATTTATGGGTGTTTTATGAATTGTTTATTGTGGATTAGTTCACCAAATGTGTGCAAGATTGCGAGAGCTCATTGACGCAGATAAAATGAATGGTGAAGGACATACCGGGAGAGTAATGTGGATGGCATGACACTTCAAGGTTAAAGAGAAATTGGGTTTTAAAAGTAAGTTGTAATAAGATTATGTTTGTCCTAAATTTACATCAATTGCAGATTCAGGTGAGATATTAAACGATATTCTAAGGTATGACGTAAATGTAAATCTGAAAATATTTCTTCTTGTTGGTGAATGTATAACCATATTGATGTTGTTTCTAACTTATTGAAATAATCACCTATAGCTGTCTGATATGGAGGTCGATTTTATACTTTAATGTCTTTAAAGCTTTTCAGAGCTTTTTCATTGCAGCGCTTTTACTAATTTTGCCTCTAACAGTTTTTCCCATCGGAATACCAATTCAAAGAATTCAATAGTTTAAGCGTGTTACGCAATGAATGCCCACGTTTCGAGTTATAGGCTTTTGAAATTTCGAACTGGTTTTTATTGACGACACCTTTATAAATGTTTTTGACTAAATATTATAGTCAAAATCGTTCTTCAAAGACAGAAATAGGTGATAATAACTTGGTACGAAATCCAGACTTTAACATGAACAAATAGGAACCTCTAAATCAAGCCCTGGGGCTTCTGGCGAGCCACTGCCAGTATGTGTGGCCCATGATAAATGATTAAATGTCAATTCCACAAAACACATGGCAAAACTTTGCTGACCGCCGGTCCTGGCTTGGCCAATGTTTGCGACGGCTCATAGCCATTCAAACACGATCGTTTTCGATTGACATTATCGAAGGTGACACTTTGTTTTATCACTAGTCGCCATCCGCTTTAGAAATGGCTCGATTTTGTTGCGGGTTTTATGTACCAGCGAATCACAAATGGAAATTCGGTGCACAAGGTTTTTTTCGTTAACTCGTATGGAGTTTCTTTTTGAATCCGGTCTTTTTTAAGCGGTTCCTAGCTGGTTTTTTGCAATATTTAGCTCCTAAGCAATCAAAGCAGTAATTACATGACAGTAGCTCTTGGCGATGCCTATATTCTATTGAATTTTTTGACAATTGGCCTTCTGAAGTATGGTGCCATCAAAATTATCAGATCTTAATCGACGAAGCCAAAACTGTATACGATGGCCTGTTATGGTATCATGACCATAAACAGTATTCACTGCTTCAGTCGCCTGGCTTGCCTTTTCGCCTTTATCGAAGAAAAAAGAAAAAAAGAAACAATTTACTGTACAACGACTGAATCCAGCTTTTGTACAATCTTACTGTACCATTTAAAGATTAGTCGAAAGCTATATGTGATGATATTTAATGGATTTCACAAAATACTACCATAAACTTTTTGATGGACGATCCCACTGGTAGACATGGATATTGGAAAATACTAACAAAATACGAATTTTCGGTGAAAAAAAACGGTAAAAGTAGGTATTTTACCTGTGAGAACGGGGCGTTTTGGGCATGCCTACATCCTAAACATATTTTTTGGACCGAAATACGTAAAGTTAAGTTCGTGAATGGGTCAGAGCTGCAAACGCAGTGTCCAGAAGAAAATAAAATTATAAAGTTTTAGTAATGTTCAACTGCAAAAGTCCTTCAAGTGTGATTGTTTTGCAATTGGTTCTTAAAAGCTGGAACTTTGTGGTCTACCTTTAGGAAGTTGTAAGTCCGCCCCACAACACTATGGGTCTTACTTCGATTATTTCCAAAGCAATTACAGACTATTTTTCGTCATTTTTAGATGGCATCAACAACGTCAGTAGGATCTAGTGCTTGTCTACTGCCTTCACAACATTTACCGCCATCGTATGATTTTGCTGATTAAATGAAAACCCTTGTAAATATATGTTATATTTATATTCACAAGATTTTTCTCGATATGGGGAGCGCAGGGTAACTAATCTTCATTTGAAGATGCACCAGTTTGTTGAGTCGTTATCAAAAATTGGAGAAGGTGCGGATGACAGCAGCGTTTAGAATTATATTGCATACGGCACGATTCGAATCATATTTTCCTTTTTATTGACTAGAAGATAAAGTTAGGTTCCTGCATACTTTGTAATACAAACAAAAACTTTGATATAGTACAAACATCTAGATTACAATAGTTGAGGGCTTTACCAAACATACAAAAGTTTCTCAAATATATATAACCTTATATACATTTTCCGAAAAGGTCTTGATCCTAATATAATAAACTACTGAATAATTAAGTTGACAATTACGCAACCTCCTCGCAAAGTGATTGTCGTCTATTTGGATTTAACATCCTGGTGATTTCCACTTAAACAGAGCTTTATGAAAACATACAGTAATTTATTATGTTGACCAGTAGAAACGTAAAGAAGAATAACAGATTTAATGTTACGATATTTAATATTCGAAAAAACACACCTCTTTTCCAATTAAATCCTCAAATAAGTTAAAGCTGAACAGATGAATATTACAGGATATGAACTGTCCGGAAACAAAGCGGATAAAAAGTTGCAACGTTTCAATAGATATGAGTAGGTCATCCCGCTGAGTTTGTTGAAATTGGGATAAAACTAACACGTTGTTTTCAGTAAACTAGTAAAAACACTAACCATCGCAACAGTTCCAGAAAAAGCAGGGCAAACAAACACTTACAAATTATCGGACCGCCAAAACACAATGAACTAGTGGTGGTAGTAAATGCAAATATCCAGTTATAACTAAAAACAAAAAAAAAAAAAAAAGGAAAATAATAGAGAGTGAAGAAAAAATGTATTTTTGGCAGTAATAAAACAAAAATATTTTTTTTTTTTTTTCAATTTATACTGTATTATATAAAAGGGTTTGCTGTGAGTTTATTTTATTTTCAAATCATCAAACATGGAATGTGACATAAATGATGAAGGAATGAAAAGAGCATAATTTTTTTACTTAGTTTCATGTCGAATAACCAAGTAAACAAGACCCTATTTCATTTTATTTCAAACAATGTTACATTTTCGCCAAAATTTATATCGTTGCCTTGAGGGAATTTCCCTCTGACACCACATAATGGGTTACCCATTTAGTGGTTTTAAAACCGCCGGTCTGGCAAGGCCGTCAGTTGTTAAATACCTGTCATCTGAAGTGTTAATTATTTTGTGAAACGTTTGTCAGTTACGTGACTATTTAGTGCGCATTATGGTCTACAGGTGTCATTGGGCCATATTTTTTCGAATAATACCTCAAAAGGATGATCCACTGCTACAACCAATCAAGATGCGGTCATTTGAATGGCATTGTATGTCGTACATACATCTAAGCATCACAATGAACTAAAAATTTCATCGAAATCATAGCTTTATGTGTGTTTTGTTAGATTTTACTGCATAAGACGGTGTATTATCGCTATGCCTGCCCATAAATCTGGCTTCATTTTATGAGTAGCTTCGCGCAAAAGACGCACAACACTCAGATAACATTTTTTGTTCGCTGTTTATCCTGCTCCTTTGGGCATTCTTAGACAACGCAGTTGAACAGCATTGCCTCAGCCCTTCTAGTAGCACCTATATCTTGATAACTTGATTCCTCTCAAAATAACAAGCAGAATACAACTTACTTACAATACAACAATAAATTCAAATGATTTTTCTTTTATTCAATGTATTACATTTACTTTTTTTAATGTATTAATCATTCAATTTTATTTTATATAACTAGTTGGTTCTGAAGCTAATAGATCATAAATGAACTCCATGCTCATTCACGCATTTGCGATACCTGATCAGAAAATTATTCACTGCGGGATTGTCTCAGTTGTTGTTTTAATGGACTGCTTCAATTCAGTCGAATTCCTTGGTTTCGTTTTGTATACCTCTTGCTTGACATAACCCCATGCAAAAAATACACGTACAGCCAGGTCGGGTAAATTTCGGGGCCAGTGGAAAGTGGGGTTTCTGGCTATTAATTTGTTTGAGGATTTTCGTTGAAGCTCCGCCATAATCGGTCTGGCTATATGTGCAGTTACTTAGTCTTGCAGGACGATCCCCGTTGACAGTTGATAGTAGCATGATTCGTGCGTTATCCATTTTGAAAACGCTGCATTATACTAGAAAAAAAATAAATCTATTTGGGGAAAAGATTCAATTAAAGTCTAATTTAATTAACATGATTTCACCACATTTAAAATGTTTTTGTCGGTTTCATTAAATTTGAATATTATTAATTAATAATAATTTCACAAGACATTCTATATATAAGATCACGAATTCGTTGGCATGAATAGTGTCATAATATTTATTTATTTATTTTTTTTTTTTTTATTACATTTTAGAACATCGAAAAACTCTATTACTAGTGTTAGTATCTAAAGTTGTTACCCTTGCTCTAGATAAATGTTCTGAGCTATTGTGTAAAGTTCAGTGTTGCCAGAATCGAATAAAAAAAATATGGTCAAAAGCCAAACAAAAAATTGCACAATTTAATAAAGAAAATCTTAATGATATTCCAATATTTTTTCTTATCGTAAAAAAAGTTCATGACAGTTAGATTAACCAATCATATACATACTTTAAGCCACCATATCTCAGACTTTATTTGGGAAATCATAATAATATTTATTAATATTATTATTAAGGTATGGAATACATTTCAATGAGATTTGTTGAAATTATGTTCATCCATTTCTACAGTTTATTTCTATAATCTAAGCAATTTTGGTACACAACACCGTGTTTATATTGAATAAATGGATGTGAGACCTTTCATATGGCCCAAGTATTAACTCAGATATGACACAAATATCGTTGTATATTTGAATATACGCTTAGGTCTGGAAAATTTACTGAACGCATTTAATTACATTTTTAAGTTAAGATTTATATGGATTTCAATACGATATAAAATTCTGTAGACAACTTATAGTTGGCTTGGTAGTTATCTATTAAACTCTATAAACTATACTGGTTAGAATCATTAAAAAAAAAATCGTACAAAAAGTATAGATACTTTCGGAATTTTCTAAATATTTCAAAATATCTAAGAAATTTATATACATCAATTTACTTTAGGAAAGTGTGAAAACTTGTAAACTCTAAAATAAATGTTTAAAAGAAGATAAACATTGTTCTACAGTTATTCCTAGAACTAAACAGAAAGTGCCTCATGTGATGGTACATCCTTCATGTCGAAAACTTCTACATAGAAAGCAATTTCTGTAGTCATCATCTTCTATTGCTGTACAAATGTGTGAACGCTTCTAAATTATGAAATAATTTTTTTTTCGAAATTTTGCTCTACAGAAATGAGTAGAGAGTTTGCGTTTGGAATTTTGCATAAAAAACTAATGGTGTTGAGGCGTAAAAAGCAAAACAAGAAATAGACAAGTTTAATAAAAATATGCATTCAATCTGAAATCTATTCACTTATTTTGCACAGAAATTTAATACAAAAAAAAAAAAAAAAAAAAAAAAAAACAAATAAAACTGGCACAATTGATTGATGAACAAAATCTTACCTTTATGTGATTGATCGTTTGACAGTTTGCAAAATTACACTTCTAGATTAGGGATTAGCCATGATCAAGAGTTTTAAAGCGATGAAGTTTAAAAAAAAAAAAAACGCAAAGAAAATTATTGAGATATGGTAGAGCTTCTCAAACTCAATGAGTTTACACCCGTTCTATTTCCAGGCTCACACAACGGGACTTACAATATGACGACGATTATGAATGTCACAGTTGTGAAACTTTTACTAGACTTGTTGGTTACCCGACTAATTGCAATGTTCGTCAGACACGTAAAGGTGACTGCCGCTCAAGTAATGATGATGTATGTGAGATTGAACCCACAATCATGCGAACGATAGTCGCGTGTACTAACTATCGCGCCACGTTTGGCCGTTGAAGATAATGGTAAGAAATATTGTAAAACACAATTTTGAACAAAATGACAAAATATTTTTTTCTGATTACAAGAAAAAAGTTAAATTCCCTGGCTGTAATGACATTTATTTCGACGTCTTTGCCAAAGACTTACTACCTAAAATCAAAATTCTACCAAGATGAAACACAAGTTATAACAGGCAACTATTTCTGCATTAAACTAAATAACGAAATTTTAAAAGGATTACATATTATATACATAAATTTAAGTACTTAGGTTCCACACTTCCTAATTTAAGAACTAATGACACATACAAATAGATTTTTTTATGTAGTGAGAGCATTTCCATCTTTCACTAATGGAAAAGAAAATATACAAAATATGAATTACAAGTTAGAAAATTAAAGTTCCCCAATTTGAAAAAGAGTTTTGTTGGAAATAAGGGTTACTAAGTATATTTCGGGAAAACAGTTTACGAAAATAAACATACGGATTCTTATGCATGTTTTTCTAACTGTATCCGAGATTTTTTTTAATAATGTTTTTACCACTTTCGTCAGTAAATGTACAAATTATATTTACTCAGTGTTGCAATACTTTGGCAAAGCTTTCTTTATACGAAAGACTATTTAAAATTAAAGAAAAATTACTGTTTTTTATGCTTACTAACTTGTTAAGAACGCTGAATACTAAGATGTACATAATTGTAATTTGCATATGTTCTTTGAATTTTAACAAAAATGTTTTACATTTAATAAAAACGAATAATTTAGAATACCAGCTTAGTTTTACAACTAAAAATATATGCAAATTGTTAAAAAATTCAAAAAAAAAAAAAATAATATGTATGAAGATGTGTGTGTGGATCTTTCCATTATTACATTAGATTACATTATTACTAAGTGGTCATACAAATTTAAATATGCCGTCACATCGTATATTTGAACTTTGTAATATTTGTTATTTTTTTTTTTTTTGGTAAAATAGTATATGTTACACATAAATTCTATGCTTAATATATTAAGTTGCTATTTTTTCGTTAAATAAAATATAGGGTGATTTTTTAGGATTTAGGTTTTTCAAGTTGGTAGCACTGGTTGGTAATGGCGTCCAAATTTACTTTGTTGTACACAAAATCATCGACTCGCATGCGTAGAGTGCGTACCGAAGAAAATATTGCAGCCGTAGCGACCAGTGTTAATGACGATCGTGAAATGCCAACTCGTCGCCGTTCTCAGCGATTGAGCATGTGGCATGTGTCAACCACAAGGAAAATTTTACACGTCAATTTGGATTCGAAAGCCTATAAAATTCAACTCACGCAAGAATTGAAGCTGAATGACCTACCATTATGTCTAGTTTTTGGTGAATGGGTCCTACAAAACCTCAATGAAAATCCGCTTTTTTCGAAAAATTGTGTTCAGCCATGAGACTCATTTCTTGCTGAACGGATACGTACACAAGCAAAACTGTCGGATATGGAGTGATGAACAGCTACATGCCAGACATAATTTACCGACGCATCCCCAAAAAACGACAGTCTGGTGTGGTTTATGGGCTGGTGGCATCATCGGTCCATTTTTCCTCAAAGACGACCGTGGAAGAAATCTTTCCTTTGAAATTTAAAATAAGTATTAAAATCTTAATCCTATCTTAGACAAAAGTATCCTGCCATTGCCGGATCTTATTTTTGCTGAGCCGAAATTTTTATCACCGGACCAAGCCCAGCGTGTCCTTTCTTCTTAGCCGTATATGACGGGGAAAATGTTGAAGGTTTTGAGCGAGTGGGTTTGAGTGGGAGGACAACTTCGATACATATGACCTGCTAATTTTCTTATTTCCTCGGAAATATAAGGAATGTTCAAATATTTGTGTATGTTATCATTCCTAACATACCATGGGGCACCACAAATTTGGCGCAGTATTCTTGACTGTAGCTTATTTATGCTAGAAGCCGATGCCGTTCCCCACAACTGAATGCCGTATGTCAATATTGGCTTCAATATGGTTTTTTAGATGGTGATTTATTTTCCAAACTGAGAGTAGACTGGGAGCCAATAAGCCAGTGGAGTTGAGCCATTTTTAATTTCAATTGTGTGATTTTTGAGTCAATGTGATTTTTCCAGGTCAGACGTCGATCAAGGTGAATATCCAAATATTTGACATGGTTATGAACGGGTATAACAATTGTTCTGTCTAAGAGATAATGTAACCTGTACACTCTTAGAGGCATTTAGTTTTATCTTCCACTTTTCGAGCCACTTTGTAGAAGCCATTAAGAAGTTGAGGTTTGAATTGGGCAATGAACAGGCATGTCAGAGGTGTAGATGGTATATAGTATAGGGCCTGGTACACTGTCCGGCGGAACTCCCGCGAAACTTTTCTTTGAGCTGAAACAGAGTCCTTAGATTTTGCTACAAAATATCGATCCTTTAGATAGCTCTCCAGGAGTATTTGCCGGTAGAAAAGAGACTATTTTTTGAATAAGGCCTTCATGCCACACTTTATCAAAGGCTTGGGAGATGTCTGTAAAGAGAGCTGAGCAATATTTCCGATCTTCGAATGTTTTTCTGATCTGGGTTACTATACGGTGTACTTGTTCTGTCGTTCCATGACCCTTGCGAAACCCAAACTAGTGCGTGGGTATTACATGGTTTGCTTCAATATGGAGGTACAACATTTGGAGAAAGATCTTTTCAAACAGTTTAGATAAAATGGAGAATAAACTTATGGGTCGATAGGATGTAATTTGTGACAGTTCCTTTCCAGGTTTTGGGATCATTATTATTTCAGACAGCTTCCATGATCGAGGAAAGTATCCAATTCGAAGTAGAGCATTAAATATAAATAAAACAGGTTGAGGATATTGTGGAGGAGTTCTGAAATCATTTTCGCTGTTATTTTATCGTGTCCAGGAAATTTATTCATTTTCAACGAGAGAATATTTTTCTTTAAGAGAGATAGACTTATTTTCTTTGGATTTGTGACCATTGGGCTAATGACCGTTGGATTCACACGAGAGTTTGTATCGTTAGGAGTAAATACTTCTTCCAGATGATCAGCAAATTCTTTCACTTTTTCACCTCCAGACAAAAGTTTGAGGCCTGAACTCGATATAACATTCAGCAATTGCCTCCCCTGGGGTTGGCGAGTCTAGACCCCCAGAAAGTTTGTTTAGCGTTGTAGTCTCCGACTGCTATAAACCTGTCACCAAGAGTAGATAAAAAGTGTGAAAACTGGTCTTCGCTTATAACATATTTGGGAGGGCAGTATATGGAAGAAACTATTATGTTTAATCCAGTTAGTGCAACTGAAGTGGCTGGCATGTGATCAGTTTTATATTCGTGTAGAGGGAACTGCTTTACCTGATCATTAATTATTATAGCTGTTCCTCCACAAGCTCTGACACTGGAATGTTTTGTATCGTAAGTTGTCAAGTAGTTAGTCTATGTGGACAAGCTGAACACTATTGAAGCCATACAGAATAACATAACACGCGTTATGCTCGAAAAAGTGACGAAAAATGCGAAAAATAGCTAGATTTATTTTGACGGTGTATTGATAATTTTTCAAAAGTTATGACGATTTTTCTTTGTTTACTCAAGCTCAAGACCATTTCAGGTTTTTGCAAATCCTGATTCTATGTCATCATTCACTCATTTATTTGTAGTTCGATCTGTGTGTTAGAAAACAAAACGAAGAAAGTTTTAACAGACAACCCGAACTAAAAATAAACAAGTGACCGATGACAGTGCTACAGATGCTACATCACTTTTGGAGTATTTGAACATACAGGGTTGCCCATATTCGACGGACCCATGTTTTTAAAAAAAAATCAAAGAAAAAATAAAAATTTGGCGGTTGGCAATCTTATTCATTTAATTTGTTCCAAGTAGATTTGTTTACATCAATTTTTGAATATGATATCTCTCAAATGGCCGCCTCTGGCGTTGATGGCGTATTGTGCCCTTTTCGCAGCATTTTCCATCGTTTTCGCCAACATTTCGGACGGAATAGCGGCTATTTCTTCACGAATGTTGGCCTTGAGCTCTTCTACGGTCCTTGGCTTGTTAACGTAAACCTTTGACTTCAAATGTCCCCACAAGAAGAAATCAGCGGGCGTCAAATCGGGCGAACGCGGTGGCCAGTCCAAATCACCACTTTTCGACATCAAACGGCCCGGAAACAAATTCTTCAGAAAATCGATTGTTATGCGACTTGTGTGCGGTGGAGCGCCGTCTTGTTGAAACCAGAACTGCCTCATACGCTTTCGACGAATAATTGGCATCACAAAATTGGTCATCATGTCGCGATAACGCTCCTGGTTGATGGTAACAGCATGCCCATTTTCGTTTTGGAAGAAAAACGGCCCAATGACCGTTTTCGCACTAACGCCGCACCAAACTGTGACTTTTTCGTCATGAAGAGGCAATTCTTGAATCACCTGAGGATTTTCAGTGACGTAAATACGGCAATTTTGCTTATTTACGGTCCAATTCAATGTGAAATGGGCTTCATCGGACATGATAATTTTGTTCCAAAATTGTTCGTCATCATCGGCCATTTCGATGACTCGTTGGGCCCATTCCAATCGACGAGGCTTGTCCGCAGGCAACAATCTTTGCGTCAATTGAATTTTGTACGGGAACAAATGCAAATCAACGCGAATAATCCGTTGTAAAGTGGACCGAGCCATGCCCAACTGCTGAGAACGGCGTTTTTGGGATGTTCTTGGGGACCTCTCAACACTGGCTCGTACGGCAGCGATATTCTCGGCCGATCGCCTTGGTCGACTTTTATTTGGCCTCTTCGGATTAGAAAGAGCCTCACCAGTCGAAAATTTTTCGTATAAACGCTTAATGGTGTTCTTAGAAGGCGCACTTCTCACATTTTTTAATATTTTAAAAGCACGTTGAGTTTTCACAATTGACTCCTTCTGTTGAATGTAAATTTCAACTATTTCATAGCGCTCGCGTGGCGTGTATTGTTCCATGGTAAAAATCTGCTTGGACTGACGCTTCAAACGCGGTATGTCATTAAGCGATCTGACATCTCTGTCAAAAGTTATGGCGTTGCCAGATGGGTCCGTCGAATATGGGCAACCCTGTACGCCTTCTCACGAAACCCGGTTTTCAAGTTATTTCAAAAATTACCTCTATTGATATTCTGGTTTTCGATTATTTGACGAAGAAAACAAAAACGGAGAGAAAACTTAACTTTTTTCAAATCTTTTGTCAGTAATTTACAGTCCATTCGTTAATTAAAATCGATATGCCGCAGAGTCACCCATCCCGAAATGTACCTTGATTTTTAGCACTCTCAACTGTTATGAAATATTTTTCGTTGACTCTCCGACAACATCCCAGTCAGTATCTTTGATAACATTGGGAATGTGATTCCACAGTTATAATTTATAAATTAATCAATGTCAAACGTCCCTATTGACGATCTCTTTACAACACAATATGGTCGAAAATAATCATTTTTGTATACCACTGCAACACTTCAAACTAAACGGATGGTAAAGCTAAAAAACGTCTTTTTGTTGACTTTTTTGCCTGGCTCAAAAAGTTTGGACGAACTATGACTGCTGAAAAATGTTTCATCCCAGAGAGAGAGAGAAAGAGAGAGAGGGAGTGAGGAATGGAGAACGAAGTGGTGTATGGGAGTGATTCGAAGCAAACGGGAAACTATACAGATTTTATAATTAAAAGTTAAGTGGCAACTCATTTAAATGAATGAATGTTGACTTGTCTATGATATGGATGAATTGCAAACAAACAAACAGCAACATCAACGGCAACGACAACCAACTAAAGAGTTTCCTGCTCCAGTTGCAGATGATGGTCAGAGTTTACTTTTGTTATTTTTTACTACCCTTTTTCGTTTTTGCTCTAACTGTCAAATAAGTTTTATAATTAGCGAAAGGCAAGGTCGATCATTATAGACACCTACTTGCCGAATGATCCTAATGTATGGGTAGGATAGTGAATTATGGCAGTTCTATTTGAGTACAAGCATTTTTGACGCATACGCACATTTCTTGGTTTTCAACCTCTTCCGTTTTTTTGCAAAACTCACTGGAAAGCAACTCTAGAAAGGGATTACCAATCTTGCATTTTCAACACTTACTAATCATACGTATACATATGCATTGGCAAGGCAACTTTTACAACATAGCCATTGCAAAAAAAGCTATCTGCAAAGGAACGAGGAAAAGTCACACGAATGTTATAATTAACTTTGGGAATGTTTTAATTAATGTAATAAAAAAATGTTTGCATAATACAGCGATACTGTTTGAAGTTCGCATTTCAACTGAATGCATTTTTCGTTTGTAAACAACAAACTGTCAAATAAAACCCACTTTGAAGGATTTTGAAATACCGATATGGATAGTACCGCAGTGGAACCGCCTAATAGTTTTTTTTTTTTTTTGAAGGATTTTGAAATACCGATATGGATAGTACCGCAGTGGAACCGCCTAATAGATTTTTTTTTTTTTTGCCGAAATGTATAACAAGTCCACATGAACTTGGAGCCGTGTATTCCAGTAGAGGAATTGGCAGAGTTTCCTACATAGGAGATACTTTACAATAACTACAGTACTTCCAATTGAAAAACTATAAATTGAAAATGTGAGATGTGAAAATTTAACTGATATTAAAAATTTTAATATAATATTGGGTACAAATAATTGAAATGAGAATTTTCACTTAATAACAAATATTGCGTAACTGATAATAACGTACTGTTAAATTTTTATGACAGTCAGTCTATAAAGTAATTTTAAATACCGCACTTACAAATTTTAGCCCGGACATGCCTCTTCCTATTCTAATCTATCCTATTCATATGTACCTAATTTTATCTTTATATCTCTAAAGGTTCGTTAAAAGCAATAGTTTGAAAGTGTAGGTTGCGTGGGCGGTACCAGGTCTCTTGTTGAATCTGGACCCAATGCAGCATATTAGCAATGCAAACATATTGCGAAAATTCCATGACAATCGATCCAATAATTTAAACACCTATTCGGAAAGCAGATATACAATATTATATATATATTATATATATATTATATATATGTATGTATGCAGATAGATGGATCTATAATACATATATACTCGTGTAATATCATTCAAGTAATTTCTGCTATCATCACATTGAGATACCAAGAATTGCAATGATAGAAACATATTACAGTAACTGTTGCTTTCAATTTATTTATTTTTTTTTTTTTATTCGTATTGAATATTGTCAGTGTTTTTAATGTCATAAGTCTGGGGTCTAAAAAATTAGACTATAACTCGTTTTGCCAGAACATCGGCTTAATATTGCAGTAGTGGACCAATGTGATTAATCTTTGCTCGTAATCACGAAGTATCCCAAATACAAAATCAATTGGTTAATGGTTAAGTTCTATAGAATTCAGGAAGGATTTATTTCAGAGAAAGAATGCATCTAGAAAAAAATATATATCATAGAGATATTAAATATGAACTGGCGATACCTACTTTGACATACGATTATATTATTATTATTTATTATTATTATTATTTTTATCTTATTATATTATTTTTGTTATTATTATATATTTATGTTTGAGTTCGCTTAAAATGAAATTTTGAAAACTATACTTCATTAACGCAACGAGATACCAAAAGTACAATCATTATTAAAATATGCCATATTATCGCCACAAGTGTGTCTAAATTGAACCAAAATAACGGCGCTATGATAAAATTCGGCTTTTTAAGAATTACTTAAAATCTTTAGTTTCCCATCCATTTAAAAAAAGAATAGTCCTTTCATCGTTTTCACAGGTCGTATTTTCCGCTTCATGGGAAGCATTTTTTAATTACAGCAAAAGAACCGATGAAACAGAGACGATATAACCGACAGTCGTTACAAGAATATTAAACATTATTAGTATTATTTTAATTTGCGATAAAAATTTGCAAAAACCCTGAAATTTTTAACATCTGCTTAAAATTGTTGTTCATTAATTAGTTATGTGAATTCTAATTTAAAGATGAAAATTGTCATAAAAACGATCTAAAGAGTGTTCATTGCTTTAGAGTATCTAGTGAAAAGACGGTGAAAACTTGCAAAAAACAAGGGCAGAACAACAACGACGAGCTCATGTTAAGTTCGTCGATGATTATCCATACATTTCCTCTTCTAGACGAGGAAAGACTTCTCTGAATGTTCTTTTTTTTACTGGATTGGAACGGTATGACAGAGCGTCTTTGGAATTAATAAGTAACAACGTAAGTGCGACAACAACAAATTATTAAAATATTACGGTGAAAGTTGATTATTAATCAAGCAAGAAAAAATAATCTTTCGGGAGGGACTAAGCAACGATGGTGAAGTATATTTAGAGATTTTCCGAACATGAATGAGATATGGATGAGCTTCTCACATTCAGTGAAGTTACACGCATTCTATCGTTAAACTCACTCCGTGGGATCTACAGTTTAACGGCGATTCCGAACGTTACAGTTTGAGAAGCATTAATCACATTTGCCGATTACTCGACAACTCGAAGTATTCGTTAGACATATCAAGGTGACGGCCGCTCGAATAGAGATAGGTGAACGTATGCGGGATTGACCCCATAATCACGGAACAATAGCCAATTGTACTAACTATTGCACCAAGATCGGTCACGAAACATACTGATATTAATTTTAATTACTTGTCAAAAGACACATGGATTAGTACCAGGTTTTCGTCTTGCAGCTGGACAACATCCTAACCTTTTCTCAGTAATTTCTAATCGTCTCGTTGGAGCAACCTAAACTTGTGTCCACTGTATTGCATAACTACTTAATTACGCCCTGTCTGATGACTCCCATGCAAGTGACCGACGTAACTCACATATTTTTAGATTCATCCTTATATCCATTTCACTAAATTCGGACAAATTTGATACATACCTGGCTTTGGATAAAATAAGGTCTGGAAATGAAAGTAGACTCGCTCCCCACGCCTCTTTTGGAATTTCCGATACTAATGTTTCGTAGTTTCTGAGTTAAAATTCAAAAAAGTTGTAATTTTGTTGTATTATTGTATGTTAAGAGATAGTCGATGTGTATCAAGAGATGTTTGTTTTTGCAAAGCTGAATTGGTATCAACACTTCTTCGAATATCTGAAATGCAATCACCTTAAAGTTTAGTTTATCTATACACGCTTATTGATATTATTCTTCTAAGTTTCCACTGCTGAAAAATATTTTATGTTTTGCAAAAACTACTCTTTAAAAATCTGGAAATGAAAAGTCAATTTAAAAAAAAAAAAAAAAAAACAAAATTAAAAACATAAAAAAATTGATTTCGATTTTTATACATTTTCTTATAAGAAAACGATGAGTCGAAATTGGACTTTCAGAAAAAGGCCACGGTAAAATGGTTGTGGGGACATTTGTATATCTTTCAAAGTTAAGTTAGTTGTTAACTATTATACTATTTTGTGTTTAATTTCACAATGGTGAATTTCCTGACGTAAATCATAATTTGGAGTTCAAAGTTTCTTACTTTTATCGTAGCCTTCTAGTTAGCAAGCAATTTGTCGTATTTTTGATGGATAAATATGGTCTGTTTATACATTTTTTATTTTTTTTTTTTACAGTAGTTGCATTAGATATTGATTGAAATTTATGAAAATACATTTTTGGATACCTTTTCTTATAAATGTTTGTGTTTAAAATATATAATTAAATATTTAATATTCAAAATGTCCATATAAGCAAGGTTTTCATACCTTTACTCGAATTAATGGAGGTATATAAGATTTGATACATCATAAATGCTACAACCAAAGTATCAGGTTGAGCAATGCCCGTCTGTTATATATCTCTATAAAACGTCATGGCATATCCTATTATTTTACTATATCGTACCTATTGTAAATGGGAAATATTAAGCGGTCGCTTCTGATACATTCCACGTCCTTGTAACTCCTAATTCGTGGACTGCACCAACTAAATTTCAGTAAAATATAAAAAAAATATAACGATTAACCCGGCCTCTTTTAATGCTTAACAGAATAAATTCGATAACCTTAGATGTTAAGCCCTTTCCGTTACCTCCCATAAAGGTTGATTTATTTATCGAAATTTAATGTTTCTCATGTAAATTCTAATTCGTAGGCTACAGTAACTTACATATTTTTCAATTGCATTAAATTAAAACGCTTGATAAATTGTAAAAAGTAGACGGGATAATCACTTTGTGGCACCTCCCATACAAATTACCTAACTTAGCTCATGCACATTCTTCATATTCCTCATTCAATTGTACTAATTTTACCAGGCATTAGGTTTTCCATGCATTTAGTCCTGTGAATGGATGTGGACATTTCTGAGATCATGACATCACTAAGTTTCTAATATACAGTTTCTAATATACAAATTAACCGGTTTATCAAAAATGGTTTCTTTATAAGTGCTAAGCGGAAAATAGCAACATATAACTAAGTTATAATAAAGGGTGTCCCAACAAGAACGCAAGATTTAAATTTGGCGCTATTCGAAGTGTCATTGTTTGGCATTTGAACAATTGTTATTGTTTGCTAGTAGAAGGTACGAGGTTAATAAAAATGGAGCGCTTTAACCAAAAGTGGCTTCTATGCTTTTTTAACCGACTAGATAACGCAGGTGCTATGACTATGTGAACGTTTTAAGAGATATTTTGGCGGTATTATCAAAATAAAATTTTCTACTACCGTAAGAGCATTCAGAAAAAATTGGTCAATTTTTTTGATCGTTCCATAGCGCAACCTCGTTTTGAAACAGCCACAATGTAGGGTACACACAATATAGTTTGGCACTGGCAAATAAATAAAAGAAAAAAGAATTGCAACAAACGCCAGCTATCAAATAAGTCTATGTTGGCCCAGCAGAGAAAAAAGAACGAAAATTTGTTTCCCAAAGAATATAACTAAAAACTAAAGTTTGTTTTTATGTGTTCTAATGAAAATGTTGTTGTCGTTTTTAGTCTTTGTAAGGATATTTTGCTCTTATTGCAATTGTTGTGCAACTGCCACTAATGCCACTGTATTTCGTCTGTTGATGTTACCATTCGGAACAATGATTACTTTGTACTCAGTTAAGTTTCCGTTACGAATGTGGCACAAGTCAGTCGGCTAATTGTTGAATTTAATTTGATGATTTTACCAAAGTTTTTCGTTGCTGAATTTGTTTTATGGTCGCCAGAAATAACAGCTAAACTAATGGTTGTTGTTTAGATGCTTTCTTTGTCATTTTTAAAGTTTTTTTTTTTTATTTTTTTAAGGGTGAAATAAACTTTCGATCTTAGAACTAGTGTGGATTTGGTTTATATTAACACATGAAATATGAATAAATAAAATTATAAGTCATTTGTTATCGTTGCGAAAATTTGTTTGACAATTATATACCAAACAATTTAGTTGCCGTAAGTTTTCATGGGGCCACAGTTATTGTAAACCGGACTCAAGCTTTATTTATTTATTTACTTCCTGCTCTAAGTATTTGGTTTATTCACATAACATGGCTTACTCAGCGCAATTGCTGCATTTTCATGTACAGCATGATCCTTGAAAAGCCTGATTCTTCCAATGGAGTTTTTTCCGCCCTCATCTGCAACGCCCATAAAGTTATTTTTCTAAAACGCTGGAACAATTTTATCAATCCTGACTCGCTTACCATGTCCATGTCAATATATTTCTCAGAGTATCTGATACGTTGATTTGGCTTTCTGCCAAACAAACGTGAACGTATTCTGACCTTGTCTTCGTGTACAGTTAAATTCACTTGTGCTAACTCGTTTACAGTGATTGCATCTCGCAGTTTTCAACCAGTGATTTCACTATCATCAGCGTATGCAAGTTGGTTTAGACTTTTTTAATAAATTGAACCAGTAGTGATCATTTGTGCTTTTTCCATTATCATCTGAATGAGTATATCGAAGAGGTCGCATGGCAGGTTACCGCCCTTTCTGGAACCTCGTTTATGTAAAATGCTCCGTAAGATCCTTGCTATGTTCACTCAAGACTTCGTGTTGACCATATTTATTTTGCAAGTAGATAAACTATTTACCTATCAGCGTTATAGCCGACGAAGAAGAGATGCGTGACGATCTGTTTTTTCTGGGGTCTCCTCCAGGCTTTGTCGCAATAAAAATACGTTGTCAATTTATCGGCTCTACAGCCGTAATGTTCTACCAGGTTGGTTAGTACATGCTTATTTAATCCATCATATAACACTGGGTATGATCCTTTATGCGATGAGTAAAAAACTGGTCTCGTGACAGTGGATACGCATGCTTTGATTGCTTTTCTAAACACTGGGTACAATACGTTTAGATTCCAGTCGTTTAGTCAGGTGGTGCGCAAAAGCCGATGCATGCACAATATCAGATCATCGTCATAGCCTTGACCGGCTATTCGCGAGAATTCTTCAATGATCTGGGACTAGCAACTTACTAAAGAATTTTCACCATATTATTGTGAGCCTATGTGTTCGGATTTTCATAATGAAACCCATTACCATCAGCTTCACCTTTTCTTCTGTCACAATGACGCATTAAAAGGACGAGATGTTAGAAACAATTAACAATAACAATTTCTATAATAGTCGGCTTTTCATTAACTTTTTTCTAATACAATTGGAAGTTCTGATGGATGCATCAAGACTGCGTTTTTCAAGTTGAATACTCGAAATAGCTATCGTTAATTTGTAAAATATTTGTGCAACGTCCTTGTAACTTTTGCTCAAGCCATTCCCGAATACCCCAATACTAAAAGATGCACTTAAATGTGGCAAACGTATTCGTTAGCTTGTAAAAATTCTGAGAAAGATATCCCAAAAATTCCAAATTAGCAATTTTCCTTTCGACAACCAACCGATTCCAGTATAGTAGGGCACTGTATTATTCTTGCTGTCCATTTCTTGATATAATGTGAGAAATAATCAAGTCTACAATAGTTATAATTTTCATTGCTTCTTCTAGCCTATCATAGAATGAGGTAATATTCGATTACGTAAGATGAGATTTTAAGGTGCTCTGCTGCATCTTAATACTTGAAAGTGGAATGCTGAAAGTGCTGAAGACACACTATCTCCCGATTTATTGACGCAAATTTGTTGATTTTTCAAGGCAAATATTGTACATTCTAAGCACTATTTCTAAAGATTGACAGGTGTTTTTCCTACGACATAGTGGACTTGTTCTAAAGTAGTCACGTAATCGCTTTTCATCTTTTGGAGGCCAGGTACATGTCTGAAATGGACCTGATTAATATGTGAGATCTGAAGTATAGAAGGATGTTGTCATAGGTTTTTGCAGATGAGATTCACAGATGGGATCGAGCAGATGATTACCGTAAAAAAATGTTTGAAAGAGCGAACTTGTTACTAAAAAAACAGTCACATTAGAACTTTTTTAGAAATTTTGATTCGAAATATTCGATTTTTTCTCCTATGTAAGAAGGCGGATTTGCCAGAGATCGTGTTGTAATATGTGCAGTGTGTGGAATACCGTGAGTAAGGCCTTCACGGAGAGACTCACGTTAAACCCTCGTAAACTTCTGTTTGCAATTTATCTTATTCTTTTGGTACCCTCTATATAAATAAACTTAAAAACTACAACATTATATTTGTGATGACCTCTGAAATATTTGAACACTTCTAGTGGCAGGTTTTTCCCAATCCCTAGTGTGGGACTGCAACTATAGCTAATTAGGATGCTATTGGTACCTCCTCAGTGATCATTGTCTTTGCGTCGATGCTTGGGAAGTTTGAATGTAGTCGGAGTCCGAGTTATGGGTATAACGCCAATGGATTTGTGTAATTAAATGTAATACCTTATGAATAAGTTTAATTCAATCTGCAAATTATTAGCAGCAAATATGTTATCTATTTCTTTAATACTTTGAGCGATGTACGCTGCGTTTACGGCATCTTGCCTGACTCATGGCCTCCGTAATGTTACAATTTTTTTTATTACAAAAGTGATTGTAACCTCAAAGTGTTTTAAAATAATAGAAATTTTAGTGAAGTTGAGTTTCCAAAAATTGCAAATTGTGTAAGACAAAAAACAAATGGGAACAAAAATACGACTGGTTAACTTTAAAAGCTCGTTTCATTCTTCTTTGTCAACATTTTGTACGCTTTTTAACGTATCATCTCAATTCGGTTAGTTTGTCTTGGTAATTGTTCATAAATTTTGAATAATAATTTGGTTAAGTATTGTAAACAAAAAGTCTTTAGAAATGGTTCCCTTTAAAATAATAAGTTGAGTCATGGTTGTTCATTTTTAATCCGTCTCCGCAGGTCTGCTCACAGAGTTATTAGCAATTGCAAAGAACTGAATTTTTGTTTTGCAAATAATTTGCAATTTTTCAAATTGGCCAGTTATTCTACATGCATCGTGTCACAAATGCCGCCATTTAGATGGTTTTTTTAACGAATTCTATATATCACCCTACTCTATGGGTCATTCCTTGACTAGTAGGCGTAAGTAGTCGCTATAAACAAATAAGTAAAATTTTGTTAAATGTTACAATAATAAAATTTATTAAGGGTGAAAACAAAGCCTGTTCTTTTTACAAGATCTTAATGATTCTTCGAGTAAACTACCTTAATGTTGATATCTGTCCCATGATTGCTAATCCTGTTTGACAGTGATGTTAAACTTATGCAGGGTGGCGCACGAATCGTGCTACTTCCAACTGTCAATGAGACCATTCCTTAAAGATGTTGAAGGATTTTTTACCAAGAACTGCGCCGACGACATATCCGTATCAACAGCATTTAGTTTGAGCAAGATGGAGCAGCTGCACACATAGCCAGACCGGTTGTGGCGCAGCTCCAACAAAAATTCCCGAACAAATTGACACCGAGAAACTCCACCTTCCGCTGGCTCCGAATATCACCTGATCTGACTGCACCAGACTTTTTTTATGGGGTTATGTCAAGCAAATGGTGTACAAAACAAAGCTAAGGAATATAACTAAACTGATGTAGTCAATCAAAACCCTTCAGGCGGCAATGAATAATTTTCTGATCAGGTGTTGCATATGCGTGAATGAACATGAAGGACATTTACGGTCCATAATCTTCAAACCTAATTAGTTATATAAGATAAAATTAAATATTTCATACAATAAAAAACATTAAATAAATGTAATGCATTGATTGAGCACACTTTTTTTTAATTACTCGCTGTATTGCAAATGGTGCGCCATCCTGTATTTCTAATCTACATTTAAATATTCGGAAAACGCAGCTTCCTTGTAAAAATACGAATATTACACACGCCTATCTTTGAATTGTTGCTGCTGTAACAATTTTCAGGTCCGGCATCACTAATATTTTATTACGGCATCGTTTCCTTTTGATTCATTAAGTTTAAGAAATTTCAGTCCAACGAAAATAATTTATAAACAAAGGAGAATTTTCAGAGCAAAACTCATAAAACGGTGATAGTCATGGAAACGTAATCGTCCCAGAAAGTAATTTCAAATTATTTCAGTTTTTGTGCCCAAATCAGCAGATTGGCACTTTGCACTTTTCGAGAACTGTATAAAGTTTCAGTTATGATTTTGACTAAGAGACAAAACTATATAAAAGTGCAGTTTCGTTTCGTTAGAGAAACTGATTAAACTCAAGTTCTTGGTTAAGTTTCAAATAAGAAACAAATCCAAGTAATTTTAATTAAAACGGAAAAATCAAAAACAAAATTAAACGAATAGGGCTTTCGTGAATATCCCTGCCAAAAACAAAAACAAATCGAATACTATTAGGTACATTTGAAATTCAAAAGCCTACGGTTCAGTGCTCAAAATTTGGTGATCTGGCCAATATTCTTGCAGTTTCGAAAATACCAGTTGGTTATGTGGAAACGTTCAAATTCGTTTTTGTTTCTTTCCCAAAAAAAGAAACGATTTCCCAACTCTAACGCAAATAATGTAAAACATTATCGATAAAGCCACTTAGATTGATTGCGTTAAAGGAGAAACTAAGTCTACGTAATTAGTTCAACGTCTTTCTATTTGGGATCACTAAGCTCAGTATATGTATAGTCTATAAAGGCATTTTTATATTTTAAACATTTAGTTTTTATGCATTATTACGTCCAACCATGCCGCTATCCTACCTAACATATGTATGTGAAAGATTAATGAATTGCCGCTATGTATAATTGGCAATACAAACAAAGTACTTAACAATACTCAAAATATTGTCGTTGTTTTATTTATTATAAAATGCCTGTTTCTCTCTCAATTTCCATTTCTTAATTTCCTTAGATTTAGTTAATTATTTGTTTAGTGCTTTGGCATTTAAAGCGTAAACAGCTGCTAATTGTAATTTATTGTTCTAATGCATTTATGGTTAAAATATACATTAACACTCAGTTTTGTGCCATCCGGAGGCATGTGCACATTCACACGTGTGGATGCATTCACACATGTGTAAGCTTTTATAGACCCGGTAGGAAAATAGAGGGCTTGGGAGGCCTGGATCCAGCGCTTGCATGTGGAGTAAGTAGACAGGTTAAACCCATTTCAACTATATACCATTCAACTACATACAGCAATTGGGCAATAATGATTGAGGACGTGCGTACACAGATTTTAGGCCTTCAACAACATGACTTCCAGAAGAAAGAGAAGTGAAGGAGTTTGTAAACTAAAAAAACAGAATGCGAAGATGTGACTGGAAGAGGAGATTTGCTCCTTAAAAAGCTTGCTATTTGGTGTTTCGATTTTTTGACATTTCATGTAATATTTACTACTTTTAGGGTTCCTAAACTTCTCTCCAATCTGCGAACCACTTCTGCACCGTATTTTATTTTGGAAGATCTGAAATGAAACTCATTGTAGAAGCGTAATAGTAAGCATTTAGCTGCCTAACGTTCTTGAGAAAATCTTTCTGAATGAATTTTTCAAAAGGCCTAATATAGGCTATGCCTTGCCAAATTTCCAACTGAGAAACTTTGATACAGCAAATATATGTATACTCGTATATATGCACATACATATTGTCAATACATCGTAACTGTGTCTACCACACATTACTTATTATTTGTGTGAAGGTTGGAGTTTGTGTAAATGTATGCCGGCTTGGCTACATTTTCTCTCGCAGCTACGAACTCAAGTGTTGCTACGATTTGTAAACCATAAGAGGCATTTTTAGCAGGAAAATGCGTGGCTTGGAAGGCCTGCTACAAGGCTTGCATTAGCAATCGGTACACCCGACGGCCTCAACTTCCAACTTCCTTTCGATAAGCATACAGTGGAAGTGGCGGAAGTGGTGGCGAATACCTTACACATACACTTTTCATAAAAGATCTAAAAGTAGAACTGTTAAAAGAAACTTAATACAAGAAGAAAAATAAATTTGGAAAGCATGCATTTTACAAAATTTATAATCAATTTGCAGCACTTGATTTATTGTATACGATGTGCTTAATATTACATCTTTGAAAGATTCATCACTAGATATGCTACCACCTACTCTGTTGAGCATCACACCTTCACAGCAGAGAAAACTGTTTAAGAACTATACCAGGAAAACAAGCATTCTTCCCAAAAGTAAGTCTGTGAAAGAGTTCTATAAAACTGGGGGATAAGTGGTTTCATGTCTTCTTTGAGGAAAAGCTTGTAAGAACAAATAGGTAGTGCTTCCAGAAGAAGTAACGTAAAATGCTTATTTTTTCTTTAGAAAGGAATAAGAACGCCTGTCTCTTTGCCTGCTATGAGAACAGAAAATGACGTTACATATGCCAAATTCAAGCTATTTCCGGAAAAGATGACTTGGTAGACATTTTTTAACATAAGCGATGTAAGCTGTCAATCGCTTCTTTTAAAAGAGAGGAAACATGCCTGGAAAGATGTTCCGGGAAAGGCTCAGCAATAGCAAAAATACAAGATAGTTTTGGAAGGTTGAAGAAGACAAACTAGCAGATAACATCAGAAAAGTCATGTGATAAGATCTACTGAAACTCTCCGGTGGAGTGAGGAGGCCTGTGAATTGCGTATCTTGTAAAAATTTCCGGTGAGCATAGATCAAACTAATACTATCAACAAAACCGTCCTTTCAAAATTTCGGCACAATCACAATATGTTACCATTACTACTGTTACTACTACTATAACTACTACTACTACTACTATATGTTATACTAATGCATATTGAAAACGTAGTTTTGTGAAAAAATGTTTGATTATTTCTGGAGTGACACATTCTTAAGGTAGGCAAACACGTATGTATTAGACCAGTCGATTGTGGACAAATTTTGCTTGAGACATGTAAATTACCTATTACAATAACGGGTTATCCATTTTCTGTTTCAAAATGCAGTTAAATAAAACACATATAAAACTATAATTTCGTTAAAAATTTTATTATGTTATAATGCTTGGACCTTGCCATTATCTATGAAATACATCGTATTTTGAGATAATTTTCGATCACGAATATTGGTTTTCAAATGCTCCAATGTTTGGGGATTACCCGTGTAAACACGGTCTTCGACGTAATCTCACAAAAAAGTATAACGGCGTCAAATCGCATGATCTCGGTGACCAATTGCCAAAACGTGAAATTACGCTTCCTGGAAACTTTTTCACCAAACAGTTAGTTTTACCGGATGCAATGGGAAATGCCCTTCATCGCTGAAAAAAAATTTGTTCGCAAATCAGCACTAAAAGCCTATTGCTGTAGCGTCCAATAAGCATATCTACTTTATATATGGATGAAAGTGCAAATCCAAATGCAAAATACTCCATAATGAAATGTAAGATGGGTCCAATTCCTGAAAACGCGAAACACGAAAAGTGACCACACTTGAATCACCACTTTTGCAATAAGTTTTAACTATTTTTACGCGATCTTCGGTTTTTAAACGATCCACCACGAGCACCACTTCAGACTACAGGCATTTAACAACTGACAGCCTTGCCAGACCGGCGGTTTTGAAACTACTATATGAATGACCTATTATATCATTTTATGAATCTTTTTGCTTAGAGCAGATACCACAATCGTTTGCTTATTATTCTTGCCATATTTTGTAATATTAAACGTTACTCTGGATTTTATCTTACAGACGTTTTTGAACGGCATACAAAATTCAAATTTTAAAAAATATTTAATTTTTTTTTATCATATATTGACCGTAACTGCATTTAACATTGCCCATTCTCAACTTTCAACTTTCGATGACGCTTTCAAGCATCCCGAGTATTGATACTTGGATTTTATGCAACATTAATAGTAGAAGTGTAGATGTGTGATGTCTGTGACCTAATATTGATCCGAAACTTAAAACTGGTGGTTCTCGAAATATTGCCAACATTTCGTGAGCTGTCTGGCAGGTGGCGCGGCATTTTTGAAACCGAATATAGCCAAGACGGGCTAAGTCCTCTCTGAACGTATGTCAAACAATACTAATATCATGTCAGTTTAACAATTTGACCTGTTGTAAAGTTCCCCAAATGAATCACCCTACAAAACCAACGAGGTGTGTGTAAAATGCAGTTGCGAGATGCAAATGCTAGTGAGTGAATCTGTCAAATTTGGTCCGAAGATTTACTTTGGAACTTAGGTTCCGGGAGAGAGATTGGAGGTTTTGTGGAAGAACTAAGGTTCTTAGCGGGATGTGTATACTTGCAAGGGGGTTTCGTGATGGAGATGCGGAAAAGATAACGGTTAACTTACATTATTTCAGCTTTTATTCGTATGTTGAGGGCGGCTGGCGAAGTGGTCTGGTTGGAAGCATCAAGCTGCTTTCAACCAAGAGACCTCCGTACCCCGCTGGGTTGCCATACGGGCGTAACAAAATAGGAGTGTTTATAGTTACATAGTTGTTTGAAGGGGCCCTTACACAGTCAAATAAATGGTTAATTTTTACAATTTACAATATTTACAATACAGTGCAATTCAACTTAATTCAGTGTAACTTGATATGATGCAATTTTAATTCAAAAAAATACAATTTAATTAAAAGCAATTCAATCCAAAAATTCAATTTAATTCAAAATTTTCGAATTTGTAATTTACTTTACTTTATGAAATTTTTCAATTCAATTTCAAATTCATATTTTAATTTACTTTACACAATTCATTTTTTAATTCTTGGGAAGGAAGGATTAACTGCGTTTGACAGTGTGTTTAAAAAAAGGTGAATTTTCAAATTTCGCAGGCTACGTACATTCAACTTTTGGTTATTATTTTTTGTTTTTTATGTTGTTAAACTCGTCTCGAAGATATGTTGGCAGTTTTATCCATAAAGCATGTTTAGTTTGTTTGTGAGAGGCATAAATACGACAAATGCTCTGCGTATTCGGCGATTCTCTGCTATTGAAAAAAATGGATCGAAGAAGTTGCATCAAATTTTGGGTAAAAAATGGAATTGAGTGCTCAAAAACACTTGAAATATTGACAGTGGCATATGGTGAGAGTATTCTGAGACAAAAAAAAAAAAAAATTGTTACAAGTGGTTCAAGTTTTCCACAGAAGGCTGAGAAGACATGAAAGACAACGCTCGCTCTGGACGCCCCAGCACATCAACAACCAATAAAAATGTTGAGAAAGTGAAGAAACTTGTTATGGAGAACCGTCGAATCACAATCAGAGAAGTTGCTGAGGATGTCGGCATATCGGTTGGATCATGCCACGCAATCTTTTCGTAAATTGTGGGCATGAAACATATGGCAGCGAAGTTCGCTTCACATGAGCATTATGTGACATGTGACATGTCATGCTTATGACATCGAAACCAAAACCCAATCGCCGCAATGGAAGAGTCTAGGAGAGCCAGGACCAAAAAAAGCATGACAAGTTTGATAAAATGTTTTCTTCGATGACCATGGCGTAGTGCATCAGGAGTTCTTGCCACAAGGTCGTACGGTAAATAAGGAGTATTACCTTGAAGTTATGCACCGTTTGCGTGAAGCAATACAGAAAAAACGCCCGGAATTGTGAAAAAAAATTCATGGGTTTTGCATCATAGTAATGCACCTGCTCACTCATATTTGTTTGTGATATATATATATATATATATATATATATATAAACATATAATATATATATATATATATAATATAATATAATATATATATAATATATAAGTTAACGCGATAATCGTTAAGAGATTAGTTTAGAGTAATTTAGTC
>JAHXMU010000683.1:4132407-4170629 GCA_019455685.1 Philornis downsi | reverse complement strand
TTGAAAATAAAAGTTGAAAAAACAATTAAACCTTACTCGTTTTAACTTATATACACCTATAATATATAATATATATGTACATATATGTATATATATAACAGTTGGCCTTTTCCGTTTTCTTACAAATTTCACCGCATTTAACTGAGCTGAGTTGTATTTTTATAGAGTCAAATTCTTTTCCGATGGACCGATTTCGGCCACTTTTGGTGCTACAAGTGGTTCATAATGTAAAAGTTATCGCTTCTCATACGTTATATATCGGCTTAGTCCGATTTAGTCCATATTTGAATAACTACACCCACATCCATAACGACGATTAAAAATATTATATGAGTTCTTATCCATTTAGTGCTTTCAAAATCGCACTAAATAGCGAAAAAGGCCAAAGAAGGCTTAAATATAGTTGAAACTTACTACAAAAGTGGTGTGATTCAAACAAAGGCCTTTAAACAAACAGTAGCTTATTTAGCGATGAAGCCTATTTTGCACTCGATGGTTACGTCAACAAGCAAAATTGTCGCAGATGGGGCTCAAAGAATACAGAAGTGATTGCGGAAAAGCCATTGCATCCAGAAAAAGTGAATGTTTGTTATGCACTATGGTCTGGAGGAGTCATTGGGATGTATTTCTTCGAAAACTAACTCGAGAGGATCCACTGCTGCAATCAAACCAGAGGCGGTCATTTAAATGACATTGTGTTTTGAATATAATGACAAGACCCAAGCGCTGTATTAGGTGCGCTGTTTTTTTTATGAAAACTCAACTTTATTTTGAAAACATGATTACAAATGATTCATTGAAAGTATTGCCCATCGCTAGCTACTACTTTCTCCTATTTTCCTGGCAGAGTTCGAATGCCGTCACGGTATAACTGTTCATCTTTTGAGTCCATCTACGAATCTAGCCATCCCATGGTGTTGTCATATAAGTGGAACTGTTGGTCAGCCAGACCGTGTGCCATCGAACGGAACAAGTGATAATCGGACGGCGAAATATCTGGGGAGTATGGCGGATGGGGTAAGACTTCCCGTTTCAACGCTTCCAGGCAGGTTTCAATGAGTTTGGCCACGTGCGGCCGCGCGTTCCAAGTTCCCTGGTGTGTAACTCCTAATACTGAAGCAACTCTACCTGCGTTTGACATGGATCCCCATCAAGCAATGCCGTTAATTCAGGGTCTTCGAAGGTTTTTCGTCTTCCTTCATGCAAACGGTCGTCAACATCAAAATCACCATATTTAAATCAGTGTCTCACACGTTGTTTCACTTGAAGCAGCATCTCCGTAAAGGGTATGAAGTTCTCGATGAGCTTCAGCCGCCGTTTTCTTCGATTGAAAGAAGAAAGTCAATACTTATCGAGGCGGTATGTTTACCATATGCCTAAGCTTGGCTCATGACATTTAGGCTATGGCAGAATTACACTTACAGATGGCGCTATGTATTGGCAAACAGCGGGAACTTAGTTTCGCGCCTAATAATGAATTGGAAGTTTCATCGAAATCGCAGCTTTGTGAGTATTTTATTTTGATTTGCTTGAAAACGAAAAATGGATAACTCTATATATATTTACGAGTATATGCAAAAATACATACAATTTTCTGACTGAAATTTCTGTACTTATCTTGTATATTTTTAGATTCTCATTCCTAGATGCTACGGTTTGTTGGGTCAGCTTTAATTAATACGATAGCCATATTTTCGTACAACTTATTAAGAATTTACCGAATGGAATATTAACTGAACTTTATGAATGTTAAATACTTCATTACAACGTGTATAAATCATATGCCTACAGTCGTATATATCATATTTGCTGCCCCATTCCCTGGTTTATAGCAACAATATGTATTTTTGTTAATTATTTGAGACTCTTTACAGAGCAAACAAACATCCTGCCCCTACCAATCAGTGAAAACCACTTGAAATTTTCTCAATTAAAATTAATATTTAATCTTCTTAATTGTCTGCATGTGCCTACAATAAACGTCGTCTTCAACTTGGTCTGAATTTGACTGTTGCTGTTCCCCGTCTTGTTGTTACCAGAAACCCACTGACGGAGTATTCATCCCCTCCTTTATAATTTTCTCATTTTAACAATTACTTTGCGCAAAAAACCTGAACGAAGTGAAAATTTTCTAATTTATAATAACACACACGAGTATAGTCAAAGCTAATCAGCGGAATTTCGCGTTACCTCTGTGACCCCCTAGCAGTCAGATTGAATCCGTTTCTGTTAATACATTGTTTTAAAGAGACGTCACTGCCTGGCAACACAGACAATGGGAATAAGTACTACTAGCAGCAACAAAGGTACGTACGATAGGGGTTAAGCAAGTGTTGGTGCAAAAGACTCATAATGCCCCAAAATAAACAGGCATGTATCGTATTTATGTGCACATGCGAATGAACAGTGGGTGTCTTATAGCCAGTGATGTCAGCTGGATTTTACCGAATGTACTTGATAATTTAATGTAAGTTACATTTGGTCTCTAACAAAGTTAGGCATGGTTGATTGCGAATTATATGCTAGCGGTGCCCAGACTTGTTTGACAATGAGCCACAAATATATACCGATTGTTTGATGTTAAATTTTGTTGTTCTTTGTAACGTACTGTACGTATTTAATTACCCTAAATTTGTTGAAATTAATCCCGCACCACTTCATGTTTTTAAAACGTACTGCGCTGAAGGCTATTGGCGTTATGTCATCATCTAGTGACTCAGTTTCGTCACAGTTGGATGGATATAATGTGACCTTATATGTAACAAAAGAACAGACAGATAATCACAAATGCGCAATAGAGTGCTAATTAAGTTGAAGTGTTAAACAAATTTTGAAATTTTAAAGTTCGCGAGTTCAAACATTTTTCCACTACTATGTGTAACAATCCCAGCAATCGGACAAAATTTGGGCCTGACGCAATTACGTCAAATATCTTTTTTTTTGGTACCTAAGGCATTCCTATTTCCAAGTGGACTCTCCAGAAAATTGATATGTTATTCCATTTGATCTCATGAGAAAATGGTGGAAACTTGGAGACCCTGCTATGGGTTCCAGTTCTAAAGTCAATTAAAATAACTTAAATGAAAGAAATGCAAAGTTCAATTTGTTTTTATTTTATTCTCCATACAATAGGAACGGGTTGTAGAAAGTTTCGTTTATACCAACTAGTAATACTTATATTGGAAGCTGAAATTTAAACTATTATGTGGGAGAAGAAAGCATTTCTGACATACACATTTATAAGGTACATCTTCCATAACACCATAGCCCGCACGTGCCCCAAGTCGGACAAATTGATCCGGTAGAAAAAGCCTTACATGCCCTGGCTTGTAAGTAAACGCGGAAGGCATCACTAATTTATAAATGTAGGATACCGCCGTAATTTACGAAGGTATTTTCGAAAAATAAGGTGAATTTTCATTTTTCTCCAAAAATGTTTATTTATTCATCAATTTCTAATACACTTGATACAATACACTTGTGCCAGCGTTTTTTCCAATCCTCGAAGAAGTTCTGATATTCACTTTTTGGTGTGTCCTTGAGCTCTCTCAGCAATTCGATTTTTATTTCCTCAACCGTCGCAAAACGCCTTCCTTGAATCTCTTCAATTTTAGGAACAGGAAAAAGTCGCACGGTTCCAAATCTGGTGAATACGGTGGCTGAGGTAGAATAACGGTGTTGTTTTTGGCCAAATAATCTCTCACAGTCAAAGATGAGTGAGCAGGTGCATTATGATGACGCAAAAGCCATGCTTTCTTCCACAATTCAGAGCATTTTTTTCATATCGCTTCACGCAAACGGCGCATAACTTCAAGGCAATACTCCTTATTTACCGTACAACCTTGTGGTAAGAACTCCTGATACACTACGCCATGGTAATCGAAGAAAACAGTGAGCAAAACCTTGGCATTTGATCGAACTTGGCGTGCTTTTGTGGTCTTGGCTCTCCTGGACTCTTCCATTGGGACAATTGGGTTTTGGTTTCGATGTCATAACCATACGAGTATACCCATGATTCGTCAACAGTTATGACCCTTTTAAGCAAATATGGATCATCGTTGACGTCATTCAACAACTCCTGAGCGATGCTAATGCGACGTTGTTTTTGGTCAAAATTCAGCAATTGGAAATCCTGTCTGATCCCACGAGTGTAGGGGTGAGTAGATCTAGCACGTCATAGCCCCCATTAACGCGATAAGGACTTTTATACTGTACTGAGGCTTCCAAGTATCAGCAAGGCTAGCGTTATAATACAGCCGGTAACCCCTGATCTACTACTATAATGTACCATCAAATTCATGAGAGGGAGCTCCAGAGGGGTGCAGAGACCCCCTAATGGTGAATGATGATTAATAGGATTTGGTTTATCCCAATGACCAGATAGCAAATGCAAAGCCCACTTATTCTGCAATGATACTTCGTCCAATACAGTGTGAGCCGCTGTCCATGATGGAGAATACATAAACTTCGCCTTGCTTAACATCTTAACACCTGTCCAGTTTTGTGCCCGTCAACTCTTTTTTCAAAACACATCCGAAGTTGGTATATTCTGATCGCCAAATCAAAGATTCTACTTCAGGCGGCTTACAATCGTGTTTACGAGCTGATTCTTAAAATGAGTTTTTAGAAACGGGTTTAGAAAACCTTTTCGAGAGGCGGTTTTTGCTAAAACCAGAAATGGGTATCACTAAACCGAATAGAACAATGGCTGTCGTTACAACAGAGAATTTCATACCGATTATGGAAAGACACCGCGAATGGTGCCATACTTGGTGCACCTGATTATTTATCATACTTTTTTTTCTTTTAGCGGCGGTCGCCTCGTGCAGTAGACAAAACGGTAAAAACTTTTCGGATTTCCGATATTTTGAGTCCAATAAATGAGATATGGGAGAGCTCCTCAAATTCAAAAAGCCTACATATAACCTAACAATAACAGGTGCCTGTAGTAGAGGGTTGGAACCGACGACGCATGATAGCCTCGATTTCTAACCATCATGAATAGTAAGCCTAAAAATAGGGTGAGACTAACCCTTACAAACTGTATAATATCACAATTATTGGATGCAATGACCTTTTATAAGAAAATTCTAAATCATGTCTCACTCTTGGTACTTATTTTCCCATATGTGAAAATATTATAACAAATTCCCTTGCGTTCAATGAAAGAAATATATAAGAAATATTAAGTGATCTTTGATGCATTCTATTCCCAGACCCACGTAACGGGACGGGATAACGACTATTTAGAACATCACAGTTTGAAAAGCATTTAATGGACTAAATGAGCGTCGCTCAAATATTGATAGATGGCTGTGTCGAGAATTGAATCCGTTTTTATCCGGACGCAACGATCGGTCACAAAATGTTGCATATTTGAAATGTTTATTCTGCTAATTGTTTTATATATTGGGGATCTACTGTAAAACCATTTAAATTTATAGTAATCGTTATTTTGCATCCATGCGTTCAAATTCTCGTCCTCATTTTTGAAGCTAATTATAGAGAAGGTATTTTAGCTTCGTTCTTCACCACCGTCTTGTCTTTTTTTGGTTATTTTAATTTTATGTACTCGTATAGCAATTCTAAATATCTTAGAAGAAGTCCATATTTTTAAACGAAAGAAACTAATGAAAAGTGGGAGAAACTGATGTGGAGTAAAGTCAGAAAACTGCAAATACCAAAAAGTAAAAGATGAAGGTCACACATACGCGTAGTGTGCTCCAATTACGGTGAGAACAATTCTATTATTTGCTATTTCTCGATGGTAGCAAAAGTGGTACAATCACGTCAACTGTCGATAATGGCATGCATTGCCCTTCATTTAGCCAACACAAGATTCAAATAGGAGTATTACGGCTTAAAAATAACATAGCTGAAAAGCCTTAATGGCTTGCTAGCAGAGCTATTTAAGATCGGTGGTGATAAGCTGATAAAGATCATACACCAGTTCCTAAACGTGATTCAGCTTAACGAATACGTGTCTTACAATTGGAATCTGACCGTCAGACTCCTACATATTAAGTTTGTTGAGCCCTATATGTTAATGACAGAAGCATATTTTATCTGGATTGAGAGAATACAGTACCGGTTTGACTTGTCAATTTAATGGATGTTTACGTTACTACAGCGACAAATACTACATTTTCGTGGGCTATATAGCTTACTTGGATAGTCTGACACGATAAAAAATATTTCAAGCCTTGACCTAGTCTGATATTTCCGTCAGCTTATATGACTTTACAAGATGAGTTAAGAAGAGAAAAAACCTTGTATTTTGCACCAAATGAGATTATAACAAAACAGTAGCCTTGCGATCTCTTCAATTTGCCTTTAATACCAACTTCAACAAAAGTCATATACTAATTTCATATAATTGTGAGATGTTATTTCAGCCATTCAAAATGTAATTATGTGCTGTATGCGTTATGGTGGGCGGACATATCAGACAATTCCGACAAGAGTACCGATCAAAGCTTCATTGGAAACATAAAATATTGGAGTGAAGGACCAAAGTTTTTGGAATTGTTTTCTACGGAGTTCTTTTACTAAAAATTTAAGAGTCTAGAATTACTACTCTACTGCAATTATAATTTCCTAAATAACCATTTATTTTTGTTATGCGCCAGATGACTTTCTTTAACGACAAATTTTAAAACTCAAACTCCTTTTCTAATTTTTCTGACCTCGTGCAGTTTTATGCTCTTTCACGAAAATACAATTTTCTTCTATTGTGCGAACCACTGAAACGGATGTTCATAACAAGCAAATACAATCGCCAACTTTCGTACGTTTTAGCAAAGCACATAACGAAACGGCCATGCATGTGTTCGTACAGATGCCAGTAAGTTCCATAAGTATGTGTGTATTTGAAACGATTCAGCAGCTCTCAACGAGTATAAGCCAAATTAAATAATTGAGCGCACATTAGTGCACTTCCGCGTAATATTCACTTCCGTTTGAAAAGTTTCGTGCTCGTGTAGTGCAGTTCCTTTTTCTGTTCTATGGCAATTTCAGGTGGGTGGTCGGTAGAGCTAAATATATGTGTACACAATAGAAATCTAAAGAAACTAAAGGTTGCCTTTGCCTCTCTCTCTCTCATTTGTCCATATAATGCGATGATGATGAAGGGAAATCTGCAAGCTGCACACAAACCATACCATACATGGGTTATGGAAACGCTGAGAGAAAGCATACAGTTGTTGAATTAGAACATGGTAAAAAGTTCATGGCCATGTCAAATGTGATTTTGAGATTTAAATCTATTTTAAAGTAAATGACTGGCATGACATTGCAAGAATTAACCAAATGCAAGACATTATTTTAATGCGGATGTATGCTATGTTACATTGGAACTGCTTTAGGGGACTATTATGACACTTTGAGATAATATGAAGTTATTAGTTTGGTACGACATATGTAGGTGTGTCTTTATTTTAATTCGCAAAAACACAAAAATTCTGTTAAAACGAATATTTTTTCCGGCATCAGCTAATTTGAAGTCTGACAAACAGGTTTTCCGGATAGTGATCTTTTAAATATAGAAATTGCGAAACATTTATGATACTTTTAAGTGTCCTTTTACTGTAATTTTGTTTTGGCGTAAGCTGACTCAACGTCTGCTAAATAAATGGTGGGCGAACCCATGACATCTGCAATCCATAATTTGGAACAACATTTCGTAATCTTTCGTAGATTTCAATTATACATCAGTATTTAATTACTCATCTTGATTGTAGTCAAAACTGCACGATCACAAGCCGCGAATAGAAGGGGAATCGAATCGCTCAGGTCTTCCGATATGTCTCTAGTTTGTTTCATCGAGTTTTTTCTAGTTCTTGATCGTTCACTTCTTCATTGCTCGCGAATTCTTTTGGTGAATGCTTTCGGCCGTTACAAAGTTTATAAATCCATCCTCACTTATTATGACCAACTGTGGCTTGAAAGAAGCACTAAATTATCGTCAGACAAGCCGGTTAATTCTTATGCAAAATAAGTCGCATTTTTAGTTTTTTTCAGTAAAAATTAGGATGATCTTACATTTTGCCCTACTGAGACGATCCCGTCTGCCTGTTCTAGCTGCGGTCTATGGTAAAGGGAACACTCACTAACCATCGCCAGATAAGTGGGCATATCGTATATTATTGGCAGTTTTATTTCCTTTTTCTAGTTGAAATAGACAGTCCCTTAATAAAAATAGTAAGTTCAAATGGTCCTTTCCAGATTTTGTGTAATACCAATGTATTTACATATTTATTATTATAGCGGCAAAATTGTTCAGAAATTCCGAATTTCCCCCTATTTGACCGATTTCGAACTTAAGACGGATTTAACTATGGAATACATTTGTTCAAAATTTCAGTCCCTATATGAAACAAAACGTTCTTTCAGTAGATACGCGATGGACATGCTTAGATCGATGACCACGAATAATTATACTTTGAAGGGTGTCAGATGAACACATCCAGATATTACAAACGGAATGGCTAAGTGGATGGACGGTTTGCGATCGATGCTGAACTTTTTCACTGACATTCTACCTTCCAAACTGCATTACTGTAAGTTCGAATATATTGTTACCTATCATTCCATTTTGACAGCGAGCTGAAATAGATTGAATCGTTCATAATTTCTAAATTATGATTTCTAATGGTAGCGCAAAGTCGCCATCGAGTAGTTTCGCCACACATCGAAAACAATAACGGCGTCTTATTCTTACTTATCAGCAAATCCATTTTTGTTGGTGCGTTTTGGAACGCTTAGCAATTTTCGTCCTACATCTTTTGCAAAGAAACGCGATACTTTAGTTAATGATGGTACCAATGAAATTCACTGCAGATTTCTTTATAATCATCTGTCTTCACCGAAGCCGTCGGTGTCATTTCACAAAGGGATGGCTCAAAAAACAAATATTATTCGTAGTTTTTAATAATTATGAGGATTTTTTACCTTTTTTACTGTTGGCTGTGAATGTCTAGTCAATTGACAGCTTGCTTTTATATCGGATTAGATAGGTTAAAATGGGTCTTATTGGTCAGAATATTACATTCAAAATTCTCGCGCGCAAAAGGCTGAGCCCATAAAAAGGCTGCTCCAACGCTTGTTTGAAGGCTAACGTAAAGAAGTATTTACCTCAGAGGTGGGTTTAATTATATAGATTTGGCAAAAAAAAAAAAAAAAATAAAATAAATCTATATAAATAAAAATCAAATGCCGTTCGTCGGTAAGGACATCAGTTGAGAACGGCTGGACCGAATTGAACAATTTTTTTTTAAATGTTCGTCGTAGTCCAACTTAGGTTTTTATGGAAAAAAAAACATTTACCACGCCCACTTTTACGCCCACTTTTTTCGATTTATCTAAAATTGTAAAACGGCTACACCGATTTGGCTAATTCTTTTTTTTTAATGTTTGTAGTAAATGTTTCCAGTGTTGCTACAAATATGGGCGGGATTGGACAATGGGGCATGGTACCTCCCATACAAACCATAAATTAAATATCCAATATTTCTGCTCCTGTTTACGATATTTGCACAAAATTTGGTACATCGGTTTAGTGTACATATCTTAAGTGCTGCTGCAAATATGGGCGGGATTGGACAATGGGGCGTGGTACCTCCCATACAAACCACAAATTAAAAATCCATTATTTCTGCTCCTGCTTACGATATTTGCACAAAATTTGGTGCGTAGGTTTGGTGTACATATCTTAAGTGCTGCTGCAAATATGGGCGGGATTGGACAATGGAGCGTGGTACCTTCCATACAAACCACAAATTAAAAATCCATTATTTCTGCGCCTGCTAACGGTATTTGAACAAAATTTGGTATATAAGTTTGGTTTACATATTGTAAGTTCTGCTGCAAATATGGATTGGAGAAAATTTATGTTTTTCAAATACTGACTTTATTTCACTTCTCATTTTTCTATGTTTCCCGACAGACAAACAAAGAACGTTGTACATGTGAAAGCGTTGCAGTAATTTTAAATCTCAATTAAATTAACATAAATTAAATAATTTTTAAAAACTTTACAAAAAAAGTATTAAAAGCATTCATTTAAATAACCAAACTTTTCTAACAAAAATTTAAATACAGAACCATCTATCCTGAAAATTGTAAATCATTAACTTGCCACCTTTGAAGACAGAACGAAGTTTGCCGGGTCCACTAGTAAATAAATAAATCCAAAGTAAACAAAGCCGCCTATGGCGCTTTTACGTGAGTCCCCGCGTGAAGACTTTTCTCAAGGTTAGCTACTCACACTGCGATTGCGATTGCCATCGCCCCACTGTGTAGCCAAGGAATAGGAATTCATAATTTAGTATCCAAATTACCGCAACTATGGGCTCTTTCTTCTGATACTAAATTGAGCATGGCAGAATGGGACGTGATCCACACCTCTGCTACTATACGAGCCTGTAGCACCCGATTTCAGCGCAATGCTATATTTTAACCCAAAAACTCGAGTGATGCTCCCGCTAGGTTTCCTGCACCAACTGATCAGGCGAGAAGTCAGTCCCATGGCTTCCAGATCCACACAGTAGAAGCCGTGCTTCTAAATTGCTATCAAGTTCAAATCTCGTCTGACATAAAAATCGCTACTCGCTGGAGGTTTCTTATATCTGCATATAAGGGACCTTCGGAAAATACAAGCCGTATCTTATGCGAAACAGAATTAAGTGATCCATTCCCCGTCAACAGAAAATCCAGACTAAGGCTGATATCAAAATCAGGGTTTCACCCAATAAAGCTAACATCTGGCAAAAAAAGAAAAGTAAAAAGGAAAAAATAAATAAATATATATCGCACGCCCGTTCCGACTTCTGGTCCATAATGTTAGCCATTTCGACAAGACACAACTGTCCAAGAGAACCCTAAGCTCAGCCCTATTCAAACTCCCTACCTTCTCATTCGGCCAGCATATGCTTTTCGAGCCAGAATTCCGTCCCACGATGAATAACAACGAGATTCAGCGTGCCAGCATTCATTATTGCCTAAAAGGAGACGCATTGGTCGACATGACAACATAAAAGATACGAACAGCATGTTTGCTAAGCCCTTAGTCGCTTCTAAGCACATGTCTACAATGGCTAACAGTGTTGACCAAATGAAACAAGAAGTTCATCCGCTCCCCCATGGCAACACCCAGGTACTTCTGACAAGCGATAGATTGCGACACAATATATCGAAAGCTATATCCACACCAGTGTGTTTCGACCAATGCTTGTCTATTGTCAACAGATTCTTTGAATAGACATTTTTCGACTTTGTTTTTTTTATGTATAAAGGCGGAAAGAACGATTAAAGATAATAAGCATAAACAATAATGTAATGAAATTTGGAAAATTTTAATTTGAGCGTATATTTCAAATTTAGGCTAAATCATAAAAATACATTACAAAATAAATTTTGAATGCCTGAATTTGGTAAAAAAAAGAATTTACTCTCTTCATCAAAAATTCTAGAGATGCCATCACAAATTCTCACAAATTTTTCGGAATGGAAGTTATGTGAAAAATAATTTAAGACATCTTTTAAAACAGGTTTATCTTAAAAGGCTTTTGAAATCCCCAAATCAAAATTTACAGTGACTAGATTCTGAATTATGATGATTCGACAGAATAGCTTCCTTTGTACATTTTAAAAATGTTGTTGTGGCGCAAGTTAAAATTTGGAGAACATGTTATTACACTTACATAAACCTTGAATCGTTTATACATATTCAGAAATACATACATATTCAGAAATCTGGTTTTTTGGTGGCTTCTGATGGCGAATATGTCTTCAAATATTATTACAATTATAAATAGGAGTCGCAGATGAATTAAACCCAAACTTGAGCATAACCACCCACATTGAAATCACAGTGAAAATATGTTGCTTTATGCCTATCCTGATATTTTTTTTTTTTTTTTAGTTTGGTACTGAGCGATTATAGGTGTGACTTTCCCACGTACTGCTGTCCGAATCAAGCAGCAGCGCTTGTAATTATTTCCAACATACAATTGGGTATCATTATTCGTTAACTGAATTTAGCATTACTCCAATACCATTATACAGCTTGCTTACGTTTTCATATCTCGATAACAATAAGAGCCATTGTACGTCGAAGTTACATAGAAGCTTTGCCCGGCTCACAAGTATAAATGTGTTACCCTTGTTCTATCATGTTCATCCTAAATAATTCATCACTTTAATAAATGCAAAATTTCTAAAACTAAACTTGTTAGTTAATGATGCTGGTAGTTATAACATAAACACTATTAAAATGATTATTCTTTCATTCAATTTAACTGTGAGCATTTCTATTCATTATGTTAACATTAGATCCGATGCATTAGCAGAGGGCTTTTATTAATTAAAGAAAAATATGGCCCGGCAATATCAAAGAGTAAGTCCCCTATTATTGCTGTTGGCATAGTAATTAAGTTGGATGTTCATAATTCGACATGGATTTACTTGGAAAGCAAAAGGAGTCACATAGGCAAGTTATGTATATTTAAACAGATAATTGTCTTAAATGAATTAATTGTATATGACTTATAATGCATAACATTCTGTCATGATATTTGTTCATGACATGCTAATTAACGTGAATACAAACCAGGTAAGGTATTGATGTTATTTTGTTTTTATTATATAATATTTCAGCTTACACACCCTGCGATCCTGAGCTTCCAGTCATCACGTCAATAAAATATTTAGCAAATCGCAGACCAATCAATGTCCGCCAGTGTATATAATCTAATTCGGATAACAGCGCGGCAGCACAGGCACACATCGTTTGCTATTTTAATTTTCTTTATATTCAAAATTATTTTTTTAATGATGTAATTCAATTCAACATTTCTCGTAGTCTCCATGCATTGCAATTTAACAAAATACTTTTTTTTCTACTTTTGTGATCATTTAGATTATTAAGTTTTCATAGTTTCATCGGAGGCTAAAAAAATCTGATGACATACATTAAACTACCAATAGATGCGTTATAACTGTTTCTAACCGTTTATTAATTTAAAATTCGATTAAAAACATAAAAACACTTAACACTGATGAACTATATCTATATCTAGGAAAAAGGGTAAAAAAAACGGCTACTGTTTTTGTGTGACATTGAAAGCCTCTTTTAGGAGAGTTACAGTCGTCCGATTTAAAACATGCGCCGTTTTGTTCGATAATCTGTTGCCGTTATAAAGATAAGTCCATTTTACCTATCTCGCACTATCCCTTGCCCTTGCAAAAATACTGGGTTTTCACAAATTTCTCTTGAGGCAAATTTTTCACTAGCAAAATTATTCGCCATAGACAAGAAAAAAGTGGTAATCATTTGGTAAGAGGTCCAGACCATAAGGTGGGCGCATAAGAACCTCCAAGTTAAGCTCCCCGAGCATTCGGAGCTTTGTTCTAGTAAAACTCAAGTCGACTCTTGTTGGCCAAGGCTGACTGGCTCTGGGAGATTGCTTTCTTCAGAGCAGCTGAGATTAGATTCCCTACCAATACCACCAAACATGCAGCAAAAACTTTGTAATCGCTAATCTTGGCTTGGCCACCGTTTTCGTTGGCTCATCGCAGCCACCATCCACTTCAGAAGTAGGTGGATGAGTGTTAACTCGTGTGGCACTCATACATCGCGATTCTATCATACCCCTTTTGGTACCTTCCGTACAAAGTGACCCATTTGAAATTGACCCGAAATTGAATATTTTCATTTGAACTCTTAACTCATTGACTATCATAATCTTGATTTTTGTCCATTGTGCTAGTTCGCAATGTTTGACAAAATTTAAAAATTCTGACAGAGTAATCCTAATGCCTTTTCTTGTATTTTCCATATAAATAACCGATTTGACCCATATATTTTTAGGTTAAGATTTTTCAAGCAGTAGCATGAAACTCTGTCGTGAGTTTTATAAACCTGGTGCAGTGAATGAAAATATATTCTATTGGCCTGGAGCCAATGATCGGTGTAGCCCATGTATTCACAAGTTTATAACTGTCAAGCGGGCATATGAGATTCAGTCAAATCTGTAGGCACCAGCCGTTTGACAAAATTATTTCTGTCAATGAAAATGAATTGCATTGCTCCGACCATTTGGTACCTCTAAAGTAGTGGGGAAGTAGTGAAAAATTATAATTATTATGATATTACGTACGATTTTGAATTATGAATGAATTATGAAATTATGAATGAAATTAACACAGGGTTGTCATAGGAGGAAAGCATTATTTTATGATGCACCTTCTCCATATACTCACGAGCGATGTAAAATAAATAATTGCATTGAAATCGTTTTTGAAAAAGAATCCATAAGGGTTGTTTTAAACCAGGGCTTCTTAAACTGTGGGTCGCGACCCCTAGGGTGGTCGCGAGACTACTGAAAGGGGCTCGCAAAGATCTGATACTTTTCAATCATTTTAAATAAAATTTTAAAATTAGTATACACACTACGTACAAATATAAATACAAATAAAAATCATACAAAATACTATTGTAGTTTTATTATAACTTTTTTTTTTGAAAAAAATGGCAATGCAAAACTGTCATGTAGGGCCTATAAATGAAAATATGGAAGTAGCATTTAAAATAATAAATACAACGCGCTCCTCGATTTTCAACTGAACGTTCGACATTGATGTCTGGCCGCCGGCGTCAGTGTTTGCAAGATAACTTAGTGCTATAAGTACCCAGACGCAGCGTCGCCTTACAGCTTACACATACAATACGGAAGCATAATCAAGCTATGCTATTTGGCAGATATTTTTCATAAAATCTATGATATGAATTTATCAATGCAGGGAGTCTGCGTTAATATGTTTATGTTAAAAAATAAACTTGAGGCCTTTGTTAAAAAAATTCTTATATGGAAGAACAGAGTGGAAAGTGGATCACTCGAATTGTTTCCATTTACTGACGAGTATATAATTAGTAACAATATTTCAAAAAAAGATACTCCTATAACAAAAATTATAGTTAATCATTTGAGGAATATGGAAGTTTACATGCATAGGTATTTTCCCAATGATATCGATACACAACAATGGATTTGCAATCTATTTTCAATTGAAATGGAAGAAATTAATTTTTTAAACTTAAAAACACAAGAAGAATTTGCCGAATTAACAAGTGATACTACCTTGCGACCCAGATTTTCTCAAGTGCCTGTGCATGAATTTTGGATAGAAATCAAATCAGAATATCCCCTACTATCGGAAATGGCAATGAACAAATTACTGCCATTTTGTACAACATATTTATGTGAATCAGCCTTTTCCACATTAACATAAAATCAAAATACCGTTCAACTTTAATAAACGTTGAAAATTTATTACGATCTGCACTAACTCAAATTGAGCCTAGATTTAGTTACATATTTGTGTAAAAATAAACAATCACATCCGTCACATTAATATTATTTGATGTTAATAATATGTTTTTATTAAAAAAATCGTTACAAAAGTTTATTTTCTCTATTGAATATATAGATATAGTTTTATGTTTTCTTACAAAAAAACTGTTACAAAAGTTTATTTTTTCTATTGAATAAATCTATATATAGTTTTATGTCATTCTATTTATTGTGTTTTATTACGACCGATATCCCGTCAACGTTTCCAATTATATATATGTGAAATGAATGGGTACGTATTCTTTAATCCTTATTTTTACATTGTAAAATAGTGCGATATTACATCTACATCTACGGTTAATATATATTTCATTATATGAAGGAGGGGGTCGTTTAAAATTTCCTAAGCTTGAAGGGGGTCGCTATATAAAAACGTTTAAGAAGCCCTGTTTTAAACACATAATCTGCTCGCAGATTCCGATGGAATTGATACTTTCCAAAACAAAAATCAGGCATTGAACAGCAAAAGCACCTAATGTTCCGTTGGATCGAAGCTTATACATTCTGTTCCATTAATTGCAGTCCACAATATTAGGGACGGACATTAGCGACATGGATTCTTATGGCAATAGGGAATGTTTGGTTTCTGTTTATTTATTGTTCAAAATTTTTGGCGAAAACATTTGTTTATCCTTTATATTGTAAAAACTATTTGTAAAAACTGCAAATACTCAGTGATGAAATGAAGCATATAGACATAGGATGTCCCAACAAAAACGCAAGATTTAAATGACTGATGCAGCAATTAAATTGTTTCTCTGGCTGTATGACATGTGGCGCCGTCTTGTAGAAACCACATACCGTCCACATTCATTTCTTCAATTCTAGGCACGAAAAAACTGATTATCATTTCACGATACCGAACACCATTGACTGTTTGCGCTTGACATGCCTCATTTTCATAAAAAAACGGTCCAATGATTCCTCCAGCCCAAAATCCACACCACACAGTGACATGTTGAGGATGCATTTGCTTCTCGTGAATAACTCGAGGATTTTCCTCACCCCAAATGCGACAATTCTGCCTATTGACGAAGCCATCAAGATGGAAATGGGCCTCGTCACTAAAGATGATTTTATCGGCAAAATCAGTATTTTCATGTTGTCTCTCCAATACCCAATTAACGAACTCCCTTCGCTGTCCATGGTCAGATGCCTTCAGTTCTTGAGTCAATTGAACTTTGTATGCATGAAGATGCAAATCGTCATAATTTTGTCAAAATTCGCTGATTAGTGGATTTGGAGACACCAATTTGCTGAGCTCGGTGTCGTGGATGGAGTTTGAGCGACATCATCACGTACAGTTGCGACATTTTCGGGCGATCGAGCTAGTCGCGTTGTTGTTTTTACATCACTAACAGACCCAGTTTTGGCAAATTTATCCATTAATCTCTTTACAGTTGACTCTTTTGGAGCACTATTGTGACCCCAAATTGATCGCAATTTGCGAAATGTAGCCGCAAAACTTTCACCGCAACTTTCATTCGCGTAGTGCTCCATTTTTACTAACCTCGTACCTTTTACTAGCAAACAATAACAATTGCTCAAATGTCAAACAATGACACTGCGAATGGCGCCAAATTTAAGTCTTGCGTTCTTGTTGGGACACCCTTTACATAGCATACCATACTATAGACTGCAGCCCTGCCGGACGGTGTACAATATTTCGGCCCTACGAAATATTATGTGTCCTTTCAATTCAGTGCATGTCCGTCGCGTTTATCATAGAACGTACAAAACCCGTTGGGATCTGCGGCCAGGTTTTAAAGAAATTGACTTTTGATACAAATGTATTTTTATTTGTAAAAAAATCGATTGTTTTTAATAATGGAAATTCGAATTCTCATTACACTAACTTCATTCGTGAATATATAGGGAAGAGGCGCCATGAAATAGTGTTTCACTTCACCACTTCCCTATCACAAGTTGTGATGAATATTTATAATACTTCTTTGGATGCAATTTTTTTTTGTTTTGCTGGGGGTTAACATCGTGGCAAAAAACTAAAGGTCATTCATAAGGAATAAGATTTTCACTGCTCCCAAAAGTGCAGTGTGTGCATTTTGATAACTTGCAAAGGATTCTTTTTACGCCAACTCCTAACGTAAAAAAATTAAGTGTTTATTATCAAGCTGAATTTCATCAAAACGAAAGTCATTTAGTTGGGTTCGTCCTGCACTTACTCTCTTAATGGCAGCTTAAATATTGCAAACGTATTAGTCTAATACAAGATCAGTTTTAAATTTCTTCAGTTGTTTTTGGTTACAAACACAAGACTACTGTAAGTGGACAATGCATATTTCTATATAAAATTTTCACATTTATTTTTTTTTTTTTTTTAATGAAAGAAAGAGAAAGAAAGTAAATCGAGGCCATTTGAAACAAACTTAAACAGCAAACTAAATTTTGTGTGAAATCTAAGATGTGGAAATAAGTTACTTATAATTATTATGATATTTCTCACGAAGATTACACATCATTAAAAATGTTTCAGTCCAATGGCAAGACAATGTTAAACTTACTGGTGATTATGTAAACTTTCATCTGTTTTCTCCAAAAAATGTGGTGATTTTCTACTTCTGAGGATGTACTTTTCTGCTGAAACATTGCCATACTATTAATTACATACGAATTATGTGTTAAGTACTCAGAAGCTTATACTAAACATCTTAATTTCATGTTAGGTTTCAAAGTAAAAAATCATCCTTCAGCTAAGAATTGCCGCCAATGCCGCAGTAATAATTTGTACAATATTTTCCCCATACTGTACTTAATAGTGCACTCCTAAAAAGTGCACATGCCGTCCTTGTGTTACACTGTAAGTTCTTTTGTGTCAACTTCTGCATTACTAAATTAACTCTTAAAAATCAACGTTGATATTTGAAAGGACATAAAGTGGTAAATACAACAAGTACTACAAGTAGAATCACAGCGAATAAATGGCGTTATCGCTCTCACCGGCGTTATTACTCTCAAAGTTTTCGCATCGGAATGAAAAGCGTATTTCAAAGAGAAGACTGGCAAAAGTACACAGAAAGAGATACATAAAGAGTACGATAGACTGCGTGGGTTTGTTGTATAACAGTTATGATATACAAATATCCCACTTTTCTACCCCTTTTCGTAAAAGGACTTTTTTTTAAGAGAACAATATTCGAAAATCAAGAGCTCACACATTTTCCTTCCTATAGAAAGTGGCGTTGATTGCCTCAAAGTGCAAGTTTATAAATATTTATATTAGAATAACAAACAATTGCATATTCATTAAATATATTTTAGCAATAAGGGCACTTCTAGTGACAAAAGAAAAAGTTGTATTTGTGAAAATAGTAATTTGCTAAAATAATTTCAATGCAAAGTGCTACAGCATTGAACTTAAAACTGTAATAAATATGTGGCTTAACGTCAGGATACTTTAAGCTTCTACAGAAGAAATGGAAAAATGATTCATAAATGTCATATTTTCTCAACACTTCTGATGTCGCGGACTCCATAAGTGGACAAAAATAGAACTTCACACCAAGTGAAGTTTTAGGTTGATCAGATTTAATATTACGCCCAAAATAGTTCCGTTTTTAAGTCAAATGAAACCATGAACTTAACTCAGTCCAGCACTTCAAGTTCATGCTGATATTTAAATGGAAAATGGAAATTATTTTGATAATTATTTATTTATAATTTCAGAGGAATTAAAAATTCTCATTAAATTCTTGGAAAAACTTCTTATGCAGATGCTTGTATCGGAGGGACGAATAGCTCCAGCTAATGTTGTAAACACTTTGCGAGAACCCAAATTGAGAAAATGTATAGAATTTGTTCCCATTTTTGTTGTTATCGAATTTCACAACTGGATAAGATATGAATTTTGATGTTTAGCAAGAGTTTGAATATTAGTTTGCATAGATTTTGGGGTGAACATTCCGATGCCGTTTTTTTCGAAAGCTATGGATTCACTCGGTTTCTTAAGATATTTATTTTGAATGTCTTAAAGACTAACTTCGAATGATTTTGTTCATACGAACAATCTCATATCGCTGGCATATACTATTTTTTGTCACTTCCTTAGTATATTATATTTTCACCCGAAGGAATGAATGGTGCGGTAAAAAAGGTAACACAGAGGTAAGTATTTAAAAAACTGATTATCTTGGCACAGTCTAATAAATTTCAAAAAACTTGGTACAGTCTAATGTTTAGCTAAATCTTAGTCGGGGATTGCAAATGGTCTATATCGGGCTGCCCCTTCTGGTGTGGGTAGGCGGGTATTTTCTAGGATGCTTTGTACCGCTTACCCCTAAAACGCAGGCCTCTCTACCCGATCCTGTAATTAAGCAGGCAAAGGGTACGATGCTTACGTACAAAAACAAAGTAGTGTGGCTTTGTGCCAGGCGCCCTAGGAAAAGGTGAATTATGTTTTGGGATTCACTTATAACATGATATCAAACTGATCTTGGAACTCGTTTTTCGAAAACTAAGTAAAGGCGAGAGTCATAGTTAAACAGGACACATCCTGGCAACAGGTGCGGTTATAGAGAAGCCGTCGGTAGGTATCAGAAGATTTATCTTTTCCGTTAATATAGTTGTATGACCAGAGAGATCTGGTTAATGAACTATGATTGGAGCGTGGTGTGCTTTGCTGTATTGATATTCTCTCATCGGACATTGAAAATCTATGCCGTAGATTATGGATTACCAGCTCCATGCGAGGTATGATAAAGCAAAACTGGAGTAGCTTGTCTCCGAAACCCAGGCCAGAGGGTTCTTCTCTTCTGGTAGCACGGGTGACCAGGGGCCCAAAGAACATTGTTCCTTTCTGGTCAATGGTGGTGGACCCCTAGTGGGAGCATCGTGCTGGCTGTGGTTGCCCGAACAAGTATTATTAGTGCTTTTGCGATGCTTCAGGTTGCGTTGGTGAATGAAGGCATTAGCTTAGAAGACACTGTTCATGTCTATCCGAGATTTTCCTAGATACCTCAACTCCTACAAGGGAGGTAGTTCACTTCATACCAAGTGACTACAAATGTACTTTGGCCGAGTGAGGGAGTGGGACCTGAGGAAGCCTTTCCAAGGGACCTACTTCCAATCTCTGGCAGTTTGGCTAATCCTTCTTGATTAGTTTGAGTACCGCAAAGGGGCGCTTGCTGTCGTTAGAAGAAAGAAAGAACATATAACCAAGATAAAAATGATGGAAAACAGCACCTGTGTGATGGCACACCCTGGGTAAGGCTTTCACAGCGAGACTCATGTAAAACCTACACATTTGATTTTGTCCCGAAATTAAGTTTTCCCCCATTAAATTCCTAATCGGTAGACAATAGCAACCAAAAACCATTTCTTATTACATTGATCAATAATGCTTGATTGAATTTAAAAAAATCTATCGTCCTGGTACCTCCTATCTCCTGGTACTTCCTGTCCAATTTCAGGAAGTTAGAACCACACTTGAAAAAAGTTTGACGAACTCATACTCGGCTTTTCAATGCGACATGTGTTTAAAAAATATATTTCTCAAATCCATATCCGATAAAGTTAAGCAGAGGAGAATTATAATATTTTTTTTAATGTTTCGCGAAATTCAGTGAAATTTGTTGCACGATAAGTGTTTAGTTATATAAAAAATATCTACGAACCTCGCATACAAATGACCTACTTAACCTGCGTATTATTAGCCTCATCTTTATTTCGAAAAATGGATTACTTGCCACTCCCATTCGGGATCTTTCACAAAAATTGAGAGATTTTTCGAAATTTAGTTTATTTTCTGCAAACACTAATGCATAGACTTCAGTTTCTTAAACTGTTTTTGATTGTATTAAATTGTAATGTTGGAATAAATGCAAAAAGACCGGACGGATAGCCTTGCCCTTTCTGCAACATCCCATACAAACTATATAATTTAAGCCACATTTTCCTACATCCATATCTTTCATTCTATTGTGTCAAAAGTATATGGTCTGTTTCGCTTATGTATAAGTTTGTTATGTTAGTTATGTATAAGTTGGTTTAATAAAATTTAACCGAAATCAATGATTACAACTTCTAAAAGAAGGACATTAAGTTATAAGTAAGTTTGTCACGCCCCTTCTCGCACTCCGCGCACGTTTGCACCTTCGCAAAATTATATTATAGATCAGGGTATATTAAATATTTTCTACTATCTGTAAGATTATGAAATATCGGAGGTAAATCACACGGTATACATAACAACCGGCTCAGATTTTCAGATCGTCCATGCATTACTGCATGCATTACATCCATGCATTACTGTAACCAAACTGAATGTTGAATGAATTTCAACACTGAAAGTAATCACATAGGGAGGGGCCAGGGAGTTCCAGGCCTATTTGAATTGATTCAAATTGCCGCCAAACAAAAATGTAATTATAGTGCTGGTGGGGCCAGGAGCGGAATCTATTGGAATTTGGTTCACTTTGGTCCATGTTTCGATGTAGTTGCCAAATAAGTTCAACAACAACAATAGATTTCAACAACGACAATAAATTTCAACAAATTCAACAAATGACCAGCAAATTCAATAAATTTAGTTTTATCGCTTTCACATTTCATTTTCAAGTAAATTTCATTACAACCCTTTGACCTTGCCGTTATGTACGAAATGCAATGTCACTTAAATGACCGCCTCTGGATTATTGCATCAGTAAATACTTTTGAGGCAGTTTTCGAAAAAAAATACGGGTCGAATTACACTTTCAAGCCATAATGCATACCAAACGGACACTATTTGCATGATGCAATGAATTTTCCACAATCACTTCTGAACGATATACGCGTCAATTTTGTTTGGAGACGTAACCACAGCGCGAGTGAGCTTCATCGCTAAAGATAGTTTCGTTCAATTGAAAACCCACGTTTGAATCACCACTTTTGTCATAAGTTTTAACTAAATGATCCATATTCGGAAATGGCAAACTTTTCACTATATTTATTTCAGATGACAGGTACTTAACAGCTAATAGCTTTGCTAGAGCGACGGCTTTGAAACCACTAAATGGATGACCCTGTGTCTGTCGGAATTTGGTGATATGTTTGGTTGAAAATAATGCAGAATTCTCTGGAAAATGGAACATAAAGTTCGCGGTTTGATATAGCAACAGCGTAGTTGTCCTCCCGGTTATAGTTCTAGACTGCAGGAAAAAAATTCTCGTTAACAGTATTTTATTAGATTCGTATAGGTATTTCAAATATTATAAAAAATTCAGTGCAAGAGTGCCAGAAGCGTTGGTTCAAAATTATCCCGACTTCAAAAGTCCAAAGGTAAAAAGACATTAAGCAGTATAACTATATCATCATATGGAAGTTGTGAAATTCCTCATATTTCAAGCAGTGTTATTATGCATAAAATATGACAAGACAATTTACGGAGTCGCGATGATTAAAACTCTGGATTATAGTTCTTATGATTGTTGAGCGTCATCTCGCTGTTGTGCTGAAAAATTCGTAGAGACGTGTAGTAAAAACAAAAAATAAGAAATTTCTTATCGCTACAATCCTATAATCAATCTAGATATACACATACGAGTAAGTTCGCTGAATATTGAGGTATAACGCCTTTTATTCATTTTCAGAGTACGTCACCACGATGACATTAAAATGCGAGTTCAGCCAGATGAGTTAGTCGTCTATAAAACAAGAGACTAACATATGCTCATTATCAAAATGTCGCATTAAACACTTATCAAGGTGTTGTACATTTTCAGATCATATCTACCTGAACTTTATGCAATGAGATCTGAAAGAATTGCTTTCAATCATAGTTCCTAAAGTGCCCCAAATGTTGGCCAACTGATGTCCATTTATATGAACGACCACTGGCAGAAAGTAGCATTCAATTTTTTTTTTAAAGCGTGCAATAATTGTGCTAAAATTATTCATTTCAAACAAATATCTACAGTTAAATACCTACAAATACCTCTAGTCTTGTTTCATTGCTATTGCTAAAAATTCAATAATTAATTATTTTCAAATTACATGGATTGCTGGTATAAAAAGTAAGAACGCAGCATAGTCGCAAAGCAAATCAGGATGTTATAATTGTGAATTCGAACACAAAAGTCTTCGAATAGGGGTATACGCGTATACGCTTGCTTTAATGGGGGAAAAGCAATATTGGTACAAATGAGTAAAAATATGGATTGTGTTCATTATCGGAAAGTTTAGCAATACAAATCGGAAATTCAACCTGGGGCAAAGGTTTGAAACATACTTAAAAAAAGTTTGATGAAACCATAATCGGCTTTTTAATTCGATATGTGTTTGAAAAATATATTTCTGAAATCTATATCTAGAAATGTTAGGCGGACTAATATCATAACATTTCTTTAAAGTTGCAAGAAATATAACCGCCGGCGCTGAAGATGTTTTCTGCCTGATTCATTCACTTCATGTTGTGTGAAACGAATTAATTGCAAATTTGTGTCAGGATTTGTTATATCATCGAAAGTTGTTCTTCTCTATACCTTAAGTTTAAGCAGAATAGGAAGTTGTGCACAAAGTCATTAAGCATATGATTGAAGATATAGAAGAATTGCTTGAAGAAGTTTTTGAATAGCCAGCATGCAAAAACAACTTTTGCATTGTCTGTCAAAGTACAGAATAATTTTCTTATAAATAAATCTTCGTTAAAGAGCACCATTTGCTTTATTCCTCGTGCTACTTAAACAAAATAATGTTTTCTTCGAAAATTTTTCTATGTGAAAATAAATGGAGACGGTTTGACCTCATAGTTTAACTCACAGTTTTGTTTCGCAGCATTGTCTGGGTTTATTTTACGCCGATCTATTTCTTTCATTTTAGTTATAAGAACTTAGCGATATTTCAGTGCAGGAGTAAGATGGTAGCCAATAAATTTAAATCGCTTCCTCAGTTTTGTAGCACAGATTCGTTATCTAATGCAATAAGAAATGTGTTCTATCTAAACATTTCATTTTTTTTATATTATCGATAATTTTTTATTTAGTAAATTTTCGTACATATTTGTTTTAGATTTTTACGGGGTAGACAAATTTTAAAGAAATGTTAGTGGCTCCTCCCACCGCAACCAAATCCTGTCTATAGTCCTGGTAGAAGATATCTTCTTCTGATTTAATTTGCGTCCAATGGGTTTAATATTAACTATTATTGCTAATAAACATGTAATTAGAACAGTATTACAGGGTTATGCATTTAGTGGTTTAAAAATCGCCGGTGTGGCAAGGCTGAAGTGTTATTTATTTAGTGAAAGGTTTGCCATTTACAAGTATGGATCGTTTAATAACCGAAGAACGCACGAAAATAGTTAAAACTTACTACAAACGTGGTGATTCAGACGTGAGCACTTTCCATGCATTATGGTGATTATGGTTGTCATAATCGATTTACTTAGCAAGGAAATTGACATTTTTAAGAAATTTGAAGAAACTGGAAGCTTTACAGATGTGGTCACACCTGAGTATCATCATGGATGATAAGTGTTTTCAACAAGACCATGCAACGAGCCATACAATACGACTGATTTTGACTTGATTGCATGAGAAAATTCCAAAAAGCGTAATTTGACGCCGTTAGATATTTTTTTTTTTTTTTTTTTTTTGTGGGGCTACGTCAAAGACCGTGTTTACGTGGATAATCCCCAAACATCCTGCCCAAAATGTGCGGAAACATGATCGAAAACTACCTCAATAGGATCCTCTGCTGCAACCAATCCAGAGGCAATCATTTAAATGACATTGTATTTCGCACGTAAATCGTAGCTTTGTGGGTGTTCTATTTAACTTTGCTTTTGAAACTGAAAATGGATAATCCGATATTTCCTTTTACAGACGGAAAAGTGGTTCAGTGCAAAAATGGTAATCCATTTTTGCCAAAAAACAAGTACAAACAGTCATAGCAACATTAGCAAGTCTAAACCTAATGAATAGTATATTTTGCCTATTTTCGATATGCAGCCATTATGGTGTACAAAAGTAGGAAATGTTTTGTTTTTAAAAATGAGGTACTGAATGTTTTTAATTAGAAATATTCTGCATTTTTCATATAACTGACAGATGGCAGCAGTACTTTAATGAATAAAATATCTGATTTTTTGTTGCATTTTCAATTAAGTAAGCGGAAATATTCAATGATTTTGTTTATAACAGTATTTAAGATAATCGCTAATATTGAGCGACAGAGAAAAAAACTGATTCCTAGAAAAATACCCAAATTATTGTGCGTTAGCTTTTATAGATGTTATCAATTATCTGTTTGTCACCCCGCATTTAGCGAACTTTGGAGACAAACAGGATGAAGATCCGACCGCCGTGATTAATATTTTGTTATCCTTGCCTTGAACTGATAGCGTCTACAAATAGTTGGCATCATGAGAAATGTTCTAATATAAAATACATGTTTCAACTGGAAGTAAAAGTCTCATATTATAGGAAATTTATAAATAATTCTATTGATGTAATTTATATAAAATTTAAGATGAACGACCGTTACATTTTCCTTGATTAGGCTAACGTTGTTGAGATTGCGATATCTATTAAACTTCATAACTACAAAGCCAATGAGTAACAACGACCTATGCAAATATCCTTAATTCACAGCCCATATACACACACGCACGCAAGCACATGCCTAAAGTTATGTTAAAATAACAAAATAGTTTTGTAAAATGGAGAGCGAACTGTACAAAAGGTTCAACCTCATACAACTTATTAAGTTCATGAGAATTGACCAAGAACAACAATAACGAAGCGAAATATCGTGATATGTTAAAGTAAATAATACAAGGAATATGACCTGCTCAATATAAATAAAATTGAAGAGACCAAAGGACACGGAAAGCCCGAGAAAAAAGAGAGTGAGAGCTAATATTGAGTCAACGAAGCGAGTGTAACATTGAAGTGTGTTGTTAGGATATAAACCGAAGAGGAGAATAAGTAGTAAGGAATGATAACGTTAAAAGCTAATCTCATTAAAGAGAAGCTATTTAATAACGTTAAAAGAGAAGGCCCATGTTATGTGAGAGCGTAACTGAACATATGAAATATTTAAATGCATGTAGAACATAACCTTCTGCTAAAAGCTGCATAGAGATTAAAAGCTTTTTACACTGTGTAAAGGTTACGTTGTGAAAATAGATGAGTAAGTTGTTTTTACAAATAAAGTGATTGGAGTTTAACTTTTATAACGCTACATTTGTTATTTATCATAGAGAGAGAAAAAGAGAGAAAGAGAGGGAGAGAGAGCTTTTCCAGTATATTCGTATGATAATCGTGGAGAATATGTTAGCTTTTCACATTTGCAGAGTTTTTTTTTTAAGTTATATGCGATATTTGTAGTTTTATCAAATTGCCTTGAGTTTTGTCCTCTGAGCCGTCATAAGGATTCGTTATTTTGCTGACTTTTGCTTCAAAACAGGTGAATTTAAGGAGAGTCCAAAAGCTTTTCAGTCGTTTAACGCTATTCGGGCCGTATGGTTGTTTGCCTTAACCGAAACGTATGTAAAGCGGCGGCAGTAAATATTTTTTTTGTGTTATATGTGGGTGACAAGTAAATATAAATTAATAAAGAAAAGTAAAAGCAAAGGAAAAAATTTAATACAATAAAAGATTATATGTAAAAATATAATATATAATAAATTCGATATTTAAATTACGCAAATCTTGTTTTATGAAAATCTCCAACATAACATTAACGAGTACCTTAAGAGTGAATCGAAATCTTCGCATAAGCTTCGGCTCGGTCGTTATATTTTCCTGTTTTTTTTTTCATTGCAATACGAGTAAATATAAAGGCCACGTCTGGTCTCGTTAGAGTTTCGTTGGACTGACATTTGAGCTCCTTCGTCTGCCCCAAAAACAGTTTGACAAATTTAAATACATTAATTATAAGTGAAACTAAGCGTTAAGTGCGTGATAACTTACAATTTGTTGTTCCGCTCCGAACTACCAGTAATAACTACAGCTACACTAGCTGTAGCTGTACACGAAGAAATATAAATAAAACATCGGCGTCAATGAAATAAAACTAAGACATCCACCACGTGTTGGGCTTAGAAACTGCGGCATGCTATTGCCTCTCATGTCTTTGAACATTTGATACCGAGTTAAACTTAAGTTTTCTGTTCATATTAAAAGTTTAACTACACCACCAACCACGTTGAAGATGCATTAAAAGTCGGGAAAACGCTCGCTTTACGATAAGCATTTCGCGAGAAACGCAACACAGTTTATTCATTGTATGCCATTTTTCACTTGCTATATCATTTGGGTGAACCACAAGAGCAATAGAGCGGTTTCTTGTGCGGTTTCGCTTCTTTTTTTATTTTTTGTGCTTCAACATTCACTTTGCACTTTATCGCCATGTAAATTGTCCTTAGTCGCGTCAAACTTAACGTGTGTCATTGACGTCTGTCATGATGTTGGCAGCGCATATTAGTGGGTGAGTGCGTGCGTTCATTCGTTCTTCGCTTTACTTCGCGTTACGTTTAACAAATGGAGCGAAATTTGTTTGGTCATTTCGTTTCTTGTTTTCTAACATTTGTGTGTGTTCGTTCATTGTGATAAAGAGCGATATTTGGCAATTTGTTATGTTACCAGTGTTGAATGAATGTTGTATCCTTACAAATAATACTAGGCGGTAAAAAATGTATTTAGCATTTTCGAAATTTACATTTCCATTAGTGTTGACGATTCACTTTAATGGATTTTTTGCCAATTTGTGGCTTTGCGGCTAAATTTTATGGTGAGTATTTTAATGCGGTTTCTGTGAGGATAAATTGATTGTAAATGCTTTGATGTACTTTCAATTTTTGCCAGTTATTATGAATACTGGGAATTTAAAAATAATACTTTAAAAGAAAGGATATTTGATGTTTTTCTAGAATAAGCTTATTTACAATTTATGCACATATATTATATATATTTCAACTTCATGGCCTCATAGGCTTTAGAGGGGCTACTTGACAACTGTTAGTATAAACATTTAATACAATGTTTTCATATACGTATATTTAATTCAAAGATTTATTCCAAACCAATATCAAATTCTATGTCTGGTGAACTGATTTACGTATTCCTTCACCTAATTTCTCTTTACATGGTGGAAAAGTGTGAGAGGTGTCAGAAAGGGCGTGGTAAATCACTCTTATCTGAAATAATTCATTATAATGTTTTTAATACAATTGAATGACAGATATGAATTCAAAAGTACGTGGGTTAAAGTAAATAATTTGTGTGGAAGGGGCAAGAAATGGAATAGTTGGTTATCCGGTCGAGTTTTTCAAGCCTTTCCGATTAAATATTATTTAAAAAAATTTAAATTACGGCAGTTTACACATTATTGTCTAAAAGCGGAAAATTAAATTTTTCTAAATAATTCCATTTTTATGGCAGATACCCGAATGAGCGTGATACTGATATTCATATTTACTCTCAGAACCAATTTTGTAGATGCAACTACTTGAATGATGTCAGCTACAAATACATGTTTTAAATCGGTCATTTGTCTGAAATTTACTTGAAGATGAGTGTTTTTTTTTTTCTTGTTAACTTGTACCATTTACTATAAAGCAATAGACAAATTTAAGTCGCTGCAGCTTATGAATTAGGAATTACAGGGAAAACATTGAATTTCTCAAAATCAGTCAATTTTTATGAGAGGTACTAGGAAGTGTGTGGCAATGCGGTCCATTTTCGTTTTTAGATATTATCTAAACAAATCCTTAGATCCAACTTTGACTGAACTGTAACTGTATAGAAGATATGAACGTAAGAATACGTGGGATTCTTTTTATGGGGGGTACCGGAAGGCGCATAATTATTCGTTCGACTTTCTGAAATTTTATCAAGAATTATAGAGCAAACTAATGGACTAAAATTCAGGTTGTTACTGTCTTCGTAATAGGAGTTGCAGGAGTACAATTGAAATTCGGAATGCAGACCAATTTTTATGGGAGGTATCAGAAATGGTGTGACAATGCGTCAATTTCCTTTCGTAGACTCTTTACGGTTAAAGTGCATCAGATTTGACTGAATTTAGAATAGCGATGTAAAAGATTTGAGTCAAAATGTATTTGGATTAATCGGTAATTTTTATAGGAGATATCAGAATGGAGCATGTTTAACCAATCAATTTCGTTCAGATTTCAACAAAAATTGCAAATCAAAATAATGGACAATAACTCTGATCTTGACAGTCTATGAATGAATGCTAACAGCATAAAAATAGAATGTTTGCTAACAATTACTGCTTATGAAGACCAAAGATTGGTAACACAGTTTTTGCATTAATTTTATGTCAGTTGATCGGATGGTACTTTACAGGAACATTAAAGATAAATTTCTGAGTTTTTTTTTATTCAGATTGTAACGATGCCTAAATGCGGTTGTATAAATGATCGATATATCATCATCTTACACAAAATAGTGGATTAGCTTTCCCAAGTCTTGTTATTGATGCGAGTTATACGTAAATATTTGGCGCTTTTCATTTCTCAATGTGGGTTCCATTAGGTTTCTTTTTATCGCCGGTGTTTACTTACGGCTTAAATGTAACAAATTTTGACTAGTTTCATTCAAGATTAGCTTTTCAACGCGAATGCAAATTCAAATAAAATTATCGTTTTATATATGCGATTTGAGGTCAAAGAAAGCATACAAGCTTGTAATTATAAAAATGACAGATATTATCTGCAATCAAAAATAATTTTCCATTGCCTTAACTATATAGGCAGGTATAGGTCTAAAGATAGGGTTAGGAATTTGGGTTAGGCACAAATCTGGTAGGAACGTCCTGCCCAAGTAGCCATAGCTAGAATGACGGAATTGGTGCCCACATTCCACTTGCAGAATGAGCACGCGATAAGGAAGACGTTTTAGATTCGTTCCTCTAGCGGTAGGAACAGGGTTAAAAGGGAAACAAATTATACCACTGGCCAGATTAAACAGTTAAACCCAAAATTATGAAAATTGATGTTGATCAAATTAGAAATGGAATTTTGCGACGTTTCTATTTTTGGGGGTAAAGAATAGAACCATTGCCACAATAAATGGCTGTACCTACATTCATTATAATTGGGAGTAATCATTCTCCTTACAGTATAAACGCGTGACAGGGAGCCGTTTTTTTTTTTTTTAATTACTACATTTATTGAACAAAAGTGATATGAGCGGGAGAAACATGGTGCCGTCACCTAATATAGAAAACTGAGCATGGGGTTTCTTACCAACTGCTGAGCGAACAGAAAAGATGTAACTGAATTCACACTTTTAAGCTCAATAGTACTGTCGTAAATGACTGAGACTAAAATTATAAAATTTCCTTCGTATACTTTTGTATACCTTACTTTTATAGTGTAGTCGCCCTCAAAAAGACAATTCTTCCATATTTGTAAATAGATGAAGTTAGAATTATGGAATTGGATGTGTAAACTCGACTATCAGTGTGGTCAAGGAAAGAGAAGGCATTTGTACAAATTCGAGGTGAAAAAGTGATAGAATGAGGGCAAGAATTGAACCATCGCCCAAGACAAACGGCTGATACCGGAATCACCACAATTAATGTGGATATTACTATTACGGCGTAGGCATTTCCGAAATAACTTAAAGGCATTTTCCGAAAACCCTGCTTTTAGTGGCACAAAAGTGATATACTGGACTTGAGCAAATATCTGAAGTTAAAGTCGTGAAATTGAAAGCAAAAATAAGAAAAATTTTCGTAAATTCTTACTTTTAGGAAAAAATGCAAAAGAGGTCTAAAATGGGGCCAGTCTTTTAAAAAAATGATGAAAGTTGAAATCATTAGGGTAAAAAGATACACAGTGTTAAGAGATATTTTGAACTGCATGCCTTTATAAACTGGAAATAAATAGGGCGAAAACTGAAGTTCGGGGACCAGAAGCTAAAAAGGGGATTTAAAATGGATTTTACGAAAATCGCATTAAGAGAGAGCAACCACGATGCTATCATCTACACTAAAATACTGCAGTGACAATAAAGAAGGCTGTGTTGTTCAAAATTTGAATTGTTTGGAGATAAACTAGATGTGGGATAAAAAGAAGCGCATTTCTGATCAAACCATTAAAGTCAGAACCGTGAATATTGGTAAGGTGACTCCTTCAAACAAACCGCAGAGGCTGCAGTTTCATTTACGCCTATGTAGTAGACGTTACATGCTAATGTTTTATATTTTTAAATCGTTTGTATGAACTTTGAACAGTAATGGACCTAAAGCATTTCCCTGGTAGACCTCCTGTTTGACTATCAACATATTGCTTTTTGGCACTTCGACCTGAACATTATTGAATATTATCTTTGTTTAGCTACAATGCTGAATTAGTTACACCAATAAGTTTCATCATCAATATGTCAGTGTAATATATGAAAAGGTTTTGAAAATTAAAAAAAAAAAACGCTTGAAGCCTATTTAAATTTAGCATCAACACCATAGCGAACGTATTCAACAACACTAACTACTGCCACTTTTGCACCACTTCCCTTCCTGGACCCGTTTGATCGTTCATAAAAATTTTAATACCAATTTTGATTACAAAATCAAAATTGTTCGAACATTAATTTCTCAAAGTTCTTATCAATCATGAGCAATACTAATACGAATCTGAGTCATTAACAATTTTTGAGCAGGTTTTCTGAATGAATAATGTATGTGCTCGTATGTATTTTTAGATAACGGGGCCCTTTTGAAATTCAATCACTTTATTAAAAATATTAGTAAGAATTTCAGCTATTAACCGTTTCCAAACAAACCACATTTTTGGACCTACATTGTCTTACCCTGCACTTTTATGTTTGTCAAGTTTATCGAGAACATTTTCAACAAGAATACAACGATTTTTTTAGAAAGAACAAATTGATGCGACTGAACAACAAATTACCAATTGTACAAAAATTCGTTATGACAGCTTTTGTTAGAGACGTAAATTTAAATACATTTTGATCTTAGCAGCTTTATGAAAAATCAGTTGTCTTTTAGTGCAGCACTTTAATCGGAGTGATGCGTGAATCTTCTTTTATATAGATATAAATAATTGCTTACTTCTCTATGTACAAAAGAAGGTTACACAGGTCCAATAAGGCAGCCACAATACACAGTGCAACACCCCTATAGCATTTATATATCTGTGGTCACAACCCATAACAGTCTAAGTCTGTTTTTCAATATTTTCAGTACAGGAGTTTAAAGTTTTGAATCTTCACTGAAAATCAGGAGAAGGTGTTTTTTGGAAAACTTTGCTACAGATTCCAAGGAAACGAATTTCTTTACTTAGTTGTTAACAAAAAATAGTTGTTTATTCTCGCAGTCAAAAGATATTATCGAAAAAGACACTTAGGCTCTTATGAATTGTTGAACGAAAGAAAGTCAAAAAGTTCAAGTTGAGTTAGGCTATTATTCCAGATTAAATATAAATTTTTTTGTTTGGAGAAAGACCTTAACTCAATTTATGTTTATCAAAAAGCGAAATTGTAATTCCGAATAAGAGCTTAACTCAAGTTAGGAAAATAAAATTGTTTCTTTATTTTTTTGGATTAACGGCTTAAGTTGATTTAGGCAATGATGAAAAAATAATGTTTATATTTGTTGTAATCCTAAATTGACTTAGGCAGTTATGCCAAAACAGTCATTTAGAAAAATAACTTAAGCTATTAGGTTTTTTAGGATTAATTGACTTTCTAGAAGAGATACAAACATGAAGAATTTAGAGCAAATAAATTTAGATACGTTGAATACGATGGTGCTAATAACTCAATTGTGTCATAACTCGAGTTAGGCTGTTACGGGTTGTGACCACAGATATAAGCTAACGAGCGAAAGATTGTTTTTGCGATATCGATGACTTTGCATCAGTTTTTCGTAGAAATTGTTGGGTTTATAGTGAAGACGACAACACATTTTTTTTTATTCCCAAACAAACAAATGTAGGTACTATTTCGTATGTTTATAATGACCACTTCGGGCGAAAAATATTTTATAGGTATTCTAACAGTCAGTCAACAACCGTCTGAACCAAAATATCAGATAGGAAAGAAGTTGAAAAATCAGGAAAAGGGTTCTTTGATTTTGATCAGGATATGTAGAACTTAAAGCATGCCGCTAGCTTTGAGAACTCTCATGATAAAAATTGACGAGTCAGTTCCAAGGGATATATCTGACTAAGTCGGAGTCATATCAGTTTTTTTGTTTTTTTTTTGTTTGCTTTCTCTCTTACTCGAATATTTGGCAGAAAGCTGAAAAATAAGTTTACGCAGGATATAAAGAACTTGACTTGAAAAGAAGTAAAATATCTGGTACAGTGGGCTCTCGACACGGTGGGATGTTTTCCTTAAATTTAACTTTGACGAGATACTTGTTAATGTTATTAGATTGACCTAAAACTTTGTTGATCATATTTTCACACTTTGAAAATTAATTGAACTGCAAGAAAATTTTAAAAGTGTTGTAGATTCCATTTTTTCTTTTTCATCTTTGGAGCATAGTATGATGTATGATTTACACACAGATTTGTATTAAAGGGTATGGTTTTGATCAGTTTTTTCAATTTTGAATTGAGTGTTTACTAAAGTCAAGATTTTGTTAGAAAAAAGCTGCAAACCAATTTTCTTTCTTTTTTTCAAATAATCGTGAAACCAAAATCTGATAAGCATTGTACTAAAATCTAATATTTTTTACTGTGCAAATGAAGTCCCTATTTCGCTATGGTTTACGAATTACGGAGCGTCAAAGCTTTGACTTGTAGTTCCTCTACCGTAAAGTGTTATGACACTTGCTTACTTACATAGGTGGCGACTAGAATAAACATACTCATCTATTATATGGTATAGAATTAGAAAATAATTCCAAACGCTTCGATCTTCTGCGCCTCTTCTCCAATTCGTCACACCAGGTTTCGATAGTACCTCAAACGCCTGATTCTTCCAAAAGAGTTTTGGTCGCCCTTTTCTGCGCCATCCATCGAGTCCGACGTCGAAAACTTTTCGTACTGGAGCACAACAATACCCAGCCAACGCAGTCGCCGTATATTGATACGCTTGGCCACGTCGATATCGGTATGTGGTGCATACAGCTAATTGTACATGCGATGCCCATACTACATATTTTCCGGAGTATTTTCCTGCCGAAGACTTTCAGCATTGATTCATCCGCATGTGCCATAATCCAGGATTCTGTACCATATAACAGGACAGGTAAAAGTAATGTCTGATGTAGTTAGATTTTTGTTTGTTGAGACTGTTATGATTGTGCCATCATATTTAATAACTGTGCTGGTGAATTGTTAAGCTGTTTAAGGTCCTTAGATAGAGAGTAAGAAATAGTCCAATTTTAGAACGAGGATAACTTAATTTAATGAGTGTTTTATAGAATAATTTGGCAAAGAGTGACGTACTTTTATTAACAGTTTTGTTTATTACTCATAGGTAATTGGATTCGCTATCAATTACACGCCCCTACACGAGAATGAAGTCTTTATAGCTTCAGGGAAAATAATTCACAAAAAAAGTGAAATATTGTGCTAAAGAAACTATTACACATTTTTTTTCTTTTTTTTTTCTTTTGGTAGCCGACTTTTGCACACATAATCACTTCAGGCGAGCATTGGCAAACCGATCATTTGATGGTCGATCTCAAAAGTTATGTGATCTTTTGTGCGCTTAAATAGTGGATACCTAGTGTATTTAAATTTTCTATTATAGTGAATGCATTTTACATGATATCATTGAAGATAATAATAATTCTCTATCATTAATTTTAAAGTCCGTTTTTTACTTTTTCAAACGAATGTTACAGAAGAACACCTCAGTGCAAAAACTCCAACCTCCAACCTAATTTTCTACTACATGGTCATCTCAAAAGGGTCTAATGCTGCAACCATTGGTCATTTAAATGGCATTACATTTCATAACGGCAAGGTCCAAGTATTATAATGGAATAAAAGTTTCATTGAAACCATAGCTATATCTGTGTTTCATTTAACTTTACTTTTCAAACCGAAAAATGATTAAAACCGTAACTTCTATGCCCGTTTCTAAAATATTCTTTTTGACCTTTCCCAAAAAAAAAACTACCTCTATTCAAATTTCTTTCACAAAGTATGTTTTTTTTTTTTTTTGTAAAATTTTTACTCGATAACTGCCAAATTAAGATAATTTAGATGAACATTTTGGAAACGAAATAAATAGATTTGTAGAAAACTAAGATAGGAAATATAGGTGGAATGTATATGTTGAACATTCTTTTTCTTTTTTTTTTTTTTTTTTTTTGAAAATGTAATATTAAGAAGAAGTTTTGTGAAATTACTTCGAAAAACGACTAATGAAACATATGAAAATTAAAGATAGAGTATCCTTCTTTTCAACAATTTTTGCAAAATTCATTGCACTCTGTGTCAGTTGACCAATTTCAAGTACTGAAAGTACTTTTTGAAATTTTGAAACAAAAAATTATCACTTTGTGCACACTAATCTGATCATGTGGTTTAGAAACCTTCTATCTGGATAATATGTGTTGTGCTCTGCATTATAATTTCATTTATCCTGAAACTATAAAGATGAGATTTGAACGTGTTGAAGGCAGCAAATAGAAAATTAAAGCACAGCTTCAGATATCTTATTTTTGATGGAAGCAGAAGTGATAACCTTTACAATGGTACCAACAACCTAAGAACACACTATCCTTTTGAGTGAATATACTGCTACAAATCAAATCATTCTCTAATTAGAAAAACATACGAATGAAAATTTTCAAGGCACCGTAGATCGTAATCCACACCAATTTTAAGCCTAATTTTTACAGTTTTTCGTAAAACTATGTAACAAAAACAAGTCAAAATTGACAAATGTCAGGTTGAAAGTGTCTGATACTCCATTTTCATTTCATTTGTAAAAACAATTCAATTCAACATCAAAAACACTGACGACAGAATCAGAGTCAATTCAAAGCAAAGTATTCGTCAAATTTTCTTGCTGAACACAAAGAATATGCTGACTGTCATTGACAGATGGCAGTGGTAATACTAAATAACAACGGACGGTAAAAAACGACCTTGTCTTGTGTTGACGATGCCAAGTGTGATTATTTTTAATTTACAAGCAAGCTTTTTTTCTATTGGACCAGTTTGTCCCAACTGTGGCACTACCAAACTATGGCATCATTGGTGATGTATACATATAGATTTGTCGCCAGATAAGTAGGCGTGTCGAAAGCCCCTCCGTGTCACTTGTAATATATGGTCTTTACATATTTTTCCGGTAAAAAATCGTATTTTTAAATATTTGTTGATAACTAATGCAGTGTCTAGTATTTGTGTAATACTACGGCATATAGTCTTCAGTTAATGAGCACATGGAAAAATAATCATTATTTCAAACACTTGCCCATACACTGGGCAAGACTTCTTAAAAAAGTTTTTGAATTGGAATGGGTTTTCTAGTATATATAGTACGACGAAACTGCTTATATAACTGTTGACGAAAATGTACCTTTTCTTGGGCTGGTTTCGCACCGTATAATTTGTACAATTTCAGACGTAATCTGCCTATGTATATGTACAATATATGTGACAAATTTCACAATCCTGACTCAAACAATGAAACTTCTGTCGTGCTTTCAACAGAAATAAGGATAAATGGAAGGACATGCTTAGAGTGGCATAGATGTTTACGACGATTAGGAATAGATATACTTTATGGGCTCTTCGATAAGTAAACCACTATCGCAGTGGTGAGTATAAAATTATGGTTCTTTTATCTAGAAATGCCGAATTTTACTTGGAATGGGAAAACTAATTTTATTCTTTATTCCAAATATTTCCCAGATATCAAACAGCTATCTTTGCAATGCTATGCAGTAAGAGGCACATTAAAATAAGGGCGCCATAGATTAATAAATAGTTTTAAAAATATGATATACTATCAATAAGTTTTATGGTAGGAATAAATCTTTTTTTAGAAAGAGGACATTTTTCAAAACCATTGGCCAAGATGATTTCAAGATGATATCTTAACAATCTTTGTTTATGAGAAACTAACGATTCCATATTCCGTCCCACCTACGCACTATTAAATACGCGTTCCCATTTCTGTTCTTTTAACTGTTAAGACTATAGCTTTATTCCAGCACTCAAGTAGTGAGATACTTCGTGAGATGTACACTTGAACTCTCGTGAAGTGGCTAACACATTTCAGTACTTATTTTAATCTCACTCCGTTAAGAACAGTGCGAAACTTACACTCTTATCTAAAAAAGAGAGGAAATATATATGACCCCATATACAGGGTGGCCCAAAATGACCGAAGTGGTGTGAATTGCTTATAACTTTTTATTTAAGACATATTTTTTTAATTTTTTTTTTTTAAATACAGTAAATTTATGGGGAATATTTTTAGATTAGTTATTGAAAATGATATCCCGAAAGTGGTGGCCATTTTCTGCTTCGCACAAATGTGCTCTTTTCAACACATTTTCCATGACCTTTCGCAAAATTTCCGGTGTTATGTTGTTAATTTCGTCTTGAATATTGGATTTTAGGAGGCCAATTAAAATTACTTGTACGCGAAATTATTCTTTCACCAAATATGTCGCATAAAAGAGCCATTGTGGCCCTCGCAGTGTGCGCTGTGGCTCCATCCTGTTGGAACCATATTTGCGGATGGTTTTCCACTGCTGGCCTTACAAAATTTTCCAACATGGCCCGATATCGATCAGCATTGATGGAAATGGCAACACCTCATTCATTTTCAAAAAAATATGGGCCAATGATCCTTTATGAAGAAACACCGCACCAAACAGTACACTTAACTGGGTGTAATTGTC
>JAHXMU010000683.1:4117805-4132007 GCA_019455685.1 Philornis downsi | reverse complement strand
TCCTCCTGAATACTCTCCTGTACCACTTGAATATTGTCATCCGTGTGGACCGTTCGTCGTCTGCCAGCACCAGGAAGGTTCCTTACTGCTCCTTGTTCTCGAAAATTTGCAACAAGAGGGTTTATTGTTGACTGAGAGGGTGCAACCCGCACATTAAATTGACGACGGTATGCACGCTGAGTCAACACAATGGACCGTTGATTTACAAAGTAATTCCGTGATTTCATTTTCTAACTTTCAATTTTTTTGAAACCACTTGTCATAACCCCCCGTATTAACAATCTTATTCAAACCTAAAATAGAGATGCAACAATAACAGTGCCTTTCCGTATTCAATCGATTTTCGAATTTTGAAGACATTAAAGAAATGTTGAGTTTGGTATTTGCACTTGCTGAGCAACATTTCTGTTAAAGTATAAATTTCAGTTCTAAAAAAAATTTGTATGTTCAAAATGTGTCAATCATTGTGTTTGTTTAGAAAGCATGAGAAAATTCTCCTCGACATATTTCACAAGCCTGGAGGATTTTAGGAGACACAATTTCAATTGCTTCGTTCTTGAATAAAGTGGTAGCTTACTGAGCATGAACCGTAATTGGCAGCTAATTATAATGCAGATACTGGAATAAAATTTAAAAATCATGTCAACCATACCTTGAAATTATATTAACCACGTTAAATGAAGGGGTAAAAGCGATAATTTTTTCCTTATTAACGCATATATGGGCTTAATAACGCAGAACGTGAACGCATGGTAATTTCACATTTAATCGGTTCTGTACAAATACCAAGTGTATTATATTAGAAATTCTGCATTAGTAGTTGCTAACCAAATTTCGTTACAAATGTAAGGCGAGATCTTTGATCAGCTTGGCCAAAAAAATTTTCACTCAGTTGTTCAATTTTGTGAACTTTACAAATTGGGAATTTTGGGAATATAACAAAAATAGAACGGAAATCTCTTCGAAAATTCACAAGGAATTCAAAAATTTTTAACATGCAGTATGTCAAAATTGATATGTTCCGCTGTACTTTTGTATTTTCTATTCCATTTTTTTATTTCTTGTTTTTATAAACGTCCGTCCATTGGCGTAATTATAAAATCGGGTTTCATTGATCTTTTTTTATTGTTTTATATTTGTACTTTTTTCACAAGTGCATTAAATTAAGTCAGTGCATTTAGAGCGACAACCCATGAAGATGTTTAACATTTTAAACGTAAATATACAAAATCTTATTAAATGCACTGGAATACCAAAGGCGAAATTTTACATACTGTTTAAAAATAACGGGTTAACCATTTGGTGATTCCAAAACCGCCGATCTGGCAAGACTGTCAGCTGTTAAAGGGTTCACAACCGAAGAACGCGTAAAAAGAATTCAAACTTACTACAAAAGAGGTGGTTCAAACGTGTGTCGTGTCAATTGAGCAAAATTTTCTTTAGCAATGAAGATCATTTCTCATCTAGTGGTTACGTCAACAAGCAAAATTGTCACATATGGGGCTCGAAGAACCCAGAAGTGATGGTGTAAAAGCCATTGCATCCGGAAAAAGTGACTGTTTGGTACGCACTTTGGTCTGGAGGAGTCACTGGGATGTATTTTTTGGAAAACGACGCTGGAGGGTCCACTACCGCAAAAAATGGAAAAGCGGTCATTTAAATCAAAAACCGATAGGGTTAATAAGGGTATTGTGGGCTCTAAATTTACAACACATTAGCAGAAATCAAATATTAATTTAAAAACAAATTCTGCAAGGTCAAGATATATTATTATTTCTTTATTTTTCAATTCAATTAATTAAGGTAAGTATAAAAGTATCTCTTTGGCCTATCATGTGTACATGCAAGACAAATTAAAATAAATTATTATTTTTATTACTCTGCATTAGTCACCCTTATCCTGTTCTAATCTATGATTTTACACGAACAAGGAACAAATATTAGTTATTAAACCAAAATTGATTGTTTTCTTGGAAGACAGACTTCCATTTTAAATGCATGTTTTAACAAATCGGCTTCTACTTCATTGATAAAAAAAAAAAACTGGCTTTCGTCCTAGGGATGTTCGCAAAAGATCGGTTACTTCAGTTTCTCTTCTCGACATTCTGGTTCGATAATAATTAAAGGTCTTTGCTGCTACTTTAATACCCATTTTGCTATTGGTAATTGATTGCACTGAAAATGTCGTCTTTTCAGGATCCCATTTTTGAATTAAATCTTTCGTTGGCATGATCCAATATTGTCTGTAACAAAATAAGGCACAATGTATTGTGCGGGTGATGTGGAATAAGGTTCAATATTTTCCGTTTTCAGGCATTTCACATTAACCGATTACCAAATTTCTTACAACGAACCGAATAAAATTATAAAACACATTAGATCGCTATAGCATTATTTAACACTTAATACACCTTAAGTAATATTTTATTGAAAAACATAAACAAACGCGGATTAATTGGAACAAGTTAGGACCTGAAATAAGTCACCACTATTTCCGTGCTTGATTTCATCGTTTTAGTGGCGGTAAAAATAGATAAGTTGTAGCCCGACCTAATTTTTGTCGCCTGAAGAATTTATTTACCTGCTGGCTGCATCTTTAGTAAATGATTGTTCTTGATAATATTGTTACCACTAAATTTTAGAGCATTCAAAACAAAAATTGCTGCTTAAATAAAACTTGAAGCAGTCTATCCAACAAAATAAATACTTTTTTTTTAATTTATATTCTCATACTCTCTTGGTTATTATTCTTTTATTTTATTATACTTTGATATCCCCTCGGTCCTTTCTCTCATTATTCTTACAACATTAGATGTGCATTTAAGTATGAATGATGAATCAGGCAACATGCAGGTTGTATTTGATTGTTCGGCTTTTAAAACTGTTATTATGCTTAAGGGCACATGCCAGTCCATCAGTGTAATGTTGGTCGATGTTAGTGTTGTCCTTCATGTTACTACATTATTTCACTTTACCTTGGGCTGTGGAGGTTTTAATTGATATTAAAAGATACCGCCTCCATAAAGGTATCAATTCTTATAGTATGATGTTTCACCTGACTACAATTCCTATACAAAAATGAGTGAGTGAGTGATTATTCAATTAAAAGTTTCCTTTTTGCCGAATGCATAATTAATAAAAGAGAGTATTATAAATATTTGTTACTCTCACACAACAACTGCTACATGATTCATGGTCATGTCAACATGGACAAACATTTCTACGTTTACGTTTATACTTATTAGAAGACCATACTTTACAATATAAAAGGATAAAGCAAGTTATTAACACATCATTTAATTAGCTTTCGTGTCAACAACTTTATGCTTTTCCACATAATTTACCGTTTATGTATTGAGAAATTTTACTACACTTTTCATATCTCTTGAGAAATTAAATTATATGGATAAATTCCAGCAAAAGTTTCAAGTTTAAATATAATATTAGTTCAAATTTACCTTTAGATGTTGTTTATGTGGACATCAGATTAATTAGATAACATGCATACATGGCACAGCAGTTGTGGCATTACTTAATTTAATTAAAATACTGTTGCCAGTTTCTTTGCGAATGTGAGTAATTATTCCAAAGAAAAACGACATCGAAGAGGGGAATCTCTTGGCGTATGAACATTAATAATTCAATTTGAATTTTCCATTACTCGTACGAATAGTCATGCTAGCAGGTTGTTATGTGCTGTAGGAATTTCTAAAGAAAAACAATCTGTAGCAAAAGTTTCTATGAATTTGCAAGAAATATATGTTCTTACATGGATATCCTGAATGTGAATATTTAATAAACACTTTATTAACCAAAACCAATCAAACCGCCATCACTACCACCATCATCAACCATAAAATTTGTGCGCAGGGCAAAAAAGGACATCAACAATTTTATTTATTACACGAAATTTGCTTTGCAACATGTCAAGGCTGCCGGAATAGAAAGTAGCAGATAACATTCTCTATGAAACAATTTCCCCGAGGAATATTCGCAGTATCGGCAGCAGTAACAGCAAACTAATAAACTCCCTTCGGTATAATTTGTTAAACAAGAACAGAAATGAATTTCAGCAACATGGAAAGTTTTTTTTTCAATTTTTCATTCCTTTCTTTCTTCAGCTATTTTCTTGCGCACAAGTGCCACTTATAGACTAACAAAGTTGTTCAAATATTTTCTAAATTTATTAATAAATGCTCATACATAACAATTTCGATTTTCGAAAAGTTCCCAAAATTATAGTGGTGGCAAGAAAGTAACTTCTGTTACATATATTTTTCGTTCTTCTTTTTCAATTAGAGGTTACGGTTCAAGTTAAGACAGAAAAAACGGAAAATAATTTTCATATTTTTATAAAGCCGTGAGAGTTGGATGAAACATAATTACAGTTATTACAAAATGAATTTATTATAACGTTCACGTAGAATTGCCCACATTCCTCACCAGATACAAGGAAAAATAACGAAATGTAACAAATATGAGCACGGAAAAGTCAAAAGGGGTAGAAGCAAAGTGGAAACTTCTCATAGTTTACGTTGTTGTGTGATGTAAATGTAAGGAGGAGGTTCTGAATTGAAAGATTCCAATTAAAGGCGTTTTTGGTATTTTTCTTTAAGGCGACCGGCTACTTATACGGTTTACAATTTCATCCGACTCTTTTTAAATGAAAGAGTAGAAAGGGGATACATTTTCAACTTATGTTATTATAGCCTCATTTAAAGCCACTCGAAATCAATATTGATTTGAAAGGTAATAATAAACCTTGTTCAGAAGAAAAATCTTTTGATTTTAACTAGCAAGGCCAGTCCGCGTTGCTGTTCCCAAGTAAACCTATTTTCTTGTGTTGATTTCAGATTTAAATAAATTCGTTTTCCTCCTATCTTCTCCTGAATTGTTGTGCTTTTGTACGTTTTTCGACCGTGACGTCGATTGAGGCAATTTGACCACCCGCTCAACATAAAATGGCATCGATCGATGTCGACCATAATTTTTGTCATGCTCAAGATCATATTACTGGCTTGCTGCTCGTATATTCCGAACTATATTTCTTCTAAAGCAACAAAGTACGAAATGAAACCACATCTTGAACTATCGCTTTAAATTCAGTTGTTTTTTTTCCAAAATATTAGTATACAATGAAACGATATAAAACTAAACACAAAAATACCATACAAAATAATAATTTTGAATTCACTGAATTTTCCGAACTTGTTGGTTAATTTTCTCAAATTTTTTTTCATACAAACCTTGTTCTGGTAATCATGAACGCATCAAAAAAATGTGAATCAATTCGATCCAACCGTTCTTAAGTCATGATGAAACATATATGTAGATTTGAAATAGCAACGAGAATAGCATGAGAGAATAGCAACGGAAGTGTCCAGTTTAACCAACATCACTCAAGGCTCTAAGTGAACATGGCGTTGTTTGAATTAAGTATTTAGTAGTCAAGTCTATGCACGACTACTTCGATTAATTTCAATTTATCTATAATTACTTGTTTTATACACGAAACAATATATAGACGACCGAAAGGGCGACAGTAGTTACTTTCGCATTGGTGACTACGAATTAGATTCATATTGCTAAACCTTCAAACTTGCAAATATATAGTAAATACGTTGGAATGAACAACTTTTTGTGATTCCAAGTCTTCAACGAAGTTTACCAAGCAACATTTTTCTATAGCAATTGAAGGGTCAGTTTCGAATTATAAAGAGTTATTTGTTCTATAAATGTATTGTGAAATAAATTTCACTAGTGGCTGTTAAAGCAAGAATTCTTTAAATTAAAAAAAGTACATCGAAATGGCTGCTTATACAAAACACTCCGCGAAATATATCCTGGATATTTTGTCTCATTTTCCAAAAATCATTTTGTCGTTTTAAAATATGATGCCAAGAAAATTAATTTTCACAGAAAGTTACTGGATCAAAATATTCCACAAATATGCTGTGGCGGAAATTTCACTAGAACTTGCAGAAGATAAAAATATGTTACTTTTAAACACCGTACATTAACTAAAATAGAATAATTTTAATACTACTATAGTGTAATAGAATAATTAGTGTATGTGAATATTTTGGTTGGCCTTCTTTTGATAAGGATTAAAATAATATATAAAGTACAAAATGAAGCATTACTAACTTTGTAATTTCTGTCACAACATATTCGTAGTATATTTTTGGTTAGAAATTACCCATCACAATGTGGTTTTTCCGTGACTGGTTTTAATACAGAAGGATATAGAAAATTAAGAATAATGACAGTCTATCTACAATATATTCATGGAACTGTTTGTATAAAGAATTGACTAATTTGATCGATTTTTTTAATTATGTAGATTGGTGTAAAGAAATTGAATATGGAAAATGCTTGTCTTCAACAGCAGTAATAAAATATATTGCGGAACAAATTTTTGGAACATTTTAATCCGCTAGCAAACCCATTTAGTGCACTTTTTAGCAATTCTTAAATAAAATGCGAAAGAGATCCATCCAAATGTTCTACGAAAACAGTCTTTGCGAATTTTAACAACGACAACTTTACTGCAACTTTTTACACTTTTTACAACTTTTTTTATCACGTCTTTGAATTTATCACTTTGCAGGATTGCCACAAGTCTACCAGTCCATAGGAACTCACATATTGCGCACATTGAAAAAATCAGTTTCTTGCCTCTAGCTTAGAATTCGTGGGGTCATTACCGTGGAGTATGATCTAACTCAAACTAAGCGAACGTTGGGTGTTAAATATATCGAATCTTCGTCATTGTATGTAAAGTTCCTGATGAGCGTTGCTATCAAATTTTTGAAAGAGCTTCATTTTCTAAATCCAGCATTATTTTCAGCTTTACATGTGGTTTCATCCCGGCAGCTAAGATTTGATAAACATATATTATCTTGAAACGGAAAAAAATAGTAATTAATACATATTAGAAAAAAATCTTAATTTAGCAGCATTTATCTGAACAGTGTAACTGATTTCTTTGTAATTTTTCGACAAAACCGTTAAAGTTAATTCTTGAAACTGGTCCAATACTCGGTCATGTCCCCGCTCTCTTCTAATTTCGCGTTCATAAGACATGAATGTTTTGCCATAGCAAATTTCGCACAATTGGTAATGTAATTAACTGGGTACTCTGCACGTTCATAAGTAGTATTAGCTATAGCCTTCACATTAGTAGTTACAAATTCAGTTTTCTCTGTCCAGTTTGGTACACATTTCAGTTGGCCATTTACATACTTCAACAATCCCTTGTAAATCTGTATACCTTTCACATGTATGTACATGCCTGAAATGATATTCCATTTATCCAATTTTTCCAAATGTTCTTCCAACCTTTATTTCTTGGAAGTGCCAATTGTATCATAAACAAGAAAATAACCCAAATACTATTATATGATTTAAAGAGTTATTAAAGAATGTAAATATTTCTTTCTCTGGTAGAAAACATTCAGTAGATATAAATAAAGCTTACTGCATATTAAATTTGTATGTTTGACTACAGGCAATTTAAGCAATCACTAACCAGGATTACCACCATAGTTTGTTGCTACAATTTCAACATATAATTGTTTCTTAAAAGAAAGGACAAGAACGCAGTATACCCATCATTTCGATTAAAATTAAGCCAATGCATTATTTGGTTTGATCGCATTAATTGCTTAGTTCTCATTTATATTCTGCCCCTGTACAAATACACTCCCCATGCACAAATCTTTGGGTAATTTACAAAATTTCATAGAGGTTTCAATAACGATAAAATATTGGATTCTGACGGCATTCAATAAGTGATTCAAAAGTCTCCACAAGTGTCGCATACCTATTCTAGAACCAATATTTTGCCTGAAATTGAACAAATGGAATCACAATATGTAGAATGATCCAATTAGAAAAACTGTTAGAATGGATTTATTAGTATCCTTCTACAAATAATTTGTAATCAATGAACAGGTTGTAATTATGAATAAGTTTGACGTATGTATTAATTTGAGGAAGTACCAAGTTGATTAAAATTGGCAAGATTTGGTCTGTGTTTCGATACAGTTCCCATCCATACTCTGTCTCCATGTTAAATTTTCAGCACATACGGGCCATAGTTCTTTCTTTTTAAATATTCCCAAAGACAATCTTTTTAATAACTATATGTGGCTAAATCAAGTATGCGCGACTTGTTACATAGCAAGGCCTGAAAGTTCATCCGAACTAAAGAATAGCTCCATATGTTAACATGGAGCCAACATATGTTATGTGCATACCTTACTCCAAGCTTTATTAGTAGCTTCTACAAGCTATTATTTATATACACGAATTCACTAAGCCTTTACCACAGAAATGTATTTACGATTTGGCATGACGCATTCAATTTCAGTTTCAATAATTATTGCTTCTCAATAAGTACTCCTGTAAGAAAAAATGGGGAAAAGTAGTCTTAATAAGCTAAATATTATCGAAATGCAATGCGATTACTTTGATTTGATTAGAACATGCTTAAACCGACCTTACTGATTTTCAAATACGATCGCATATGTACTCGTATAAATGCTTTAGTAACAAATGCTTAATACATATATAAGCTATATATAGCACCGGAAGGAGTTACAGCTTTTGTTTGTTTTGATCAACACTTAAATTTTAATAAGATGAACCGACCTAGATATACCATCACGAACAATTCATGAACAATTATGTGTGGTCTAGAAAAAAGAAATTCGACAATTTCACATAACATTGAAACCTTCATTTAGCACAATTTGAACGATTCAATTCACAGCGCTTTGCTCGACTGCTGCCATGTTAAAAGTAATTCTACTGTGACTCCCTTATAAAAACCCCCGTCTTTGTTGGAATAAAACTGGACAAACGATGTTCATAAGCTTCTTTTAAGGAGAATTTTCCACCACCAAAATCATTCGCCATAATCCAATTATTGGCAATAGAAATCTGAATGAAGAGATTGACCTTAACGAAATAGCTCATAGTACAGGGTGGCACACTTATCGCACTACTGTCGTGTGTCAACTGTCAATGGAGACAGTTATTTAAAGATGTTGAAGGAGTTTTTTCAACAGCATTTGGTTCCAGCAATATGGAGCAACTGCAGATATAGCCAGACCGGTTGTGGCAGAGCTCCAACGAAAATTCCGAAACAAATGAATATCCAGAAATTTCATTTTCCGTTGGCCAGCAACAAGACTTTTTTATGTGGTTTTGTCAAGCGAGAGGTGTACAAATGAAATCAAGAATTTGACTGAAGCAGTCCATTAAAAGAATAACTGAGGCGATCCCTCAGCATGGAGCATGGAGGTCATTTACGCTCTATCGTCTTCAAAACCAATTAGTTATATACAACAAAATTGAGTTTTCTGACCAAAAAAAAAAAAAACAAAAAAAAAATAAATAGATAAATTAATAAATAAACGAAATACATTAATTAAAACAAAATTATTTCAATTTTTTGTTGTACTGCGATTTGTGCGCCAGCCTGTAGGTGACCTTTCTGATCGTCAATTCTAGCGTGGCTTTGGCATTTTTGCCGGCTCACTAACTACTACCGTTTTCGCTTAGCGTTGTCTAAAATGGCTCACCTTCCAGCACCAGTCACCATCCTCTTCGAAAATGTCTCGGTTTTGTTGCGATTCAGAAACGTGTAGCCCCCATATATCGACGTCCTTTTTGCGTCCAGTCTTGTTTAAGTTTTTATGCAATGTTTTGCTGGGTAGATTCCATTATTTTATTAACATTTGCATGGAGGGCGTGGAGCATCTTCGACATCAAAATTACCAGAAAGGAGCCGATTAAAACAAAATTCGTGTATTAGGACCATACGCACTGCGTTTTCCCCTTCATTAAAGAGAAATTGTAAAGTATGTCAATCATAAAACTGTCTGGGAATTTTTAAGCACAAAATCTTATAATATCTACCGCAATTCCGAAGCCAAAGCCGCCACCTGTCGTCTGAAGTGTTTTATTTAGTGGAAAGTTTGCCATTTATGAACGCCGTCAAATCGCATAATCTTGATGGCCAGTTGACGCCAACAAAACATGGAATTACGCTTTCTGGAAACTTCTCATGCAATAAAGCTCGTGTCGTAACGCTTTCAATGTCTTCAAATTTCATTATAATCTTGTCAATTCCTAGCACAGTAGGTCGATTATGATGACCACAATCACCCCCTAATGCAATAAAAGAGCCCACGTTGGAATCACCACTTTTGTAGTAAGTTTTCGCTATTTTTGCGCATTCTACGGTTAAACAGTCCATACTCATAAATGGCAAAGCTTTCACTAAATAAATAACACTTCAGATGGCAGGTATTTAACAGCTGACAGCTTTGCCAGACCGGCAGTTTTTGAAGCCCTGCATTTCATTGGACAAACAGAAAACAAAATTGTTTTTGCTTTAAATTTTAAAAGCTTTTTTCGCTGATTTTTACTTTTAATATTTACTTCAAAAAGCCTGGAGTGCATTTTATCGAAAAGCAGGAAAAATATAAATTAAAAACAAATGTTACTTTCAGAGAGATGTTATAATAAACAAAAATAATAATTATTTTCGAATGAAAATCATAAATAACATATAACGAAAGACGTTTTTTAACAAAAGTTATAACTGTTGCTGCCTAAATCCTTTATCGAAAATGACTGGTACACAATTTGTCCACAACTTAACAGAATATTTTATATGTGCACCCTTTCGCCTTTCACTTTTTTTCGGCGAAAAATATCACTGGAATGCACTTCAACTATCTTTCTACTTGTCAAACGGCCTTCATTATTGCGTTGGGTGTCTGAGCTTAAGCACTTTTCAAATTGTCTGCGTATTTGTTATTGTATATTTGTGTGCGGAAAGAAAGGAAACAAGGACATAAAAAATAAACGTTATGTATGTTGTACCATTTAAAAGGCCAGGCCGAAAACAAAATAACAACAACAATAACAACTACTATTACTAAGGGGAACGGACAAAAAAACAAAAAGAAGTAGAAAAAAATATGAACAAGTCAACGAACGAACGTTCAGCTAAAGTGTTGAACAAGAAAGTTAAATGTGAGCATTTGACATTTTAAGAGCGATGGGTTCGTCGAGATACGCTAATAGAAACATTTGCCATATAGTGTAAGTCAAATATGCAGCTATATGTGCTTGATTGTGCGACACGACAGTACAGGTCTGAGTGATTGAAGGAATGTCTGCCTCACACAGTGGCATCGCGTTTTCTACAACGTAATATATATTGACATTATATATATAACATTTAGACTAAAATGTTATTTAATAGAAGCAGGAAATATAGCGATAATAAATAAAATAATAAAAAATAATGGCTGTCAACCGTTTTATTTTATTTATTATTTCACGATAACTTAACTTGTGGTATTTTTAATATACATATAACTCTATAATTTGTGAAATTAAATCAACGTAGATTTATTTAAGGTAGTGAGAGCTGCAGGCAAGGGAGCAATAGTGCTGCTCGACAGCAAATGGAACAGATATTAGGAATAATTGTTTCTTAAAAAAACACGTGGGTTGACGCCTTTAAACAGTTATAGCCCGCAAATAAGAAAAGTATTCATGGGAAAAAACTAATTTTGGAACATCGTGTTTGATAAATTAATGCAACTGTAATTGTATTAATGGAATTTTCTGATCGTCCCCCTTCCTGTTTCGATTTGTTACACTCTCTTCATATTCTCGTTTGAAGTTTAATGAAGGAACCTTGAAACTTTTTTGTAAAATTTAACTTTTTAGACAAAAAACTTAACGCCATATCGAAGCTCTAAATGCAAATAATGGTTTAGTTTAAGTCAAATACGTAGAAGGTGTCTTAAAAGAAAATGTATATTTAACATATTAATTAATACAAAATAAGCCGTTTATCGGAAAAATGTTTGCTAAAGTAATTAATTTGCGAATTTCTTCCTTAAAAATAATACCGTACAAATGTAATCCCTCTCTTTCGTGGCACTCATTCAAGAGAATAGTGAAATTTTTTTATGACGACTCGGCAAACTCTGAGATGGCTGCCATTTCGTCACGTATATTTTATTTCGAATGCGAAGTCGTTTTATTGGCATACAATTTTGATTTGAGACAAGCTCACAGGAGAAAGTCTATGAGGGATAAATAGGACTACGTGAAGATTAACTTGTGTTATTTGTGTTGGACCACAAACGTCCTATTGGAACCATGTTTTTTGGTTAAATATATCTTTATATCTTTGGTAATTCAGGCTACAAGGAGTGATATGACATCTCCACATAATGTTGTGAATTCACTGTAGCTGAACGTCCCCTTTCATCTTCAAAAAAAGGACCGATAGTTCCTTGCGACATAATTGCGACCCATATGATCACTTTAGGTCAATGAAGGGTTTTTTGATGCTTGCGCTGCTCTGGTAGTGGCAGTTCTACTTATTGACTTGTCCATTGAGATAAAAATTAACTTCAGTCGGAAACAAAATGTTGGTAAACACTGAAAATCGCTCAATTGATTGTTTTAACAATGTAACTCCCTTACGGAATTCCCGTGGTTTTATTCTTGTTCTAATTGAGTTTTGTAGGGACGCTGTTTTACGTCTTTGTACAAAATGCTGTGCAATGGTGATCCACGCATAGATAAAAGTTCGTATCTTCACGAAAACTGGTTAACACTTTTCGCATTTATTGACTCTCTTAATGATTTTGGTCGCCCGGCATTTAGATTTTCAACTGTTGTGGCTCTCTCTCCAAACTTTTTGATCCTTTTTCGAATGAAAGGAATGCTTGTCGTGTTGCTACTCAATGAAAGTTTATGTGATATTAAAAATAAAATAATATGCGGATACATAATTGCTTTAAATCAAAATAATTTGTATATATTACATTAATCACATTCGATCTGTTATTGAAACTATAATTTTCATCATGTAATACTACGAAACTTAAAGACACATTATGTTAAGCATTTCTTTAAATTCATAATTTTAATGCCACAAGAATATAACAATACTAGACAAGTAGTAGTGAATGGTTGTTATATTGGCAGTTCTTATGTCACATAACCAGCCGATGTTAATTTCATTAGAGTTTCAATCAAATTTGCATTACCATTAGAGAAGTAACTGTGATGAATATTGTGATGATAGTTATGTAGATCAATTCATTTTTCAGTTGCGAATCCAAAGTTAGGTAAAACTCACTTAAAGCTTTGATTTCGTGAAATTTTTGTATCATTATAATGCTTGGATCTCGTCATTATTTGCGAAATACGATCTCATTTATTTGTGGATCCTCCTCGTTTTCGAAAAAATATATCCTGGTGACTCCTCCAGACCATATTGCGTACCAAACAGCCACTTTTTCCGGATGCAATGGCTTTTCCACAATCACTTCTGGGTTATCCGAGTCCCATATGCAACAATTTTGCTTGTTCACGTAACCATCAAGTGAGAAATGTGCTTCAGCGCTGAAGAAAATGTTGTTCGATTGAAAGCCTACTTTTAAATGATCAGTTTTGTTGTATGTTTTAACTATTTTTGCGCGTTTTTTGTTTATTAAACAATTAACATTCGTAAATGGCAAACCTTTCAATATATAAATAACACTTCAAATGACAGATATTCACCACCAGACAGCCTTGCCAGTCCGGTGGTTTTAAAACCACTAAATGGATATATCTTTATATACATAATTCTACTGTACGGGCGTTGTCAGTGAACTCCTCCTAAACGGCTCGACCGCTTTGCATAAATTTTTGCATATGCGTCTGGGTGGTGCCCGGGATGGTTTAGATTTACCATTCGGTCCAATTGGGTAAAGGCGCGTGGTACTTCCCATACAAACAAAAAATTAAAAATCAATTATTTCTGCTTCTGCTTACGGTATTTGAAAAAAATTTGGTGCGTAGGTTTGGTGTACATATTTTAAGTGCTACTGCAAATATGAGCGGGATTGGACGAAGGGGCGTGGTACCTCCCATACAAACCACAAATTAAAAATCCATTATTTCTGCTCCTGCTATCGGTATTTGAACAAAATTTGGTATATAAGTTTGGTTTACATATTGTAAATTCTGCTGCAAATATGGGCAGGATTGGACAAATAGACGTGGTACCACCCAAAGAAATCAAAAATTAAAAAAACTATTATTTCTGATCCTGTTATAGGAAAATTTAAGTTTTTCAAATACTGACTTTATTTCACTTCTCATTTTTCT
>JAHXMU010000683.1:4026445-4117405 GCA_019455685.1 Philornis downsi | reverse complement strand
TCATTTACGAACATCAGAATTGAATGCTAGAACTAATCACATACTGCGGCCACAGTTTTACGGCCAACAAGGTAAAGTATTTGCGAGTGCGAGCGAGTAGTTTTGCGAAGAAGGGTTGTGATTTTATGTTGGTGTTAAGATATAAGATGTATCAGATGGTTCGGAAAGTTCGTTTGGTTTTTAAAAAAAATTAATTAAAAATTTGTATATATTTATATATACAATTATTTGAATCTGTTATATAATCTCCCCTTCTTTTTAAGAACTTCTTCCCACCTCTCTGGGAGCTTTTTAATTCCTCTCTCGCGTGGAGTTTCTGAAAAAAGCGTTCAATTCGAGTTTTCATTTCCTCGTCGTTATGGAAATTCAAATCCTTCTAGTGGTTACTCAGACTGCGAAATAGGTGATAGTAGGACGGGGCGAGATCTGGGGAGTACGGTGGGTGAGGTAAAACTTCCCAAGGCGAGGTCTTTGTGAGGTTGTTCACAAATCCAAGCTCTCTTATGGCCCCGTGAACGATTGAAATTGATTTTTCGATTATTTCAGCTATTTCCCAAACTGTTGCACTGGGATTAACAATAATTAAATCTTTCACCTCCTCGGAAACGGTTTCTTTGGTCATCCTGATCTGGGAGAATCCGTTGCGGAGAAGTCGTCCGTAGGAAATATTTTAAACAATTTCTGGCAAGTTCTTGCATTTGGTCCGTTTTCTTCATAAACAGACTTTATTTTATGTCTAGCTTCAGCAGCCGTTTTTCCTTTTCGGAAATAATGCAGCATAATATCCCTAAAATGATCTTTTTCGCTCATTTTCCCACTTTTTACAACTTTACAACCACTCACGACTAGAACGAGAACACAGGTAAACAACTCAGAGAACGGGTGGGAGGAAGTTATGATATTGTTTGAAGGAACTCTATGTCATGAGAAGTGACGTAAAGTGAACTAAAGAATTAACCGAATGAACTTTCCGAATAACACAATAAATAATTCGTCATTCCACACAGAGGTATTTCGGGTGGCCAGTAAGTAAAAATTAAAGTGAGGATTATTCAATGGATCAATTAGTGATTCTATTGGCAACACCTGTTTAATTTGAGAGTGCTGGGCATGTCTCATGATGTAGCTTATCATGGATAGACATAAATAGGGTGTTCTCGAAACCAACTTTGAGTTGATATGATTCTTACTTTATAAAGTAATGTGCAAACTTCCAAATTGATGCAAGATGATATATAAATATAAGTTCTTCCGAGAAATGGTAAAAATGTGCGCGGCGTTAAACTTAAAATTATTAATTTTACTTTCAAATATAAAAAGACGTCCTACATCACGTGTGGTAAAAGGTATGAATTGATATTGTGCTCAATTTATTTTGCTCAATTATGTCATATCTCTATACGGAAAAATATCGACCCACCAATGACTGAGAATTACAAATTGTTTTCAGCGAAAGCTTACACATATAGAGGGTGTCCGTCGGCAGTTCATATTTGGCAGTCGTGAAATAGGGACGTGGCAAATTTGTTATGGAAAAATATTCGATAAACCAACGTGTTTTAATCGTAAAATCGTTAAAACATTTTATGGAAATTAATCATCGATTACTGTGACGATGAGAAAGTTACGTGAAGCCTTTGGGAGAAACAACGTGCAACAAGATGCACTATTTATCGTGTAGTGAATGATTTCGAATAAAGAGGGTCTGTAGCTGACAGGGCCAAACATGGACCACAACGTACTGCAAGATAAGCTGAAAACATTACAAGAAATAGATCAACCTCAATTCGACGCCGTGCGCAGAAGCTTAGTCTTCAAATAACAACTTTGGCTACAATTTTGAAAAAAAATTTGCATATGTTTTCATTTAGGATTCTGTTGACACAGGAGCTTTTTCCACAAGACCATTTACGCCGCCGTACATATGCCAATAGGATGTTACAGCTCGCCCATGACAACCCCGATTTTCATGAAAAAAATCATAATGAGTGACGAGGCACATTTTCATTTGAATTAATATGTGAATAAACAGAATAGTCGGTTCTGGGCAATGGAAAACACTCAAATTATTCATCAGTCACCTTTGTATCCATCAAAAGTAACAGTCTGGTGTGGAATTTGGTCAGGAGGAACCATTGGACTTTACTTCTTTGAAACAGAAAACGGCGTAACGGTAACTGTCAATGGGGAGCGATATCGTGATATAATTGAAAACTTTTTAACGCCACAACTGCATGCTTTGGGCGTGATTAACATGTGGTATCAACAAGACGGTGCCACATTGCATACAGCCAGGATTACAATGGAATTATTGCTATACCTTTTTCCACAACAGGTTATTTCAAGAAATGGTGTTGTTTGATTGGCCTCCACGGCCGCCTGATTTGAATTCCTTTTGTGGGGATATCTGAAAAGCAAGGTTTATGCAAACAAACCAGAAACGCTTGAGCAACTCCAACAAAAAATTCGGGATAAAATTAATGAAATACCGCATGAAATGTGTAAGAATGTAATGCATGTGCTCAAAAGGGCTCCCATTTGTGAGGCTAACAGATAATTGCCGACATTAAGCTCTGCTCTAAGGACGATGTGGTTTGATGTAGTCGAATTTAAAATTATCTCCCAAGCCACAGTTTGGCTAAAATATGATAAAACTTGTATACCTTTACAAAATGGAGATATATACCTTCATGATCCTTCAGAGTACCAAGTATCTTTGTCTGGCTGACAATATGTCTGTCGGACATGATAACTGCCGTAAATTTTTATGGAAAACCGGAAAACTCTTACTAGAAATTGTAAGTGGCTTATATTAACCCATCTGTTCCGGTACGTCTAATAAAAATCGACCAGTTTTCTGGAATTTAAATTTTCCCTGTAACTCTTAACTTTACGGCAAGTTAAGCAACCAAAATTTTTATTCATTATATTGATAATGCTTAGGTAATTGCTCGACGTTTAGTAAAACTTCTTACAATTGAATATTTGTGAAAACAGAGCCTCAGAATGAGTGGCGAGCGCATTGCAGCAAATATTCTGATATCTTCCACAATTGGCAGACACCATTCGCTTCATAATGTCGATTTTGAAATGAAGATAGACGAAATTTATACGCGCATTCTGACACTTTCCATAAAACCTGAATTTCCCTGTAAACCAAAAATAAAGCCGAAAGTCCTGAATCTTCTTTATATTTATATATTGATGATGCAATTTGACATTTTGGGGCATTTCAGGGAGCCATTCGTCGAAAAGGATCAAATTTGTGGAAAGAAATCTCACTGATTTTGAATCACGATAACGCACCGCTATCATTGTGAATGATCTTCTCGCCAAAAGCTCAACAAATATCGCCAAACAAGTAACGTGGTGATGTGGCTCCGGCGACTATTTTCTCTCTCCAAAATTAAAAATATAACTTCGAAATACCCGTATTCAGTCAAGAGAAGACATAAAAAATATCTCGCGGCAGCGACTGAAGTTTGAACTTTGATTACTCGTTGATATAATCGTATTATTTTGGATGGAACCTACTTTAAAAGGAAGTAATAAGTTTTACCATAAGTTTGAATGGGTAATAAATATATTAAATTTGATTGATCAACTCCGAGTGCTTTTTGTTACAGAATGTATATTGATTGATGTTTGAATAACACGTACATACCTATATATATTGAACATTGGCATAGTAATGATACACATTTCCAAGTTATTTCCCAAGAATTTCTCTTCACCAACTTGCTGATAACTGCGCAGAAACAATGTGCACGAATGTACATTTGCATTCTAACAAATATTAATTGAACTAACTCAAGAATATGGTTGGCTAAAAAGAATTACGCTCATTGTAAAGGAAACGGATATTCTTTAACACATCTGTGTTATTATGCATATTTTATTGTCTTACAGCCATGACAATTGACATTGACAGATGACATACGAGTATTATGACGTATTTTTGTATTTTTTTACATGTTGCTTGGGAGTAATTAATTACATTTCAATATGAATATTTAATTCGTTTACAATTATTGTTAACACAGTTTGAGGCACTTTCATCAAGTTGGAGTATGCAAATAAGTGTGTAGAAAGTGGAAAAATTCGCAATATCCTTAGTCAAATGTATGACAATACAAGTTGTATGCGAATGACAGCTCCATAACTAAATAAAATATATTCACCTAAGGCCATTTATATGTATGAGAGACTTCAGAAGAGGCATGGTATATTTGGTCGATATTTTAAAATTTTGCCAAACATTTTAAACCAACACAGTGGAAATGTGAGATGCTTTTTCTTGCAGAAAAGTGATATGTGCCCTAAATTTATTAGAGATTATTAAGTAGTGAATTTCTCGTAGAAAAATACTTTGTACTTGCAATCATGGAGAGTAGTAAATACGTACGCATTTCTTATAATTTTTCTATACAAATACATAGTATATTTTTATTTTTTAGAAAAGTAGCGCATTGTTTTAATTGAAAAGCATTGTACACCGTTTCTTATAGAAAAGTGCTATGTGCTGTTTTCATAGAATGGCGTTATGAGCGTTTTTGTTGAAAAGTCTTGTGCATCTTTCTTGCATAATAGTCCTACATTCGTTATCTTAGGTTTCATGTGTCTCTCTTACAGACTAAATGAAAACGTACAGTTCTTCTTTATTGTTAAGTTTATTGTACTTTTCTTATAGAAAAATATAATCTGCTTTTTTATGACACATCACAATGAATTTTCCTTAAAGAATATTATTCGTGAGCTTTTCTGCGATGGAAGGACAGTATAATGTACTTTTTTACAGAATACTTCAATATCACTTTCAAATGGAACAGTATAATGTACTACTCTTATAGAAAAATTTAATTCATTTTTCGCACAGAGAAGTTTAACACAATTTCGTTGTAGATCATTTTAATGTATTTTTCTTAGAAAAAAGTTTATTGCACCTTTCTTGCAATAAAATGTGGTATGTAATAATTAAGGTGCTATGTATGTAATATGTAATGTAACACTCTTATAATGAAATACAATATACTTTCCTTTAATTTAACAAACTAATTTTTTTCTTATGAACATTTTTTAATGCTGTTTCTATACAGAAACATTTAACGGTAAGTTTTCCTTATAACAAAGTTGTAGTTTACTGCAATTACCGAATTTGTTATTATCAGAAAAAATTAAATTTAGAAAAGTCCATCAATTTATAAGTAAGGTAGCAGAAGAGCCTGTTTTCAATGCCAGGCTAAGGCCCGGCAAATTACTGGACTGCCCCAGTTTTACAAAGTTTCATAAAGTTGTCAATAGATCAATCGATATTGAAGTTAATAAAATACTTTTGATCAGCAGGTATCAACGCTTCCTTCTTCGCAGTATATTTTTGCCGTGTCAAAAAAATAGGAATAATAAAAAGGAAAAGGAAAAAAAAACAAGGAGCAAATTTAGATAACCCCTGGCTTTTCTTTTCCCACTAATTATCCCAAACACATTGCCTTGGTTGTGGTTCGCCAGTCCAGAGAATTTGAATTTGAGACTTTTGAGGCTGCATCATATCTCATAAATTAAAATGACAATACAATGATCGTTTCATGCCCAAATTCTAATTTCAACAAGACAGAATTATTTCTAAGGCATTTTGTATGTTTAGCCTTACAGCGCCCACGAATAATATTTCTTGTTCATATTTTCGTTTTACAGAATTATTCTGCATATAATATAATTATTCATGCAGTTTTGTGAAATATTCACTCTATTACAATTTCAAACTAGCTTAACGGTTGAGTGCAGGTGATATGACAATTTTTACATTATGCTCATATACAGCATGCTAACGTAAATCTCTCCGGCAAATGTCGAGTAATTACATAAATATTCTGCTCCTCGAACATATAAATCCATACGGTAAATGCCCAACACTTAATCATAATCATTTTATAACCATATTTACGACAACTTAGTACATTTCGTTATTCAATGTCTCATTACATTCCAGGGACTCTTAATGGGGTTAATATGGATGTTATATGGATGGTTAATATGGGGTTAATAGGATGACTCGTTTGAGACTTTTCTCACTTAACGAGGCCCACAATTTATCGACAAGTTTAACGTTACAGTTTAAGAAGCATTTACAAGACTTGTCGATTACTCGACTACTCCAAGTGTAAGTCAAACACATCGAAGTGGCTATCGTTTAAATAACAATACGTGGCTATATGCGGGATTGAACCTGCGATCATGCAAACTAACCATCGCGCCACGGTCGGTCCACCGCCCTGGTCAAAGAAAACTAACAAGCAATAATTTAGTGTTTGAAGAAGGAATAATAAAACGCAATTTAGAAGTACACAAAATGTTCATACAAATACTTCGCAATAAAATGAAATTTTGCTAAGAAATGTTTAAATATATTCGGACGAAATATCTATTGGCAACAATAACTAAAACTTTCAGATAAAAGAGCAAAATCAAGTATTAAACATTATTAGCGCTTATATAAAATCAGTTCCTTCTTTCAAAAAGATGGATCCTGAAGGCAACTTACATGTTGACGATAATACTGTTTTTTACTGCAAGAAATACTGGATCAGCAATAACCACATTTAATATGGATAAAGAGGCCAATGAATTTAATGACTTAATTACAAACTGAAAAAAAACATTATTGTAGGCTATAGGTAAAATTCTATGTTACGGCACACTTTTTACCGTGAAAGTTGCAAGTTTGACACTAAGTTATAAACAATCAAGCAATTCCCAAAATCTACATGATATTAGTCTGCTGACAAATATTAGGAAAATTCTCGAATTTCATGTCGATAACAACATAGTTAAACATTGTTGTAAATAAAATTTGAATAATAATAAATAATTTTGATAATAGTAAATTGCAACACCCAACAATACTTTCCTAGATATTAACTGTGCGTTCTCCATTTCTCCTGATCTGATAGAACGAGTTAATAACATTATTGATTTTGCGGACCATATTATTACATGTCATTCCGACAACAAAGTAGAAAAAATTAGTAAAAAATTTCAAGAAAAATTTAACTAAAATTAAAATTTGGAAAATGAATATTAATATTAACAAATGTGAGGTGATGATGCTCCGTCCACCTGTAGGAAGGTGTGACTACAATATTAAGAAAAACTGGAGAAGTAAAGATATGGTTAAATATCTAGGCACTAACCAAAACAAATTTTTGTTTTTCAATAAACATTTGGATCTGCACATTATAAAGTCTAGAAAGGCATTTTTTATGTTCAAGAACATATTTTTTTTAATATTTAACACACAATATTAAAATCGTCTTATACTAATCATTAATGCTCCCTGTTTTAACATATGGCCATTAAGTATGGTTCAACATTTCTCCCTCTAATGTAGAAAAATGTTGAGTTCTTGAAAGAAAACCCCTGATATTATGTGCAGCTCTCTGCAATTATACAAAATATACCTCAAAAACAAAATGCTCAATGCGCGAAAAGGCATTATTCTGTCATGCACATCAGAAATCACATAACAAACGTTTTTAAATTAAAGGAAAATGATTTAAAAATTACCCCTTTTTCATGTCATTAAAAAACAGGTAGATAAAAGTTATTGAGTAGTTTTACATCCCCCGCATCACTTTTATATCTACATAAGAATGGATATATTCAAATCGAAGATAGCATTCCTATATTAAATAACATTTGTGGAAGCGCCAATGGTAAAACAATGCAATAAGAAATCTAACATTTGAAAATTGTAGATTTAATATGAACTTCTATTTGGGAGATGAAAACGTTATACCTGAATTGCATATTATAAATTATTGGTAGCAGTCCTTTTTGTACACCCCACATTAGCCTGATTTATATCACTATCCATCTTTGCAGAAATGTGTACTCAGATTTCTTTATACTAATTGTAACAACATTTACATCTTGATTTATTGTAATAGCGGTCTTGCTTGAGACACCGATTATGGGATAGTGTGTAATAAATTATAATACGTACTGCTTGTTCATTTATGGTTTAAATGTTAAACTTAATAACAAAATTAAACAACGGAATGACAATACTAGCTGCATATACGCCTACTTCGCTGTCTTCCATTAGAGAAACATTCCATCAGGCAAGCTAAATGGCAGCTAAGAAAATGTGTTCAGGAATTATGTAGGAAGATTTGTCGGCGCAGTTTTGACACATCTGTTTTTCTGCATTATTAGTTACGTAGATTTTTGCTTCTACAGATACGTGGTGATCGGAATCTATGTTAGCATCCTCCATCCAACATGCGCATCCTTTTTACTGGACATATGCTTTACAATCAGCTATATACAAGTTGCCTTGATAATATATTTGCACTGAAATTCTAATCACTTAATTTTATGCCATAATCCGCTGTAGGAGGTATTGTTATATAGATTGGATTATCCAATTTTTGTTCAATTAATTTCAAACTTAACCGTGCCAAGCTCAACTTACTCACTGCTCAAAGCACAAACATGGGGAATGGCGTCATTCCATTTAAGACAAGACAATTAGTCCACAGCGCGCTGCGATTTATGTGGAATATCTCCAACCAACTCAAAACTTATTTTAAGTTGCTGTACTCTCTATGCTACACTTTTCGAGAAAGGTAATTTGAAAACTCAATATCTCTCCCGATATCTATAGTTTATGATTCTTGACATCTCCAGCGAAGCTTCTGCAAGACTATAACAAAAAATAGCAACAATTTTGAAGGTATGCGATTATATTGCTAGACGCTATGCGTCTTCCTATTACCTCTGTAGATATCAGTGCCAAATGCCATAATGTAAAAGCCAGTGTGAAGAGAAAAAATGCTCGAAGTACTTTCTTATACGTAAGACTACTTGCAAATGTGAGTAAAGTTCTTAGTTCGTGTTTCACATTTAAGTAGTAAAAGTTTGCTAATTAAGTCATATAACAAAATGTTACACTTCCAATTTGCTCATGCAAAGTTTCCTCACCTAGTAAACTGTCGCTGTCATGACAGCAATTGTGCAATTGTGCACAATTGCCGCCACAACCAATTTTTGTTATTGCGAGTATTTAAAAACTAGGTCGGTATACAAGGATAAATGTAAATTACTGCATTGAATTCAATAAGGTGAAAATTGACTGTTCCAGGCATTCACCAATTCGCAATTGATGTATAAAATTCACTGAAGTATGAAAAATATTCATAATAATAGTATTCAATGGCAAACGAGGGAACATTACATTTGGTTCAACGAGTTTTTTCCAAAAAGCAAGTGAAACCACATATTATCGGTAAAGTTATCGACAGTACTTTTTGCATATCCTACAAGGCCATGTTATTCCAGAAGGTAATGTTCTACATGTAATAAAAGAAAAGCATTTGTTAAAATCAATGAAACATATAAGGATAACGTTGAGCATTTAGAACTTTGCCCAATTTTTCACAATTATCCGTTTTTAAAATAAATTTCAAAATTTACAAAACGTGCATGCATTCTACCTAAAAATTATACTGAATGCGGTGCAGTTAAAAGAAGGAAGATGAATCAATGAGTATATACGCTTAATTTATTTGTATAGGAGACAACGGAAGCGGAGTGGTTACTCTGTTGTTATTTCTCAAACTCGGCCAAGGATGTAATACAATATAAAGGATAACAATTTAACTCACCAGAAAGATTGAATTTCGGAAAATCGGCCATTTTTAATGAGGGGTGTCGGAAGGTGTTCGAAAATTCAGTTTATTTTTGTTCTGTGACCCGGTTTAGCTAAATGTTTGTCTTGCGCTTAATTTGACCAAAGTCAGGTCATATAAATAAAAGACATGGACCAAAGAGTATATGGGCCAAATTAGTCATTCGTGTGGAAGATACCAGAAGGGATATGTAATAGTTTTTTGTAAATTTCGTCAAGCATTACTAGGCATTAAAATTGACACCATTTTGTAGAGGAAGTACTGAAATTCAGCAAATTGGCCTGATTGGTATAGCTCATTTCATCCTCTACGATTTTTAGAAATATGGGTCAGTGCCCAATTCAAATAAACCCCCTAAAATCATCATTTCTAACCGCTGCATACATAGTCGTGTAAACAGAAAAGCAAAAGAACATTGTTCAAAAACTTCAAATATCATGAAGCAAATATGGTCAAGACAAACTTGGAATGTTGTACAAAATTATATGAATATATTTTTACTCCTTCGGTTTAAGGTGTAAACTTCAATTAGAATTGGTACATATGTCCGGAATTCATAATCTAAATGGACCAAATCACCTACTATAATTATATTATGAATGCAAACATTTGTGTTAATGACATCTTCAAATGTTGACTTTTCCAGTGTGTAGTTTTTATTTCTGACCATAAATTGCCAGTATCTAATTTACCGTTGTCAAATGATTGCTTACGTTTAACATATTTCAGTTCATATAATAAAATCGGTGGATATGTCCACTGAAATTCGGAGAAAATTCAAGTATCCTATGAGATCCTAAGTGACTATCTAATTTCAAAAGAAGAATGAAGTGTATGTGGTATGCTCACCTACTAGGTAGTTTTATTCCTAATACCTCAATTTCCAAGCAACATTTCACTTTATGTACTGCAAATATTTGAGAAGCAACACACTGACCTCTCTCCATCGAAAAAACTACCTACCTACAACAATGCCGCTTCGATAATTTGTTTTTGAGTTATAAAACTGTAAGAAAAGCTGCTTTCAGTCTTTTTATTAACAAAACGAATTGGGAAAGATTGAATTCGTGGTTTGATAAGAATTATAATTTTGTTGGGAGAGTCACCATTCCTGCTCAGTAATGCGTTGCAATTGAAATATGATTATTTGCTTGCTGATGCTAAACGAGGTCGTACATACACCAATGATGCTGAATGCGTTGTACGCGCGAAAGGAAGTTAGATAAGAAATCATCAAAATTAAATTCCACAAAATTATTTTTAATAGTCGGAAAGTGTCTTTGCATGAGATGCTGATATTCTAAAGGTATCGAAAGAAGAATGTTCGCTACCTTGAATAAGAATATGGATATCAGAAAAACAATTTCCAATTGATGACTGCATTTAATAAGAGTGGCATGGATGAAACAGAAATATCAACATTTTACCGATTTCAAGTGTATTAAGAACAGTAAAACGCAATAAAAATATTATCATTAGCATCAACAATATCTCCAAATTGGAGTACATTAGATTTAATCCTATGTTAACCTCGAAAGCTTTGGCAATTACGTTAAATATCCATAATATCCAATTCTCTTATGCGCATTGTGTTTATAAGAATATAAATATATATAGGTACATTCAAATAATGGTGCATCAGTTGCATTGGATCATTTACAGGGTGATCTGAAGCGGGCTTGTCGCGGAGTGCGAAACGCGTCATCATTATGAGTGATTACTGAATGACCTATTTTTCTAAAAAAAAACTTGTCCTTGTCTGTCTTTATCTATTTTCCCATAAAAATGGAATGGAGGCATATATCACTTAATACAGGCCAAAAATTTAGCACTCAGAAGAATAACAATACCAATAATGTTTTGCCCATATACGTTTCACAATTTTTCAAGTTGTTTGAACGAAGTTTATCTGTCTGGTCGGCTGGTGGACATGATAAATGCGGTAAATATTTATGGAACTTCTTAAAACTTGGCACAGTCTAATATTTTTAATATGATTTAACCAACATTTGGTTGTTTCCGTGTCTTTAAATTATATTATTATTCATAATAATGTTGGGTAAAATGTGGGACAATCGACCGAATAACATCGCCTTCTCTGATATTTCCAACACAATTATTATCTAATTTATATAAATTAATAAATTGCGCTATATTCATTATAATTGAGCACACGTTAGGCAATTAATATAATAATAATAATAAAAAGTAAAAGTAAAATTAGCCGATTTTACAAAAATCAGTGGTCTCTCCTTATTTTCTAAACGAAGGACTTAAGAATGTTACAGTTTTGGTTCCTTTATTGTGTTTTAATCAGTGCTCCGTTGACTTTCATCCGATCCGGTTGTAGTTACGCATACCAAACATCAGTCTCGTGTACTTAGTTCAGTGATTGAAACATTCAAAATACAACAACAAAACATAAACTCTAAAGAAAAAATAAAAAACAAATAAATTCAGAACAAAACAAACAATAACAAAACATACTTAAATAGTTTTGAGTACCGTACGATGGTGAAGTCCACGGGGGCCAAACCTTCGGCACGTCGCGCATCGAAAATTAAATCGCGTTTAGTTTATACGGCGGGGAATCCTAATATGAAGGGTGCAAATTCCTCCAATGCTAATCGTTTCAGTGTACTGTCAGACATCGAAGACATGGATGACAGTCATGAAACAAATATCAAGATGACCGAGCCAACGGCATTAAAAAAACCACCCCCAATTGTTGCGGACTCTAAAATCCCAATGAGGGAAATTCAACATGTCATCGGAGATGACTGTTTTTTCAAACGTACCTCCATTGGTACAAAAATTTTTCCGCAATCAAAGGAAAAATTCGATTTTTGCATCAAGGCGCTGAAAGAGGGTAGGATTGAATTTCATACCTACAACTCAAAAGACAATAAACTTTACACGACGTTCATATACGGACTTCCCAAAATTTCACCAGCCGAAATAACGGATGACCTTAAAATATACAACTTGTCGCCCGTAACGGTAACTGAGGTATCTACAAGATTTTCCAGCGATGACAACGCTGTTTTCAAAGTTCAATTTGAATGGAGGACATTCAAACCAAGTTATTTAAAAAATATTAAATCCATTTGCAATGTCATTATTACGTGGAAGAAACAAAAACCAAAAAAGTCTGATAGACCTACTCAGTGCTGGAAATGCCTGATGTATGGCCATGGTGGTGACCACTGTAATAGAAAATCAGCTTGCATGTCATGCGCGAACATGCATCCTACCACTGAGTGCCCTTTTACCAAGGATAACAAGCGCCCTGCCGTCTTCTCCTGTTTTAACTGCAAGCAGGCCGGAGAAGTTAGAACCGACCACGCAGCTAATGACGTGAAATGTCCTTTGCGCCAAAAATATCTCGACATCAGGCAAAAGGTATCATCTAATAGCAAGAGGGCCCCGATTGTTCGCCCGAGATATGTTCCACAGCAACAAAATGTCACACATCATGCGCCACAACCTATGCAAAGCAACAGTATGTCATACGCGGATTGCTTTAAAAACAACAACACCGTTCTATTTAGCATAGATGAACTTTTCAACATTTTTTCATCTGCACTAAATGATCTCAGCAGATGTACTTCTAAACCACAACAAATCCAAGTGGTAGTTTCTCTTTTAAAACATGCATACGAACTTAAATAAGTCCAATGTATTGAATTTTTTACACTGGAATGCGAACGGCTTAACAACGTATTCTCACCTGCGTCAATTCGAGAATCTTCTTATAATGAACAATATTCATATAGCTGGCCTAAATGAAACATATTTTAAAGAAAATCATAACCCTTATTTTCAAAATTACTTGCTATACCGAAACGACCGACAAGGAGCCAATTGTGGTGGAGTAGCTATACTGGTCCATAAAGGTGTTAATCACTCACTACTCCCTGTAACTAAAACAGACATGATAGAAAATCTCTCTGTTGAAATCACAATCAGTCGGAGAAAAGTAATAATTACCACGGCTTATTCTCCGAAATATTCAAATACGTTCGTAAACGACATCAGCTCTCTTACTCCGATCAAGAAAGACTTTATCCTCCTCGGCGATTTAAATGCCAAGCACACCGCCTGGAACTGTGTCCAAAACAATTCGGCGGGCAAATGCCTCAACAATCTTCAACAATTAAGAAACTTCTTTGTCCATCACCCAAGAAATCCAACATTATACCCTCACCGTCGTAATTGCAGTCCGTCTACAGTGGATATTGTTTTAAGTAACGTGTCACTTCCATTACAAGTCAAAACATTGGACTACGAAATCCCGTCAGACCATCGGCCAATTGTCTGCTCCATATCCGCCGAATTCAATGTGGAAAACACCACCACATTTGCCTACAAAAGGACTAACTGGCATGCTTTCCAACAAATTATTGAACGCAGTATTGTATTAGAAGTGGAAAGTTATAGTTCCCAATACACCATTGATCGGGAAATTAACAATTTTGTCAAACTTATCCTCTGGGCAAGGAATTCATCCACACCGTTGCACAGCGATAATCATATCAAGCCCCTGCCAAGGGAGATATTAAGTATGATCAGGCAAAGGAAATGGAGTAACAGAAATCAGAATCGGGCTCGAGATTCTACAGAATACCAATTTTATAGTCAATGCTCCAAATTTCTTACCAAACACATCGATAGAAGACTATACAATATGAAGAACCACAAATGGTCAGCTCTGCTAGAGAATATGAAGCCAGGCGATAAACGGTTCTGGAAAATTAGTCGATCGTTAAGACGTAAAGGTAGAAAAACAATTCCACACCTTGTATCAGGCCGTACCAAACTCATCACCGATAAAGAAAAAGCTCAAACACTCGCTATCACGTTTCAAAAAGCACATGAGCTTACATTAAAGTACTCGCACAGTATTGATCGCTTAGTAAATACGACTGCGTCAAATTTAAAATCAGAAAATCCTTCTACTACGGACATTGCTTATACCTCCACCCAAGAATTGTCGTTATTGATTGCTCAATTAAAACAATCCAAATCGCCGGGTTTTGATGAAGTCCCAAACATACTACTAAAGAAACTTCCTGAAAAAGCTTTAAAGCTTCTGGTTTTCGTGTTTAATAGCTGCCTTCAACATAATTACTTTCCATCTGCTTTCAAAAAAGCAAAGGTAATTGCAATTCAGAAACCCAACAAACCAGCCAACGATCCAACCAGCTATAGACCAATCAGCCTCTTAAGCAACCTGGGTAAACTTTACGAAAAGCTTATTCATACCAGAATATCAGAATTTTCTGCAGAATCGAATATAATTTCAGAAAATCAGTTCGGTTTCAGAAAAGGTCACAGTTCTATCCACCAAATAGGACGTATTAAAAATAAAATTCTGTGCAATAAACAACAAAGAAAATGCACTGGCTTAATTCTCCTTGATATAGAGAAAGCTTTCGACACCGTGTGGCACAACGGATTGTTATATAAAATGGTCACTGCCAATATACCCTCATATCTTTGTGAGATTGTTGCTCATTTCTTAGAAAACAGATCTTTCGCTGTCTCGGTAAACAAGTGCTTATCTTCGTTTATGTCTATCCCAGCGGGGGTGCCGCAAGGCTCTATACTCTCCCCAACCTTATACTCTTTGTATACATCGGATTTCAAACCGCCTAAAGAAGTCGATACAGCCTATTACGCAGATGACACGGCCCTCATTTCGTCCAGCAAGCTCACTTCAGCTCTACTCAAGAAGATGGAGTTAAGTCTTAAATCCTGCAACAAATACTTTAAAAAATGGAAGATAAAACTAAACAGTAGTAAAACACAGGCCATTGTTTTCCCATTCAATAAATCTCCAAAAAGAAGACCTTCACGCCAAATACATTGCGATGGATATGGAATCAATATTGTTGATGAAGTAATTTATCTTGGAGTGACGTTGGACAAAAAACTCACCTTCCAAAAACACATATCCTCAACCTGCCAAAAAGCAGTTAAAGCCTTCAGAGCCCTATTCCCTTTTTTGAACAGAAGATCAACATTAAACCTGATAAATAAAAATCTTATATATAAAAGCATTATTCGCCCAATATTGTCCTTTGCATCTCCAATATGGTATCGTGCTGCTAAAACACATCTGAAGAAATGCCAAATTATCCAAAACAAGTGCCTCAAGATGATACACAATATGCATTGGAGGTGCTCCACCGCGGATCTGCATCAGGAAACTGGCTACGAGCTGTTCTTAGACTATATTAAGCGAATAAATGTTAATCATTATCAAAAAATTGCAAGCTCACGCTTTCCTAGAATACGTGAGAGCAGAGAATTATTGTAAAAATATATTTTTCCCAGATAATCATCAAATAGAAACTTTGTACTATAATTGAATATTTTTAAATAATCAATTTTTAGACATTCCTTTCTAATATATTTGACCATTACCTTAATTTTTCACATATAGGTTTTTATATCCTTTTTGCCTGTACCTGACTTATCAATATATTTACATATTTACTTTAGACTTACAATCAATTTATTTGCTGAAATATCATTTAGATAGATCTCATACTTGTAAACTACTACCTCTTTATAAGATAACCACTTTAACTGGATTAATAAAATTTGAAATTTTGTGTTTTAATTCAGAGTATTCTTGTACCTTTACCCGAAGGAATGTCCTTTAATGAGAACAAAACAATTCACCGCGCCCCTTCTGGTACCACTCACAGTTTTGCACCAACGCAAAATGATGCTGGAGAATGGGATATGTGTACTTCAATTCACCTGACGAAAATTTGTATACTGGTCTTTAGCTTATTTCATTGATTAAAGTTTGTATTATACGACGTTATATGCCTTCAATCTTAAAAAAAATAATAAATATACAACTTTTGAGCAAGAATCCCTAATGGTCTTAATGACTATAATGAAGAGGATCTTGTAGCGAGGCATTTGTAATATGAAATAATGTCAGAAAGTAACTTTTCCACAGCCGCGATCATAATTGGGACGATTTCTTAAAATATCATAATGTAATAATTGTTTCTATTAAGGAGTGAATAGCAAACTTCAGGAAATTTATCTGAAAAATATCCTTCCATGAGCACTAAACCGGTTTTGATCAGTTTCGAATGTTGTCAACTTATCGATATGAGATAGGCTAAATTTCAGTTTTCCAGCTCAATACGTTCTAGAAGTCGCACTTAGTCTAACTTAGCCTACTTAACAGTACACGGATCGTTTTAATAAGACTGAAAAATGAATGGACATGTTTATTTCGACATAGACTATTACGACAATTAGGAATATAGATGGAGTCTCAGATGAATATTTCTAGTTATTACAGGTGGAATGACAAAAGAAGCATATCCCGGTATTGCTGGGTGTACAAGTGCATCGACATTTTAGAGAATCGTTGGACTGATTATATCACCCCTGTGCGAGTCTGTGTTGATGAATAAATTTGAATTTTGGAAAATAAAGTATTATTGGTTCCTCAGCCCTGACACTTGTTGATGGGAGCGTTAATACCAGTCCAAATTTTATCTCTTCAACTTGCCGTCTGTCTATTGTCTGTCTATATTAAACTGGAATTTGTTTTAATTGTTCCTTCGCACTTTGCATTGTTTCATATATGTTGTTCGCACACTGTAGTTTATATGTCACAGAATTGTATCTTGTTTTATTTATACATTCACTTTTGTTGGCCCTGCTTTCACGTAGGTCCAACTATGAGACTTGATTTACAGTAAAATGCTACCCTTCCTTTTTTTTCTATGTTTAATATCATCTGTATTGAACTACGCGTTTACACACTTTGAGGCAGCTCTGTAAGTTTGTGTATTTGTTTGTGTATTCAAAACTTGACAGAATTTCTTTAACAACTGTTGTAGGGTATAGAAAGTTTGACCCATGTGTAGTAGTTGCTGTTGTGTCCCATAATTTCCATAACTGTTGAAAACTGACTGACTGACTATTCTCATCCTAATGCAAGGGGAATCAATGAACACTTTCTGTCCATGCTAGTATTAGCTGTTAGTTACTTATATGTACTGGGGAATGACATTCCCATTATTGGCCTCATCTTTTTACAATACATGTAATTGGAACAGTTTATACACCACTGCCATGAATTCAATAGCAAAGGATATTACGTTGCCTTTCCTCTTTGGAATTCAGTACGATTATTCGTGACTAGAAGGTGATATGTATCAACTAGCGAATATTTCTGGTATTTAATCAAGGTATCTGGTGTTTAATCCAAATTAATTTAAGCGAGAATATACAACAAATATAGAGAAATATGATAGATTTTGCTGAATTGGTCAGGTCAGTTTAAAAGTACATTGTAAAGGTGAACAGCGTGATTTATCAAAGTATTCTATTACATGATGACAGTGTTTTTACATCCAGCTGGATTTATCCAGTAGACCTATGGTCTACTTGTTATTCGATATATCTATAACCGGTTATTAACCGGTGACACTTGTTATTTTCTCCACATTCCCTTAGCATTTGTGTGCACTTGAAATAAGCCGGAATATTAACTGTAAGTCACATGGAAGTAAGGGAAAGCGACTAATATTAATTCGCACCATGATTAATTATTGACTGATTATGCTGTTAATTTAATTTTTATAAAATTAGGATACATAAGAATTGTTTTTATATATTATATTTTAATTCCTATTTTTCATTCAGTTTTGTGGTGTTAAGTAATTCTGCATTTAACGAAAATTCTTTCGCAATTGGTAACAGCAGAGTTGGAAAATGCTTTCTGAACTTAACGAATTGTTGCAAGAATTATCCAACCGCAGGTATCATTTTTAATAATCGAACAGAAACAATATAACACTACAGAACACCACAGTACCAAGATATCGCTATAAATCGCTTTTAAAACATGCTCTCAAGATATTTCACTTGAGCCAAAATGACATCAAACTCTATCAAAGAAGAAAAATTTGCCTACTAATCAAACGTTTTATCTTTCTCCAGAGTATTACACCTCTATGGGTTTTGCATACACAAAGAAATATTGGAGAATAGAGAGCAATTTCTTGAATACTCAAACATGACAGCCATCCTTTTGACACATATTTTTTATCCAGATGATACCAGAAAAGAAACATATAGTCGTGTGTACATCCAACCGGTGAGTTTGGCTGGCAGCGTTGGGATCGGGAGGCCCCGGGACTGAGTTCCCGCCTGATCATTTGGGAGCATCATGCGGGTTGTGGTTGATACCAAAATCGCAGGTAGAGACTTTGTGCTCGAATGTGGAGTTGCATCGCGACCGGGTGCTACAGGCCCATAGAGTAGCAGAGGTGGTAAGAAAGGCCTCACCTCCGCCAATGGTGATTATGTTCCTTACTAGCATAATTAATTTGGTATCTCCTGGTTGCAAAGAAAGGCCTGGGAATTGCGGTAGTACGAAAATTGTCAGTCCCTTTCTTAGATAGTTCAAGTTTTACTTGGCTATCCCAGGGGGGCGTTGGCAATCGCTTTGTAATATGCCCAGTGTGTCGCATAGCGTGGGTAAGGCCTTCACGGCGAGACTCTCGTAAAATCCTCGTGGACTAATGTATTCACTGAAGAGACTCTAGAGCAGTTGGAGGCAAATTCACCTTTATCGTACGATTTGACGCCGGTATATTTTTTCTTGTGGATTTCCTAACGTCGCTTGAAAAGGACTGGTGTCCTCAAAGTTAACATAAACCTTGGCACATAGATTAGCCATGTGGCTAGTTTGCAAATTCCAAGCCTTCACAGGAGATTGAAATTTTTATTATTTTTGGATGTTATCAGCATATTTGTGTAATAACGATTTCTCAAGTTTGACGTTTTTTGAATTATTTTTGCAGCATGCGAGAAACCTATCTTGTACCCATCCATATAAGACCGCAAAAATAGTGTAATATTGGTGATAGGATGCTCTATTTCCCAAATGTGTGTGCGTTTCTAGTTTTCCCTTTACTGGTGCTGACACTCCATTTGAACACAATTTTCCCTTAAAAGTATTCGAATGCAGTTTGCTACATTCGATCATTTGCTACAGCGAACGACTCGTATAAGGGCGCAACGGACACGTAGTGTTTTGTTCTCCAAAGTAAAGTAAAGTATAATAAAGGGAAACAAAGTAGCCAGGGATACGTACAGGGTTCTATATCTAGCTATACGTGCAAGGCTCTATATTCCTCGGTTGAGAGTACATAAATGCTCAAACTGACAGATAGGGTACTTTCTACAGGTAGTGTGGTGACAGAAAGGGCTGGAAAGGAAATAAAGTTATAATTTCTTAAAGACCATCCCGTTATGTACGTACCACTGATAGTTGCAAAATCAATCAATTTGTATTATAGCACAAAGAAGTAACAAAAATTTTTTATACATTGGTTTACGACTTTTATATATCGTATGCTAAATTTGATAGAATTTATAAGGCTAAGATTACATGGGTAGTACCGCCATACTTTCGGTAGTTGCCGGAATAAGAGTGGTTACTTGATCAATTTTACTCAAGTTTTACCAAATATTATTAATAATATTTCTTAGATAAAAATCTATGTTACTGCAATGTACTCATTAGGAAGACTGAATTTTAAATTTTTTTATAATTTTCTCTGAAAATTAGATATTAATATAAAGAACAATGACATAGGTTTCTGCTGCCCAAAAATTAGGAATCACTGAGGAAACTCGGCCAATATGTTTGGGAAGTACCAGAACTGGTGTGGAAATATGCTCCGTTTTCATTGTGGGACCCCTTTTTTGCAGATGCTTGATTTGTATCAAAATTTATTATATTTGTCGTAAATGAATTAAAGACATGAACATAAGAATATGTGAACTAAATTGAACATTTGCATAGGAAATTATAGAAGGGTTTTTATTCCATATTCTGCCAAACATTCTAAAGTACTGCAGTGGTAAAAACATTAAATAACTGGGTAATACCGGAATAAGTGGACCAACATAATCCATTTGCAATCCCCGGTTTAGGTCAGGATAAAATAGTGGTCGGCCTAGTTTCTAGAAGTTTTATACAGATTTATACGAGTTACTGTGTCAAGTGTATTGTGTACAGTCGCAAATCTCGTTGTTCATATTTTAATGACTTTAAGATTAGGGGCACACATCTTTCGCCCCGAACTGACAAAAAATTCAATTGTAAGATCATAGAAAAAAAATTAAAACCAGAATGACCGACGGAAGGTACCAATTAAATAGACACCATAATGTCTGTGAATTTTTCGTCACTTTTTCGAGCATTTTGGCCTGTATTCCACAAATAATGCGTGTTATGTTATCCTGTCAGGCTTCAGTAGTGTTCGGCTTGTCCACATAGACTAACGACTTGGCATAAACCCCACAAGAAATAATCAAGAGTCGTTAAATCGCAAGATCTTGGGGTTCAACTCACAGGGCCAAATAGCAAATAAGCTGCTCACCAAATTCATCCCTCAATATATCCATAGTTTCACGGGCAGTGTGGCATGTTGCACCATCCTGATGAAACCACATGTCAACCAAGTTCAACTCAGATAATTGGGGCAAAATAATAGCGTATCATGGCTGGATATCGTTCGCCGTTGGCGGTAACGTTTCTTCCACGGTCATCTTTGAAGAAAAATGGGCCGATGATGCCACCAGCCCATAAACCATACCAGACTGTTGTTTTTTCGGGATGCATTGGTAATTCATGTATGGCATGTGGCTGTTCATCACTCCAGATTCGACAGTTTTGCTTGCGTACATATCCATTCAGCAAGAAATGAGCCTCAACGCTGAACACAATTTTTCGATAAAACAACGGATTTTCATTGAGCTTTTGTAAGACCCATTAACCAAAAGCTAGATGTAGTGGCTTTAATTCTTGCGTGAGTTGAATTTTATAGGTTTTCAAACCCAAATTGACGTGTAAAATGTTCCTTGTGGTTGAGTAACACATGCTCAATCGCTGAGAACGCGACGAAATGACATTTCACGATCCTCATTAACGGTGGTCGCTACGGCTGCAATATTTTCTTCGGTACGCACTCTACGCATGCAAGTCGATGGGTTTATGTCCAAAAAATTAAATTTAGTGCGAAATTTGGAGGCAACAGCTCGAATTAATGATTCAGCAGGTCGATTATGACGACCATAAAATGGTCGTATCAGACGATGCACATTTGTATCCGAGCACGAATTTTGATAATAAATTTCAACGATTTGCAATCGTTGCTCGTCTGTTAGTCTTTCCATGATAAAATAGCAGAGTATACTGTACACTTTTCACTTTGACAGATGACGTTTGGACGCCATTACCAACCAGTGCTGCCAATCTGAAAAACTTAATTCTTATAAAATTACACTATGTGTTGAACATAATGGCCAGGTTCATGCATTATACTGAAGTAAAAGTTTCATCGAAATCATAGCTTTATGTGTGTTTTTATTTTTGACTTTACTTTTGAAAAATGGATGTATATTTAATCAACAACAGACAAAAGAGTTCGTTTACATTTTTGTCTTCAAACCGTCTATTGATTATTGAACTGTTTGAAAATTACTTTATTTTCGCCAGAATAGCATCCTCGTGTTCATGTTTATAAAAAAATTAATGTCATTTCTAATTAGGTATACTTTAAGCGATAATGATATACTTAGTACATCTCAACCGAATTGTATCTTAGTTTTGTCTTACTATCCTGACATCTTTAAAGTTCTTCCAATAGTTATACTAAACACCTAACGAAGTCAGACATGCAATATTAACAACATTGGCTGAATGCCATTAAAAAACCTAACTCCCGAATATGAAATATAAAGTTTATGCTTCAATTGAAATTATATATTACTGATACAATTATCGTTACTCAAAGAAAGTTACGCCGGTTAAATTAGAACCGTAAATTTTACTCATATTTTTTGCTTTGTTTCCTTTCATTACAGATGATCAAAGTGTTACCCCCAGGCCAGAAATGAACTGTGAACGGGAAAAAGAAGGCGAAAGAGAAAAGTAAATAGAATTAACGAATACACTAACACAATTGAACAAATAAAGAATAAGGGTCCAACAAAAATATGAAACAAATAGAACGATACAATAACGGAACTAGAGTTAAAGTACATATAATTTTGGTTGAAAATTCTGCATGAAAAAACGACAGAAAATGACAGACAACTGTTAGAGATAGGAAATATTTATTAAAATAACGGCTATTTTTCGAAAAGTAACACAAAAGCATAGAAGCTGGACACACAGACACAAATTCATTTCGTGAACAAACAAATGAAGAGCGGAATCTCATAAAGGCTCTCTGACAAAAATAAAAATTAGACCAGCCCACAGGAAAACCTTTGACAATCAAGTCGAAAGAAAAAAAATAAATAAATTTAATAAAAAGAAAGAAGAACGCGCGTAACTGCTGAAAACAAGAAAATTTTTAGTACCCAGAAAAACGAAACAAATATAATTCAAAAGGAAAACAAAAAATAGGAAACGGCAACCAACAGAAGGTCAGTCTGTGGGGAACAAGAAAACAACGAGCAATGCTTGCACTGCATGGAAAGAAAGAAAAACGAAAACATTGTTGGTTTTAATATTAATTGTACAAAGAAAGGAATTGTCCTGGTAGGAGGAGGTTACGCAGATTTTCGGACACAACACAACCCAAACAAGATATAAACAAACAATCCCCAAGAAAAACATAAAACCGTGTACGCCAGTTACAAATAATTTGCTCAAGTTGCGCCGAGTTGTTTTCCGTTCTCCCCACACAACCAGGATTCTTGGCAAGGACACTTGCTGCCGAAAGGGGGAGGGAAAGGCAAGCAAAAGGCTGCTAGACTGAATTGCAAGAGTTTGAGATATGCCCCACACTTCTGGGAATTTTATGAAAGTCATCCACCAGCTATAAATCCAAACACTTGTAAATACATGAATGGTCATAAATGGTGAAGGATAGCCCAACAGCATTGAGCAGCAAAATGAAGTGCATGAGCAACTTTTACACGCCGCCAACAACACTATCCCTCAATCCACTGTCAGAGCGGTTAAAGTGACTTGGCAAAGTTGTTGTTGTTGCTGTTATTGTAAGTGTATGAGTTTTTCTTTATTTACAAAGGACACTCGGCCCAAACCATGGTGTAAGTTTGTGTATGTGGGCGAGCATCGCTTCAAGGGAAAATCTGAAGTGACCACCAAATGCACAAACTACAAACTGCAAACTACAACCATAAACTGTCAGTGGTTATAAAAAAATATACACACTACAAAAAAACTATGAGTAGAACTAGGAAGAGGACGCCGGCACAGAAAAAGATGAGAAACTGTAATAAGTACAAATTGAAAGATAAATCCCTTAAAGGAATGGAACCCGTAATAAAAAAATAAAGAACGAAACTAAAGTTGAAGCAATGAGAAACGCTAAAGCTTTAAAGTTTAAAAAGAGTTGAAGAAACTAATATCTTTCACCGCAAGGGTTGGTCAGAGTAAAGAGTTTATTTTTATCCATTATAATAGCTATTTTATGGTAAATAGAGTTTGCATCTTATAATGTATTATAATGTCCCTTAGCCTTGGCCTTTAAGACGGTCGCCTAATGGCTTTCGATTATGTGGCGAAGAGTCAAATGAACGTAAATGTTCGCGTATGTGGCCGCGCCTATAGTAATCCGTTAAATAGCATATCTCTCAAACATCATCTGACAAAGGAACAGAGTTGACTATCTATAAAACCAAACACCATCTCAGGCGGCATTCTCTCATCGTTCAAATACAGTCCCATATTAAATTAACAAATAAACGCCACAAATATTCGAAAGATTTTGAAAAAAAAATCATACACCAGCACATGGGTTACTTTCTTGCATGAGAAAGTTTTTTCCAACTAGACAAATTTGCCTCAATTATGACATTTTCGAGCCTCAGCATCATATATAGATAATATAACGTATTGGTGTATCGCAAGATAAATAGTATTACCAAAAAAGTTATCTTATTATTAATTGTGCCAGTTTTACAAGAGAAAAATGTTATTTTTTAGTACTCTGTAGTAATAATGTGTTATGATGGTCTTTATCGGCAGCAGGCAGTGCAAAACCACCATTCGTAATTAATCAATTTTGCTATTGCCAAAAAAGAAAAAAAAAATACACAGAAATTTCACATTATTTCAAAGCTTATTAGAAATTTTTCTCTAATGGATCGATTTCACACCATAAGTGGAGAAGTCAGGACTGTCCGTTTACTATATGTTACATCGCCTTATCCCATTTCACCTTTAAAAATGGGATTGTTTGTTACAACGCTCACAATTGGGGCGTTTCCTTAAAAAATTGCATGACATCATGTGGCTCTTTCCAGCATATGTGTAGCATATCCCATTTTATAAATTGAAATAAAAGGTATATTAAAACAAAATCAATTTTTCCAATAGAAGGCTTTAGTAATCTGTATCTTCCTTTGTATAAGAGCAATTACGTTACTCTAAATGGTGATAGAAAGGTAGGATGTTGTACTCAAAAAACTACTCAGACGGTTTTGAGACCGCTTCAGTCAGTAAATGTGAATAATGTGTACGGTCCTGATACTGTAATGGTCAAGTTCGATCAATGGGTGCAGTACGGCTTAACTCAAAAAAACCTCATGGACCAAATTTTTATCCGTGAATCGCTAAGGAATCGCAAAAAAACGATCCATTCCTAAAGTGGAAAGTGACTTGTGATAAACAGTGGGTCACTGACTACAACGTCAGTCGATAACTTCAACGGCGGCAAACGGCAAAAATCTGGTGCAGTCAGGTCAGGTGACCTTGGGGGCCAGCGGAAAGTTGAGTTTCACCATATTCATTTGTTTGAGAATTTTTGTTGGAGTTTCTTCATCTTGCTGGAATCAACTGCTGTTGAAACTGATACGTCTTAGGCGCAGTTCTGGGTCAAAAAACTCCTTCGAAATCCTCAAATAGCTATTACGCCATTGTAAAATTCGTGCACCAAAGTATATATATAAACTACTATTTATAACTTATAGTTTTTTGTGAAGATGTAATCTGCTTATAGGAAATCTGCAGTGCTTATTATTTAGGATTTGTACACATTTATTCTGCATTATTTGTACCTTTTTTGAATGATATTTTGATGCATTGTACCATATGGAAGAGGTAAAGAATAAAATTGGCCTCTAAGACACATTTAGATATGAACATTGGCGTATAAGTTATCCAAGAGCTTGTAGTGACTTAATCGCTTTGCTACATGTGTCTTCAATGTGTTTCCCAAAGTTAAGTGTTTTATCATTTACGACGCCGAAATATTTAGTATGGTCCTTTATGCTCATAGTGTTGTTTAGAAAATGTGCATTCCAGCTTGGAATCCGCTTGTAAGACTTATTACAGAGGAAAACTATGGCTTCAGTTTTTTCGTGATTTGTTTCAATTTTCTATTTAGTGAAACATTTATTTTCATTTTTTTCTCCTTTTTTCATTTTTTTAAGGAGAGGACTTGTTTAATGCTGCAAGATTTTGCAGATCGACTGGATAAAAAAGAACTCGAAATCCGAATTAAACATCTGAAACAGAAATATCTTTTGATACAAAAGATGCACGTTTAGCTTATTTACGAAGTAACTTAGCAAAATAATGTAATGAGTTTAAAAAAGGTGTTTGATGTTCAAATATGTAAGCAGGGACGGTTGTGCGGTTAACAGGGCTATTTAATTTACTCTATGCAATTAGAACTGCGTCGTTAGCGTAATAATCCATATCAATTTCCTTAGAAGGTTTGAAATCAGAGGTGAATATGTTATACGAAAGTGGCAAGAGTATTGACCCTTAAGACAGTTCTGCAGATACGAACTTACAAAACATTACTACCCGACGCTGTGAACCATCAGCAATCATTTTACAAAGGTTTAATGGCGAATCTGTTAGAATCAGCATGTACATGAGTATAAGACCGTAATGCCAAATCGAATTAAAGTATTTTTCGATATCCGAAAGAATCCATATCCGTAGACCATTCGTTGTGCTTACTTACAATTATTTTGTTTTTGATTCTATTGGTCTGGAGTATAGTACTATGATCTCTTTTAAAACCAAATTGTTATTTCGACATTGTATTATGTTTCAAAGCAAATTGTTAATTAGGAAATATATAAGTTTTTCATAAATCTTTCTCAAGTTTCTTAAAAGGCTGATTGGCCCATAGCTCTTGGGACCGCACTTCGCATTGTTTAGTTTATGAACATCAGTTATTTTAGCCTTTATAAACGCTATAGTTCAGACGGATACCTCTTCTGGTAGAATTTGTAATATCATATAGGGCACGTTCCCAAATCCTGTAGAAGACTTCAGGAGCGATAAAATCTACAACAGTACGTTGGATGCAATGTATTCAACTCTGTCAGTGCTCGGAATATTGAACATTTTTTTCAGCACACAATAGTTTATATACAAATTTTGTTACAAATATGGCACACTGGCTGCTCTTCGTTGATCACTTTTATGCTTATTTATATTGTCATTATATGTATCTCATTATATTAGTTAGGAAAGTTATATCTCTAGTAAGATAACCTTTCGGGGTGGCATCGTCTCTTGCGGAAAGAGTTATTTCCACAAATTTATTAATATCAACTTCTATAGCTGACATCGCTCCGTGAGTTTCCGCAGCTATATGTATGTTTCCCTCTATTTTTTTGTCTATATAACGCTCAGTTTCAGCGCGAGTAATCGTAAACTTTGCTACTAGTTGCTGCAAATGTAGATACAGTCAACTGTGCATAAAATTGGACGCTAATCAGAGAACATTTCATAGCCTAATGTCTGTGGATGCATATGTAGAGGGGAATTACTTAAAATCAAGGCAACTGTTGAAGGCGTTTATTTAGCGTGATTCTAGCTGCTTTGCTAGAAGCGCAGTTCCATGCCAAATGTTTAGCGTTTAGATCTCAAGGTGGGTGTAAATCGGAGAAGTAAGCGGTAGCTACTATAAACTTTTATCCATTGAGTTTAATCTCCACTGAAAGATTTGCTAATACAGTCGAATTCGTTAAGAGGAGTATGCTATGGTCGATAGACATGCGGATCAGAGGAGCGATACATGATCCACTTGATTCTAATTCGGTGTATTTTGTAACTCGTTAAGTAAAGTTTAGACTTAAAATTTTACAAATGTCTCATACAGTGATGGTGTATGTATGTCTTGAGATTTTAGTAATTGTTTTAGTTTTAAATAGTTTGAAATTGCGTTTAAATGGTCGTCCATTGCAGTGCTCCCCACCATTTTGATACATTAGATAATTCCAGCATTCTTGGGTTTTTACTTTTTCCGCGATATTATCATTTGAGCTATGAATTTTACAAGTCGTAAGTTGTTTGTTTTGTTCTGTAACTGCTTAGTTCTGCAATTATGTCGTCAGTGTCCTCTTTTGCAAACCGTACAAGTACATGGTCAGTTTTTTTTCCTTTTAAATTATAAGAATGATATTCGATTTTGTTCTTCATAAGTATATCTTTGTAGAAGTCGTACTTCTCATACCTTGCTGGGTAGATTTTTGATTTGATTTTTTTACGTTCGAAAACATAGCCTTTCCCCATGAGCAGCACATGTATCTATATTTTGCGGAATGGAATGGAGTTATCGGCTACAATAGATGGAGGTTTGGGTTGTCGCTTTTCTTGAGACATATTAGTTTGCTGAGCCACATCCATGTAGTCTAGATTGTTAATTGATGTAAAACTATTATATCGCAATGTTATTACACTGCAGAAGCCAATATTACTTATTTATTTATTTTTTGGCTTGTAATTTAAGACCTCCCGGCCAATTATAAGCAAATATACAACAATTCATCTATCGTATTTAATCTGCTCAATATTATAAGTACAAAAACACGTAATAAAAATTAAATATAAAATTTATAAAAATATAGTATGATTTTAAAGAAATTATTATTATTAAAGACAAAAAAAGTATGAAAAAAGTCAGATTCGAAAATTAGAAGCTAATCGGTATGTAATCTGGAAATATAAGATAATGGTTATGTAATAAAGGCTGCTCACAATTTAATTGAAAATAAAATTTTACAGGTAAGTCTGAAAGTGTTGCAGAACGTGCCTTTTGTAAGAATCAGGACATAATTTAAAACTTTATAAAACTTGATAGTAAATTGTAAATTCGACCAATGAGTGTGGTTATTTTAGGAATAAGAAGCTGCTTATGACGAGTGGAATGTGAAAAATTAAACGAATTAAAAAGAAATTGAGGACTACATAGTCGAACAACTTTATAAAATAACAACAAAGACTTCAATTCGATATAGTTTTCACAACTACAACGCTTAACATACGTCATCTATGAACAGATCAAATTTAACGCATAATTAATATACTTTACAGGACATCATTAAACTGATATTCTCCCTTAAAATGCAATTGTAAGTCATCTGCCAGTGAATACGGAATACATGTATCATCAAGGATACTAAACAGATCATTTAGGTACAAAATAAAAAGTATTGGACTAAGTACCAAGCCTTGACGAACACTACTTTAGGCAGGTAAAACAGAAGACAACGAATTATTGACAACAACATATTGACTCCTACCATATAGGTATGATGAAATCAATTAGCAGATATTAACGTCGAAATTGTAATTAGTGTGTAACTTATTCAACAAGACACCATAATCAACACGATCAGATGCCTTTTCTAAATCCAAGGACAATAACACACAAACCTTTTGATCATATACTTCTTTCCTTATGGTATCGGTAAGACCAATAAGTAGTCCAGTGGTACTCCTACAATTTCGAAATCCACATTGACAGTCGTTCAGCAACGACTCACTTTCAATGAATCGCAATAACTGACACTTTAGTATGTGTTCCAAAATTTTTGACAATATGGGAACTAATGAAATTGGTCTCAAATTTTCGGAATCACTGGAGTCATTTTTCTTTTTAATTGGGATTACCTTAGCCAACCTCCACTGAACTGGATAAGAAGATGTCATTATGATCGTGTTGAATAAGTGCAAAATATGGCATAAAATTAGTGGAAAATTATTTTTAAAAATCTCAATGACGGACCATCTGCCCCTGAAGCATTAAACTTAATAGAAGAATACGCAGACCACAATTCATCGAAGGTAACACACTGAAAGGAGTATCCATTATTCACCGATTGCGGTATGGGATACGTTCAGTTGGTTGCCAACAATATGCGTATTTAGTTGCTCAACGTCAATATTGTCAAAATTACCTTGATTGGAAATATCACCTATTAAGCCATTTTCACTAACATTGCTTCCTATTGTAAAGCAAGCTTCAAATCTTTTTGTTGTTGTGTCTTATATTGAGCAGGAGTCCTGGGTCCGTATGCCATTTTTCACCTCTGTTGACTCTTTAATATGTAATCGATTCAATTATAAGTGCAAATTAAGTCATTGTAATTTTTCTTCTTACCAAGCAATTGTTTGCAACCGTACCGTAAGAAAGCTAACCTGAAACTCAAAGATAATGCAGCTCTTTTTACACACTGTGGAGTGTTCATTTATCTGCAGCTGGGTTAAGTCATTACATGGGCAAATTTCTTTTACTGTGTAAATTTTGTCTACTGTCAAACTTAGCTTGCCTATGAATATGAGCTACTTTTTTTTGGCCACATTTTAGTCTCTTATGGTACGGGGTATATAGTGGATGTTACCGATAATGTTTTGAGTATTTGGTTAAAATACCTCAAATTCTTCGTTTGGAAGGAAATTTCATTCTCTGTTTCGATAATCTGTTTCGTTATTTTCTACCGAAAATTATTCATTAAAAAATTTAAATGACTTGTTTGATCCAAATAAATTCATTTTTTCTTATTCATTTGGAAAATAATATTATGTCTTTCAATGTCTTTTAAAAATTAATCGAATTTACATAACTTCCATGCTCCATGCTTACATGACTTCCAGGCTGGCTGCGGCTCAATTATCACAGGAGTGCAATGCTAGAAATCATTTGAATTTGTTGGTTTTCTCAGTAGGGGCTTAGTGAATGAATAATTTCTTGAAATAAACATTTTGGTGGAATTTCGCTGCTATCCCGCCATAACATAACAGACTATGTGATAGCCAGCATAGTCCTCGAAGGAAAAATTCTTTCAATATCATTAAGTATCAAATGCTACAATTCCTTTAAAGTTTCAAAATTGAGTCTAAAAAGGTTTCAAAAGGCTAATATGCTTTAACTATAATTGCAGGAACTTTTAAGAACAATACAAATGCTTTTATTTGCCTATTTAGATATAAAACCAAGAAAACAAAATCGAAAAAAGGATATGTTGTATGATTTTATGATTCTTCCATCTATTGTATTTGCCAGCTAAAAGCGTTGCACCAGTGCAATTTATGTATCAGATGATTAATTTCTATGTGTTTGTCAAAAAGAGAAATATTAAATTTTTGCCCTTATTAGGTAATCTTTATTATCGCGCAAAATAACCATTTTTTAATTACTATTTTTTAAAAGTAATTTCTTTCAAATGTTGCCTTTAACTTCGTTTAGCACGAGTAATGCTGGCTTCCAATTGTACCCGATGGGTCTACGTTAACTTTCCAGTAAAAGGTAGCCCAGTTATCAGTTGATGAATATTAGAAATTCTTTATAATAACCCTAATAATAATTTAATTTATTCTAATAATAATTTATTAAAGAAAAGTTTCTCAGTTCACATACAAAAAATTATGCTATGGATGGAAAATGTTATAATTGGGACGAATTGAACAATGAATATTGCAAATTGTGGACCATGTAACCTCAAAAAATTATTTTGCTGTATTGTAGAATACCACTGCGCATTTCTTTAATACTTTTTTTTCAATGTTTGCTAAAAAGTTTCCGGTTGCTGAGTATTAGTATAAAAATTCACAATAGCCACAAAATCCATGCTTTTCTTTGAACATCTTAAAGATTGAAAACTAAAAATGATGAAAAAAGTATATCATTTTCGTAGCAAGAGGTGCGTGCGCACTTCATATGCGTGTCGTAGAGTGTGCATTTCCGTTAATGCGTAATATCGAAGATAAATTTTCCAAATGTAAGATATATAAAATGCGGACACTTCTGAGTTATCTTTTTTTGTGTAAAATAATTCAACTTTTAGAAAATTCAGGGAGTCCATAAAGTCGGACACATATAGTTAGCTCCAAATCGAATGCATTGCTCTGACCAGCGGGCTAGCAATTAAACCATTTTTTTAGAAATTCGTCAATATCTTTAATAAAATTCAAAGTAGCTCCATTCGATAAATAAATAGATAGTAGTATCATAGTACCTATTGATATATTTAATGTTCAAATTATAAACGTTATTACAAAAAATTTAATATCTTTTATATCAAACGATACTATGCGCATTTCTTATGCTACATGATTTTGAAAGCAATGTTTCGAACTACCAGATATTAAAAACCAGCGCTAAAATTTCAGTAAGATGAATTAACTTACCTATAACTGTGATGATGTAAAATTGTGAAGTCTGGCAAAAGAAGTGCGGTGCATCGCTACTTATCAAAGAAATACTCTGAATTAAAGCAGAATAAATTACGTTTATAAAATTCTGGGGTATTTTCTCAGATCCTTCCATGTATTATAAGCCAATACATGGGGCAAGTCAGATGTTGGAAAAAAATAGTTTTTATTGAAAAACATCAAACCAACTGATAATATTTGAAGTTTCTAGAGGCCTGTTTTCATTTATAAATATAATTTATCACGTTCTATTTTGTCGACTATTTCCTATGGCGTCGTTCATTGCTTTTGCGGCGGTCACATCGATGTGTCTCACGAACGCTTCGAGTAGTCGAGACATCTACAAATCTTGTAAATGTTTCTCAAAACTGTGACTTTCGGAGTCACTATTGAAATGCAAGTCCCGTTGAGTAAGTAAAAAAATAGAGTGCGTGTAATTTCATTGAATGTGAGAGGCTGTTCCATATTTCATTCATGGGATGCAAGGAAATTCGTTTTTTTTTTTATTTCCTGTTTGATGATTCAAAGTTTTCTCTTCCTGCTGAGTTGTAAGCACAATAAGAAGTAGGGCGAGTATCGCGGAATTTTCATTAAATGTGACTGAAATTTAATGTTTTAAGTTAAGCACACTTTATTACCCATTAAACAATTTAAGAATACAATGGACGTTTTAAACCACTTTATAAAAATTCCACAAAAAAAAGTAACATAATTAAATACTAATCTAAGCAATTTTTTTTATTTCCTTTTTCTTAAAGCGTTCCGAAACTACAGTAGAATTAAAAACGGCATAAAACAAACCGCTATACAAAAATGTGCTGAAAAGTATTAAAACAAGCGTAACGAAAGAAACTAAAAATTTCCACTGAAACTTTGTGAGCGCGGTTGAAAGTTATTAATAACAGAAACTGAAAAGAACAATTTCAAATAACAAACAAGAAAAAACAAAATAAAACAAAATAAAACCAAACGAAAAATATCTATAAAAATGGCAAATTCTAAGAAAAGAGGAGGCGTCAAAAGGACTTTAACAACCGACTACAATTCAAAAAACAACACCAACTGCAACGACATTAGTAGCAGCAGTTCGCCAAGTTGCAGTGCTGCCACCAGCCTCTTAGCTGCCTCTAGTAATTGTAGAAGTGGCAGTTGTACATGGCTCACATATAGACACCATAACAGTATTATTAGTTTTATTACAAACAGTATTGCAACAATAAGTACAACAATTTCAACATCAACTTCTGCTGTTTCGCGCATTTGGTCTTCTGATGACTTTGGTGTTAACAGTGCAACTATAACTTGCTGCAATGAAATAGTGGCCAAAACCGCCGCCACTGCTTCATTTACCAGAAATGCCTCTGCCTCGTCGAAAGCTACTGCCTCAACTTCGTCCTCCCGTATAAATTTCTCTAGTTCTGCATTTTCCTCATCATCACCGCCACCACCACCATCATCTGTGGCGTCGGCAGCGGCGGGATCGTCGAAGTCTTGTGTTTGGAATATGAAGCAAAACTTTGTTGCCACCATTTCTTTCAAATGGTATTTCTTCTTGTGGCACTTCTTTTGTATATTGGGTAAGTTTCCAGTTTTTTTATATCTTTTTCTACATATTTGAGTAACTTTTTTATTATTATTAAATTCATCGCTGTTGTTATTTATAATGGGAATGCATAAATTTCTGCTGACTTTGCAGAAACAACGAATATGAAGAAATAATATAAAAGTCCAGATATTTGTAAATGTTCAGTAAACAATTAATGCGTTTTGTAATTAAATTTCTTTGCTTGCACTTTATAGCCGCAGCTATATGGGTTTCCTGTTTCCAGCTGGCAATTGTGCTAAATTGAATTCTTGTATTAAGTGGAACCTCGGGGCAGTATGAATAACGTAAATGATGGGCATGACTGGTGATGTGAATAGGGAGGGGGGTAGGTATTATAATAATTATTAATGTGTTTACATCACTCATGCAAGAGATCAGTGACATATAAAGAATTCTTTTTTACATATCTGCGCATGGAAGGCATTAAAATATTGCTCATAATTAAAAGTTTTATGTCAGTTGTTACACCATTGAAGACCCCGAGATGAATATCTATTGTAAAATTTCCATAACAATTGAAATTTACGTGTATCATTTTGAAAGCATAAGCTGGAACAAGTCATTAAATAATATTGATTTATTGGCGGAATAGGAGTTGCGGGTGACTATCTAACTAAGCAAATTGAAAAACAAAATCTTCATATATGCCCTGAGCAGGTCTGGAAAGGAGCATTAACTTCGTTTAACAGTCACTTCACAAATTGTCTTTTTGGTTGTCCCGGCTAGTGCCGGTTCTTTGTTCCCCATTTTTGGAAATTTAGAGGTGTTGCAAAATCCGTCGGAATCGTGGAACATTTTTTACATTCATTAATGTAACACCCACAGGAAAGTGTTTGGATGATAAAGAATATTTTGATCAAATGCGCTTCACGATTTTTTCAAGCCGATTGAGTGATGTCAGCGATAGCTTCTTAAAACTTTGCACACCAGCTATGTCGACATACAACTTCATGTACCTCTCGTACAAATTGGCCAATGTCCCGAAATGCAGTTTTCACCAGTAACTTATCATTCGTAGACTGTAATAAATTAAAATCTTGGCCCGTATATTGGGTTGCTATGCTTAGCAGAATTTGAAAAATTAAACGTCTAGCTTTTACCAAAATACAGTCTCAGAATTAAAATGTATTGCATTGCCACACCCCTTCTGGTATCTGCCGCCCCGATTTTCCGATATTCGATCTTTCCTCTATAATTTCTAATTAATAGGCTGCCTTAGACTATATTTTTACTCATTACATTGATTGAAAAATCTTCGTAAAAGTCGAAAACTATTAAGTAATCACTGCTCTTCTATTATCTTCCACATAAGCGACCCATATATCGTATGTATAACCCATATACTCTTGGCTTAATATCTTTTAAGCAATTGCACTGAGTTCAGACAAGTTGGAGGAAATGGAGGGGATTGCCAAATACATTTCGGCTGGCTTAACAAGAAAAAAAAAAACAATGAGCACTCTATAACTTCTAAGTGCAGGACTTCAGTAAATTAAATCTTTGCTTGAAGTGTAACACAAGAACACTTCAATTCAGATTATTGTATGGTAAGAAGTTAGTGTTTTACCACGACGCTCCTGACATTCTCCTTACTTTTGCACCATCGCATCATCAATTCAGCATTCTGATTTTAGTTTATTCCTTTTCCACCATCTGAATTACAAAAAATTTATTGTGTGTGCTGACTTGCGTTCATTTGTAGTAATCAGATGATGTCATTGTTCATATTTTAAGAGGCGCAATTGGAATACTGTGCGCTTAATGTATTAGATTTTGGAACAAGTAGTTAAAGTACTCATTGATCATTTTAAGTTTGAGGACAAAATTCGCACAGAGCGCCATCTAGGTCCCATTTGCGTTATTTTGTTTCTAGGAAAATATAGATGAAGTCTAGAAAAATGTATTTATGTGAAATATATTAAGACGGAAAGAGATGAAACAATAAGATTGTCGCTACCATTATGAACACAGCCTTAAACCTCTTACCCCGCCGAACAGACCATCCGCTTGCCTGTGGGATTATGAAACAAGCCAAACCGTATACATATAGTCGTTACATGCGATTATGAGACCACACTAATTCTAGACATAATTTTACAAGAATGCTAAAAAAATCAAAAAGCCCATTTCTAACACAGTGAAAACATTTCCGTATGTATGTATGTTCGTGAAAAATCTTGGCATATATGGACTCAACACTAGTCTGGAAAATGAGGCTGTTTTATATCATTTGTTCATTAAGTTAAAGATGTAAGTCAAAGAGACGTAATATGGTAACTGACAACTAAGCGAAGAAGCCCTCGAAATTTCAACAAATTCGTAAGGAATCGTTCTTATTGGAAATGTAATTATGGAAAAAATACTAAAAATTCGAATTTTCTGTGGAAAAACGAAATATTCCCACCAAACTTTTCATGTGTCGTTACACCATTTGCAAAATTATGGACTGATATAATCGGCGCAGTGGGAGAAGATATTTCTATTCAAATATTGAGCACAAATTGGGACATTTTCGATATACGAGTATTTCCATTATTCCATCGTGTATTTTTCCATTATTCCATCGTGTACGTTTCCATTATTAAAATCAATGTAAAACAGGGATCAGAAAAAAAAATTATTATTTAATTTCCATCCATTCAAAATTTCATCAATAATGGAATTTTAAATAAAAAAATCGTAGTGAAAGCAATGAGCTGGAAATACTTTAAGCACACCAAAAGTTTGGTTTTAGTGATTTTTATATAGATATAAAAATATACAGTATGTGAGCGTAGCGCATAGGCTTTTGTACCGTTCATCCCGATGTGACAAAACTGCGGCTGGTTATTCTTGAGAAGGAAGGATTCTGCAGCGCTTAAAATACCATGCGAAGGCTGGGGCTCATATGTGTTTTGTCATTCTTCGTATAGTAATTAAACTAATCCAGAAATCATCACAAATATTTCACGTCTTAGGAATCTCAAGCTGGCACTATGTTGCAACCCCTCATTCATTTTAACTCGTTCCAGTTATCAATACGAAGTTTTTCCATAATTCATTATACGTATAAGGTCATATACATATACATATAAGGTCTCCAATTTACTTATCCTAAAAAGCTATATGATCCACGAAATATGTAAAATGTGTATTCTTTCGCACAGAGAAAATATGAATAAAATTAATGTCGTGACTGTCTTTCTCCTGTTAGCTAGAGTACTACAATAGTTAACTTAGAGTAAACTTAAAACCATTTGGGTACTTATAAAAGCAAATGCATTCTACTTATAGCCACAAGAAATAAAGTCTTTAAGCGATTTTCATGTTTCATCAGAAAAATTAAAAGTCTTAGGCCGATTTTTATTTTTATATGGAATTGAAAAGCTCATTGACTGATTTTTATTTTTGAGTTTTATTTCAGAGAGTCTCGAATAACTGAGTTTTTCACCGTTTTTTTAAAACCACATATCGTCCACTTCATAACCTTCAATTCAGTTCGCATCAGGTGTTCAGTAAACTTAGTTCACATTAATCAGTTGAATTGCAATTGCATATAAGTTTCCATATTTAATAATAACATTTGTTTTGTTAAATGTTAGCAAAACGTTAAAAATCGTGGGGTAACAATCCCAAATTTAAAGAACAGAGAATCACTAGATTTTCACGCAGAAATATATTTCAGGAACTCTCTGATCTTGAAGATGATGACAACATAAGTGACATAGTTGCTAGTCCAAAGGAAGTAGTGCCAAGTACAAACGAATGTCCATCGGCACAAAAGAAGAAATATTGAAAAAACTCAATGAAAATTAAATTACTGTTTACACCCACCCTGTGAAAGATCATAGAAAATTTAAACTAATTATGTTTGGACTACCGCAAATTGACTCCAAAACTATCTTGAGTTTCCATGAGTTCAAAAGATACATTTAATATTGAGCCAATCGGTATAAATGAGATAAAGACCACAAGATCAAACAGAGACGACGCGATTTACTCAATCGAATTTGACAGAAATCGAAACTCTAAAAAAGATATAATAAAGGTAAAATACTTTTATGCAATTGTGGTTCATTGGCGAAACCCATTAAGACGTGCAAAAGGACTCACTCAATGCTCACGATGTGCCATGTTTGGACATGGATCAGTAAATTGCTATCGTAAAACTGCTTGTGTTATATGTGGTGGTAACCACGACTCTTTCACTTGTCAAATAAATAAAACTTCACACGCAGAACCGGTTGTATACAAGTGTTTTAACTGCACCAAGAAAAATGTAAAAAATGTTAACCATCGTGCAGATGACCCAAGACGTGAATATCTAGAAATACGGGAGAAAGCCACAAGGAAAAATAGGCAAACCAGTATTCAAAAAATAGCATTAACATTTTCCTTTTCAGAAGAAAATTTCCCTCACACAATGAACAAAAGGGATCCACAAACTACAGGAAAGTGGCCAAGCGTAGGAAACAAACAGACTAGAAAAACTCAGGATAGATTTATACCCGAAGATTTCGTGAACAATGACAACAACGATACCTCTAACGACAAAAATTTTAGAAATTTATTTTGAAGTGCTTGATGCCTTACAAAATTGTAGAAATAAATTCGATAAGATGAGAGTATTGGGAATGATGTTGAAATATGCCATATAATAAACTCATAAGTAGAATTCACGTCATGCACTGGAGCGGCCAAGGCGTAACTAACCGATCGGTTATGGCGCAATTGCAACATTTCTTACAACAGCAACGAATAGACATAGTATTTATTAATGAAACTTTTTTAAATCCACATCTACTGAACTATTTGAAATTTCAAAATATATCGAAATGATAGGAGCACTCGTGGAGGCGGTGTTCTAGTAAAAGTAAAAAGTAAAAAAAAAGTAAGTAGTAAAAAGATCAATTTCACACAAGGTTCTTCCACCGATTCAGACTGAAATTATGGGAAACATATCAATATAGATTATAATAAATGACCGTCCACTTCTTCATGTCGCCCTAGACATACTGCATGTTTTTCCAGCGACATAACTAAGATTATCAGATCAGCACATGAGTATATTATATTTGGAGATTTTAACGCCCTTCATACGAGTTGGAACTGTCATTCTGTTAACACAGCGGGGACCAGCTTATTTAATCATCAGCTTCACGTAAGCTTCTATATACATGCTCCAAATGATTTCACGAGGTACTGTTCTATCTCCATTCAGCCCTCTGTTGTTGATCTGCTGTTGACGAATACCGGACTAAACATATCTCCAATTATTACCCACCCAGGTGTTATTCCGTCCGATCACGCTCCAATTACTTGTTACATCTACGGCACTGTTGTTAAATCAACTCATATGGCCCCAATGTATAACCTTGCAGATTGGAATTTAATTCGAAATGTTGTTGATGATGAAATTCGAAACCTGGAGGCAGATATAATTACCGATCAAAATATTGAACTGCACTTAAGCAATCTTCAACGTACTCTGAAATTAGCTACCGGCAAAATACCTGTTCGAAAGGTACAAAATTGGCAACGACATTTTGCCCGCTTAAGCATTTATTTAATAGGCCAGAGAAAAAGATACACACGAAAATTACAAATATGTCAACTGGCCCCCCGAAGAAATTTTCTCAAATCTGTTACAAATCAGATTACTTTATTAATTGACACTCATATATCTATTGGCTTGAACAACAAATGGAACAGTTTTCTTAACACATTACCAGCTGGCAGCAATAACTTCTGGAGAGTGTCAAAAGCTATCAGATGTAAGAAGTCAGCTGTGGAAGCGCTGTTAGTCGATGGTACGTTGGTGCATGACATCGCGAGAAAGGCAAATACAATAGCTGATGTGTTTGAGTGCGCACATCGGATTTCGGATAGAATGAGTACACAAGCTGAGAGCAAAGTGGCTAAACATATTGAATGGTTAGATTCTCAAATTGTGACTAACCATGAATGTCACGCAAATGAATTGACAAATATAGACGAGGTGAAATTCTATGTCAAATCATTAAAAAGTAACAAAGCTGTGGCAAAGACGGTATTAAACCAATAATTTTGAAAAATATGAGCACTTTCCTCCTGAGTTTTTTGACGAATATATTTAACTGGTGTTTATGGCTTTAAAAGATGCAAAAATTATCCCGGTTCTCAAGTGAGGAAAAAATCCGCAGTTACCAACAAGCTATAGACCTATAAGTATGCTAAACGTCATCAATAAGATCTTCGAAAAGATCATATTGGCCAGATTAAATGATTTTGCATATCAAAACGATGTAATACATAAACATCAATTCGGTTTCAGAAGAGGTCATTCTACAATTCACCAATCAAAAAGAATGCAGAAATTAATACTAATACGAGATAGAAAAAGTACGGAAGTAATTTTGCTAGACATTGAAAAAGCGTTTGACTCTATTTGGCATTCCCGATCTACCGCCAAAAATTGTCAAGATTTCTTTACACAAGAGAGTATTTTCTGTACACATCAATGGGGAAGCATCAACTTTGAGAACGATTGCTGCTGGAGTTCCACAAGGATCAATATCATCTCTAAATGTAGCTTTCCTGTATACTTTAGTTGATATTTGCTGCAATACACTACGTAAAATCTCAAACTTTTGTACATAAATATTTTTACCTGCTGTGATGATAGTAAATAAATAATAAAAAAAATAACTGAGTCTTTTTCTAACTGAAGCATGTCTATTAATTGTCAAACTAACTAAACTATAAATTTGCCAACTTGCTACTTACAAAAACCAGTACAGAAATGTCAGTCGGGTGAACTGATTTACGAATACCTTCACCAAAATTGTTCTTTCCGAAGTCTTCCGCGTGGGAAATGCAGACGGGTCATCGATCTTTGCTAAGTCTGTCAACTTGCATGTGTGGTGTCCTAAGGGGCGTGACAGTGCCATGTTTTTTCATTCATGGTACTAAGTGCTTGCTACGAGCTCAATTGTAATGAATATTGTGCAATTGAATGGAAGGTATATAAGTTAAATAAGTACAAGAATATGTAAGTTAAATAGAGTAATTTATGTAGGCGATACCAGAGAGGGCTTGATCATTCCCTCGATTTTTTCACAATATCCTCACCAAATATAATTAATGAGAATTTAAGTAACTTCGAACTAAAAATTACGGATTACGATGGGAAATCAAATTTCGATGACTCGGTCAATTTGCATGATAGGTACCAGAATGTGTGTTTCATCGCCACCCATTTGCCTTCTCAGAATTTAGAACTTCGATGGCCAAATGCGTGATCCAATAAGTTGGAATATATGGAGGTAAAGTTATAGGTTTGTATGGGAGGTACCAGAATGGGTGTGGAAATCTGCTGGCCAATGCTGAATATGTTGGCTAAAATTAGTGGAGCTAAATAAAAGGAGGGGTCGGAAAACTTCTTAAATTTTATTTGAAATTATGATATAAATCAACTGATAAAAATTTGCCTTCCTTCATATTGCGGAAGTAGAGTTATAGTGAGGAAATTTAATTTCACAAAATCGGTCAATTCGTATGCAAAGTACAAAATGAGATAGTCCGATATAGTCCAGATACGGTCAGAGAAACTATTAAAATGTACCAAATTTTAAGAAATTCCAAGCAGATTTGTTCACCGTCCAGCAAGCTAGTCAGCCAACCAGACATAGGGACATTGATCAATCGACTGAAAAAAGTCGTGAATCGCATATGGTAAAAAACACCTGGTACTTTAAATGCTTCCTTCTGCCGTATCAATCTTTAATTTTCCAAATGAAGGCATAATTAAAAGAATTCTAAAAATATTTCAGCTAAAACGCTTTTTGACTTACCAAATGATATATAATATATCGTCCACATGCGTCATCATTTTAAACGGAACAATGGAAATGCCCACCAGCATTTCTAAGTATACAATATTCTTGTCATCAAATAAAACGATAAATGGAAAATTTTTGGCTACATTTTCATGAAGGGTTTTGATAAAAATTTGATTCGAGATCTGCTGAAAGTGCTACCAAAGCACTTTGTTAAATAACGGGTGGCCCAGAATGAACGAAGTGGTGTGAATTCCTTATAACTTTTTTATTATAATTTTTTTTTTTCTTTTTAGTATTTTGTAAAGAAGACTTGAAGAATTTATAATGGAGCAATACACAACTGAACAACGTGCCCAAATCTTTGAAATTTACTTTGTAGATCAACGGTTCATTGTGTTGACTTAGCGTGCATACCGTCGTCAATTTAATGTGCGGGTTGGACCCTCTCAGTCAACAATAAACCGTCTTGTTGCAAATTTTCGAGAACAAGGAGCAGTAAGGAACCTTCCTGGTGCTGGCAGACGACGAACGCTGCACACGGATGACAATATTCAAGTGGTACAGGAGAGTATTCAGGAGGATCCACAAACATCAACCAGGAGACGTTGGACACAACTTGGCATCTCAAGAGGGTCGCTGCAGCGAATTTTGCATAGCATAAGAATGTTTCCATACAAAATTCAAATTGTCTAAGAATTAAAACCGACAGATTACTAGCAACGACTTAACTATGCAATTTATTTCCAGCAAAAAGCGCAAGAGAATCCTAATTTTATTCACAACTTAGTTATGAGTGACGAAGCCCATTTCCAATTAAATGGGTTCGACAAAAGCAAAACTGTAGGATATGGGCTACGGAAAACCCGAGAGTACTTCATCAACGACAATTACACCCAGTTAAGTGTACTGTTTGGTGCGGTGTTTCTTCAGAAAGGATCATTGGCCCATATTTTTTTTCAAAATGAAAGATCATCAATCAATTATATCAATCATCATTTCATCAATGCTGATCGATATCGTGCCATGTTGGAAAATTGTGTGAGGCCAGCCGTGGAAAACCATCCGCAAATATGGTTCCAACAGGATGGAGCCACAGCGCACACTGCGAGGGCCACAATGGCTCTTTTACGCGACATATTTGGTGAAAGAATAATTTCGCGTACAAGTCATTTTAATTGGCCTCCGCGTTCCCCGGATTTAACCGCTCCAGACTTTTTCCTTTGGGGTTATTTAAAAGGGAAAGTTTATGTTAATAAGCCCAAAACTATTGACGAATTAAAATCCAATATTCGAGACGAAATTAACAACATAACACCGGAAATTTTGCGAAATGTCATGGAAAATGTGTTGGAAAGAGCACATTTGTGCGAAGCAGAAAATGGCCACCACTTGCGGGATATCATTTTCAATAACTAATCTAAAAATATTCCCCATAAATTTACTGTATTTAAAAAAAAAAAAAAATATGTCTTAAATAAAAAGTTATAAGCAATTCACACCATTTCGGTCATTTTGGGCCACCCGATATATTGACAATCTTTATGCCTAAGCAAGCTTCGTTTTCCTGCAAATGCTGAAGTCGTCGCTCAGCACAAAGCGCAAAAGAAAACAAATTAAGCACGCTAACAATATAGTTACGTATAAGAAAGAAAATACTGTAAAGACTGAAATGGGAAAAAATTATATATTTTCCCGCAACCTGACGTTGAAAAGGAGAAAAAACAAATAAACAAACGGACATTTAACGTTTTAACATTTCTTTTAGTTTTTCCCCTATTTTTTCGCCGATACCAACCAACATAAAGAACTACACATTAAAGAAAAAAATTGAGGTCACTATTAGAAATGAGAATTTCATTCTTTGTATTTTTTTTGTTCATTTTATTTATGAGCGAGCGAATAAATTTAAAAAAAAAAAACAGGCAGAAAATATATTAAGCGAATGCAATAAGAATAAAAAACAAATTTGTGTTTTCATATTTTGTTAAGGTTTAAGCAAAAGACGCCTTTAATAAATAAAACAATTAGTTTTCTAGCTGGGGGAGTTGAAAAACAAAAAAAATAAAAAAGAGGCAAACGTACAATACACTTAAAAAAGGTACAAGAAATAATGTTTTCTTTTGAACGCTAACGTTATATTGTTACGAAATGCTGAATCCTTTTATTTTAAAATGATGAATATGAGAAAAACAAAGAAAACAGCAAACAGCAGCGACAAAACTAATTGTTGTCACTTAAACTGCAAGCATTTGAGGAAATAGAACACAATCACATAATAACGTATATATATGTATATCCTTAATAAATATATGTTTTTGTTATTATAGCCAGCGGTTTGTATAAAATTCATACACTTAGGACATTTTCATCGTAGTGCCTCGATTTTTTGTGAGATGAACCATTTCAAAAACATCTCTAAAATATGCTACACTTACCTATATAATAAAAATCTTAATAGACCAGTTTTAAACACAGGTTTTAAAATTATTTCTACTCATGTATGTCTCATGCATTGGCATGATTGGAGTTGAAGAAAAATTTATTTTTGGAAACGTTTAAAAATCGTCCAGCTCATGAGAATACACAGATGGAACTGAAATATTCTTGAAACCGTCTTAAAACATATCATTCTTCATTTGGGATACAACTGCACTTCTTCTTCGCGGCAATCTATTCTTATTCTTCATAATGAAATTAATGTGCTATTGTACAAACAATAATGCTTACCTGTTTTTACTTATTCACATGCCTAAAAATTCTATAAAGAAAATATAAATCAATAATTTTGCAAATGTTGATGTTTTATTGGAACTAATAGTGGAATATAATTTCAATCGTTTGACTGATAGATCAATTGTCGGTACACAATTTTAGGAATATTTTCCTTATTTCGTAGGCATTCCTAACGAATAGCCTAAGTAATAATGATCATAAGGTTTTGAATCGTTTGCGGAATGTCGTGTAATATCAATCATTTGTGGGCAACATCTAAATTCTTGTTGGCTAGTGGAAACGATATCTGCGGTAAATATTTATGACAATTCTCATAACTTTTCACAGGCTAATATTTTTCAGGACGCTGTCGCCAGCCGCTTTTGTTATTTTAACATACAAATTGACTGATTTTCCGAAAATCCATATTTTTTCTGTAACTCCTAATGTGCAGACTGTTAAAAAGTAAAATTTTTACACCATATTGCATTATAATGCTACTCGACATCTGAGAAAATTGGCCGATTAACCACGCCCTTTTCGGGTTCCTTATACAAATGATTTATTTAACCCATGTATTCTTAGGTTCGCTACTTTTGTTTGATTGCACTAAATGTAGTCAAATTTGGTACACATTGAGCGCTATCCACAGTAGGGTATCCCTTCTGACAGCTCCCACACAAATTGAGTGATTTTCCGAAATTCAATCTTTCGCCTTTCGAAGTGTGATAAAAAAGCGTTTTTTTTTTTTAATTTCGTGAGTTAAGTATGTTCGATTTTCAAATTTTTTTTCTGTTATGTTGGTACACATGTCTGTTATATATAGGTATTTTGACAATATCAGCCATTTTTGATTGTCAGTTTGTTTTTGACAGATAAAAAGGTTAGTCGTGTTTTGGTGTGCTCTTCGATTTTTTACTATTCGAAAAAATGATCGATCAAAGAAACTGTATTAAGTTTTGTGTAAAAGATGAAATTAAATGTGCAAGGACATTTTAAATGTTGACTGTGGCGTTTGGCGAGTCTACTATGAGCAGAACACAAATTCATTTGTGGTATAACCGGTTTAAGGAAGGCCGAGAAGATGTCCATGACGATGCTCGTCCTGGTCGCCCGAGCACGTCAAGTTCGGTCAAATGTGAAGGTTTTGCTCACTGTTTTCTTCGATTGCAATGGCGTGCTGCATTATGAATTCTTACCACAAGGTCGTGTGATCAATAAGGAATACTACCTTGAAGTTATGTGCCGTTTGCGCGAAGCAATTCGTCAGAAACGCACAGAATTGTGGAAAAACCAATCATTAGTTTTTGGCAAAAAAAACCCCGGAATCATGCCCCAATCACCGTATTCATCGGACTTGGCCCCGCTGACTTTTTTCTCTTCCCAAACTAAAGACACCGATAAAAGGAAAGCGTTTTGCTACGATTGAAGAGATAAAAGAAAAAATCGAAACAGGAGCTGATGGCGATACCAAAAAGCGCGTTTTAGAAGTGTTTCGAGGATTAGAAGAAACGCTGGCACAAGTGTATTATATCTGAGACTACTTTAAACTAGGACTACTTTAAAGGAAATAAAATAGAAATTGACGCGCAAATAAATACTTTTTGAAAAAAATTAAAAATAACGGTTATTTTTTGATCACACCTTGTACATCTTCTTCCGGCACCTCCTGTACAAATGACCGATTTTCACATATATTCTTTGCTTTACAGCTTCCAAGCTGTTGTGTTGAATTCTGTCAAATTTGGATTGTGCAAATTGAACTACTTGTCGAAATTTAATATTTCCCTTGCAAATCCCATATTTTGCAACTCCTTTAAATGATAATTTGATAAAATGTGAAAGATTCTACCAGATAACCCCCAAAACAAATTACTTAATTTAATCCGTATATTCCTATACACGAGTACATATTTTTCATTAAATTATGCTAAATTCGGTGAAATTTGGCAAATATCGTGATTTTGGCAAAGTTAGTCCTTTGAATGAAAATTGGCAGCACTGTTGATTAGAGTACATCACATACAAATTAGCCGAATTGGCAAACATGAATAGTTTCTCTTCAATTTACAATAAGTACAGGTGCCTTTATTCACAGCATTTATTGGTGAGAGTCAACTGGAAAATCCACGCTCCTTCTGGCAATCCGCACACTTTTGCAGTACAGCCAAAAGATGTTAGGTAAAGGTATTTGTAAGTCGATACACCTGACTGAAATTTATATAATTAGTTTTACCAGCAGCTAATGGTTTTGATAAATTGCAAAACATGTTAGTGTATTAAGCTTTCTGTTGAAAACAAAATCGACTCGGAGCTATAATTAATTCTATTGCGATGGAAAGTTTACGTTTTCAAAATATCTCTCAAATATTCATGATCATTACAATTGACTGTGATCGACAGTGCGGTCATAATTTCATACGGATATATCAGCAATAAATTTATTCACAAAAAAAATCTATATTTCGGAAATTTTGTAATTTTTTAATCAATGTAAAGCCGGCTCAAATGCAAATGCAATACAATCAACATACGGTGTAATTTTCCAAAATGACTGTTGAGAGAGAAATGCGGGAATTTCATGCAGCAAAAAACTTAACAACCAGAACGAAAGTTATCCACGTATTCACAGGTTTTACTCACTTATACTGAATACATTCAAGCTTTTCAAACATTGAACGTCCCATAAAAATTGAACGATTTAGCAACTTTTAATTGCATAGAAATAAGGTCAATTGGATATCCCGCCATGCACTTTCCATTCAAATGCCTGAATAAATGCGTTCTTTACAGTATCTTTCACGCAATTTAACCGATTCAGTGAAATGGCTCTTCTTTAATTTGTTCCAGAAGAATAACCTTTTGCAGTTTTTACTGGGATTTTTGCATCACTAACATTTTTGAGTGACTGAACAATAATGCCGTGGGCGATTCACTACGGCCCTTCTAGTAGCTCACATGCAAATGATCGAATATATTAATAGATGTTTTTGTTCATGTACAGGGTGACTGATTAATGTTTCTGCAATAGGAAGCACGAATATTTGTTTTAAATTCATAATTTTGGCTTTCAAAAATAATTGAATTTAGGAATTCTCCATGCTCGGTGACAGTATGTCCGACATTGGTCATTACAGCCTGGATAGCCAGAGTGGGAATTGCGTCCATTATCGTTCGAAAACATTGCTTTATATCATCCGAATTTGACGATTCTATTGTGTAGATATCTTGTTTTCAATAAACCCACAAGACAAAATCAAATCCAGTAAGGCCAGAACACCACGGAGCCAACAGTACACAAAGTTTCTTCAAAAGATAATATCCGCAGATTTTTGATGCAACTCTGCCATAATAGTCCTGGCTATGTGACAGGATGCATAATCTTGTTGAAACCGAATGAACAATTGAAAGGCCTTCTCTTTTGATGTACATACAACTCAAAAGAAAAGCTCTTTCTATGTTTAGTAACATTTAAACAACTGAACCAAACTAAACACACTATTGAATATTCATCATATTTCGCATGGTCAAATAATTTGTAACATCAAGATAAGAAATGAACCAAACACACAACTTTCATTAACTTTTCACCCATTTACTTAGATTAAGTGGGATAAATATGTATTAAACATAAGACTATTTAAATGAAAACAATTCAGAGGAAAAATATGATTAAAAGCATTTTAGAACAAAATTTGCTTTTGAATGAAGTCAAATATATACAAATAAGGCGGCTAAACATCATTATAATGCAGGCATACAAAGACGGACTTGAAATGAATTTTGTACAACTCAATGAATAATTTATTTGTGTATACAGACAAAGCCTGGAAAGAAAGAAAGGAGGAAATATTCTGATTACAATTTATATCAATATTCTTGCTCTTTGTTACGCCGTTAGCACTGTAATAAATAATAATTGTGGCGATTAAACAGATGGTTGAAATATGTACCGGTGCCTTTTGTTGGTTGGTTGTTGCTCGAAATAGTGAACAAAATTTGATAGAATCTATGGTAATTAACTTATTCATTATTTATTGTATTTCGACATTGTTCCTCTATTATCTAATTAGATAACACAGGAATTAAATGGACACCATTTAGGTCCAACATTATTTATTCAACACAGTGCCTTCAATTGAGTGGTGGTGTGTGTGATTAAACATGTTTTTATATTCATTTCTGTTTTGTGTCTGAAATTGTTTATATGTATGTGTTCTCCTTCACGAGAATAGCAGGGTCCGCAAAAAAAAAATTGTTTTTAACATGTGAGCAACTTGGTTGAACGATTTTTACAACAGTTGCAACCGGGGGTTATTGAGTAGAATATGTCGTACACTCTCCCATATGGTTATGGACACTATTTTTTAGCAGCCAGATAGAGCACAACTGGTGAAGAAACCCAAAAATTGTTAATGTAATCGAATTGACATGAATCGCTATTGTAAAAAAAGATTAGGAAGATTCTAACAGTGTTCACTTAAATAGTCAGTCAGATAAACTGTTGCAAATTTGTAAACGTTTACTGCATGATAAATACAATTTAATTAGGTGCATTTAAATGGCAGACTTTATCTAAATACAGGGTGACGCACGAATCATGCTATTGTCAACTGGCCACCAAGGTCACCTAACCTGACTACACTAGACTTTTTAATGGGGTTATGTCCAGCAAGAGGTATGTAAAACGAAACCAAGGAATTTAATTGAATTTTCTGATTATATGTCGCATATACATACCTGAATGAGCATGGAGGACATTTACGATTTATTTAATTTAATAAACAATTTATTTAATTTAATTAACGATTTATTTAATTTAATTAATTCAATTTTAATTTATAAAAAACGCAATGCTTTGATTAAAAAAAAGTTATTTCAATTTCTTATTGCAGTTGCAATTGTTACGCTACCCTGTACATGTGAATTAAATTAGATAATTTTTATGGGTGAGGTGATTGTTTCGGGGGAGAGGATGTGGCTGTCTATCCGTTTTTTTTTTTTAAATTTTAGTAAACACTTAACTCAATTCGGTTAAAAAAAAATAAGTGAGTGCATTCTAAGAATTAGGGATTACATCGGAAAAATTAAGTTAAGAAAAATGTATCAATTTATACTGAAGACAACAGAGTGGGTGTGGTAGTGGCATCCACCTTTATTCCTGCAACTTAATTTTCTAAGTGCATGATGGGTAATAAGTTTGGCTGAATTCACTCCTATTGCTTAAAAGAAACAAAGCTATCAATATGTGGATTAAATCGGATATTTTTATGAGAGATACGAGAAAAGGAATGGTAAATTGATCGATTTCTCTATTTGTATAAGGAGCTATAAGTCACGACAGTGGGTACAGATCTACCAGTTAGAAGATAGATCGAATTTCGTAAAGTCGGCCAATTTTATGAAAGATATAGCAAGGGGTTGACTATTCCTTCGGTTTTCATTTTAGGCCCATACTTTCCAAACGCTCGATGTGTACTAATTTTATGAAATTTTGTGTAACTAAATGAAATATAAAACAACAAAGCAAATTAACTTGCATCCCAAGAAGAGATCAGCTTTTCAAATCAGTAGGTTTACATGCATTCTATTTTTAGACTTACCCAATCGAATCTACAGTTTAACGACATTTCGAAATGACACTTTGAGTACCGTTTATAAGACTTATCAGTTATTCGACTACCCGAAATGTTCATCAGACTCAACGAAGTGATCAATTAATGTTGGTATCGGGGTTTGAATAAACGAATTCTGCATCCCCTAAATGCAGAATTAAATTATAAATTGGTCACTTTAATAAATTGGTCTCTTGTATAGAAAAGGGTTTTGTTTACTGATTTTTGCAAATGAAAGCATTCATAGAAATCGCACTGTTTGATCTAGGAAGCTACAATCTGACACAAATATTTGTCATACCCATAAACAGACTATGTTTACAATTTGGCGAGATTGATCCAGTACAAAATAACTGCAAACACAAGGACTGAACCCAGCTCGTGAAAAAGTACTGTTATTGATTGACAACGATACTTTATAGATACGGTGAAACTTTATAGATAATGGAATGAAACATTCTAGCACATATAGGTTGTAAGGCACTTTTACGCGAAGTTGTTGAAATAAATTGAAAAGTATCTGCTTTCATTTGAAAAGTAGTCTTAACTGATCTGTAATGTATGATAAGAGAGTATTTCTGGCAAATCCATTTATCTGGCTGCCGGCACAACGTCCTTCCTCTGTGGGCGTCAGGTGGACGAAACCGATTCAGTGGGAAAAATTTCGCCTATACAAAGACTGGATTGGAGAGGGCCATACCGGACCCTAACTGTTTGAAATGTTTGTGGGATTGGAAGAAAGATAGCCATAAGTGTATTGTGTATGGACAGGGAAGATTTCGAAGGCGATAAAATATATTTGGACGAACGAAACAGGATGTTGTGGCAAATATACAAACTGGACTTATTTTTTAGTTACAGTGGCATCATATATGAAAAGAGAGCATTTTGACTCGTCCATTTTGGCTGTTGTGATGAGTCATTAGGATATTTTTTTGTTACGCTATCAACCGGAAAATGTACTGAAAGGTCCAATAGGCTGGAAAGTGTGATTGGAAACATTTTAGCCAAATTTATCAATGTTAATGTTAATGTTAAGGATAAGGAAAACTATTCTATATTTATATGAAACATATTTTCAAAATGTCTTTTTTTTTGTATATGGATTAACACATAAATAAAACAAAAAATATTAAGTGCCTACCAAAAGACTCCAAAATTTTTGATTCTAAAAATATTCTCGGACGGATGGCAAAATGTTGACAGTACTATTATCATTTTTAAAAACTTTGAATTTTAAAAACTTTAAAAACTTTGAATCGCAAAGATCGAGTAATAAATAATAAGACTAACATCCATCTTATGATAATCCTGTGTTAAATTCGTTGATTTCAATCTGAATTTGAACCATTTCTGGACCCCAAAATTTGGTTAATATGTGTATATACGGGTATGTATTATATATTATTATATAATAACCAAATCTTGGTTATTACATATAATATAGACATGTACAGTGTTGCACAAAACAAAAGCAACAAAATGTACTCCAGACTATAAATATATAATTTTCATAAAAACAAAATATTTAAAACAAAGCTTACCATTTATTTTCACAGAGGTATTATTAAGCTATAAAACCAATACATTAAAACAACAATAACACTTGCGTTTAAAAGAAATATGAAAAATGTACAGCAGAGCCGGAATTCACTTGCGCAAAACAATAGCAACAAAATCAATATTTTGTGTATCCGCCCTTGAAGGTTTTCCCACTCATTTTTCAACTTGTTGAATAGCTCCTCTTTGTTGGAAAACCGATGTCCTGCCACTCTCCTTTTAAGGATGCCAAAAAGGTTTTTAATACGATTCAAATCAGGTGATTGTGCCGGCCAATCAAGAGTTTGAATCCTATTGTTTGTTAGCCATACTTTTGTCACTTTCGATGTGTGTTTCGGATCGTTATCATGTTGAAACACCCATCGAAGTGGCATATTCCACTCTGCATGGGGTAGCATTTGGTGTTGTAGTATGGCTCGACATCCCTCACCCTTCATTATTCCATCTATTTTACGAAATGGACCAGGTCCTTGAGCCGAAAAGCATGTCCACACCATTATATTTCCACCACCATGCTTTGCAATGACGAGGATGTTCTTGGTTTTAGACGTTGTCCTCTGTGTCGCCTGACGGTCTGCATTTCATCCGATTAAATTAGATCAAATTTAGATTCATTGCTAAACAGTACTGTCCTCCACTTATTTACTGACCAATTGCGATGTCTTTTAGCAAATTTTAACCTTTCCTAAAGAAATAATAGTAATATTAATACAGCATTACACTAAAAATAAAAACTCACATATTTTTTATTTGCCTTATTGTAAGCAATGGTTTTTTGGCTGGTCTGTAACTTTTTAAATTGTTTTCTACAGCCCGTCTTCGTACTGTACTGTGATGAATATTCAGTTTTAAAGATGTTACAATTGTTTTCGACGAAATAAACGGATCTTCCTTTATCATCTTAACAATTTCACGGTCTGTCCGGTCTGTCGAGGTCTTCCACCTAAATGTTTGGTTTTCATTTCTCCTGTCTGTCGATACTTCTTTATCAACCGGCAAATGCAGGATTTATTAATTTTAAATTTTTTTGCTATCTCTGCTTGCTTCATACCACCTAAAAAGTCATAAATTATTTCACTTTTTAATTTGTCTCCAAACTTTTCCCTCGCCATGCTCTTAACGTCGTTAATATGCAAAGATCGTTGACAAACTGAATCAAATATTGCACAAATTGAAAGTATTTTACGGCAGCTTCTCAAAAACATTGTAAAAGTACCGCTATATCGCATTCTTTTTAAACCTATTCTCGTCTTTCTCTACTTTGTTGCTATTGTTTTGCGCAAGTGAATTCCGACTCTGCTGTAAATTTTTTCACATTTCTTTTAAACGCAATTGTTGTTGTTGTTGTAATGTATTTGTTTTATAGCTTAATAATACCTCTGTGAAAATAAGTTGTAAGCTTTGTTTTAAATATTTTGTTTTTATGAAAATTATTTATTTATAGTCTGGAGTACATTTTGTTGCTTTTGTTTTGCGCAACACTGTATATGTACATGTATGTATGTATTACATATATTTTATAAAACTCCGTTTTCTTCTGAAGCTTCTTATTCATAAATCGCTCCAATTTAAATTTTTGTCCATTATAGTGCCTTGTAAAAATCTACCGATTCGTCACAACACTTCTGGTGCCTCCCATATAAACTATCGACCAAACCCATTGATTTTTATGTTTGCAATTTGGTAAAATTTGATACAAATTTAGCGTTAGCCAAAGTAAAGTCTCAGAATGAAAACGGATAGCATTGCCACATCCCCTTTGTTACCTACCATACAAATTGAGCGAAAAATGTATGGTATCGCCACGTGTCTTCTGGTACCAAAAAAACTAATCGATTTATCGAAATTTTATTTTTGCCTTTCATATCGAATTTGCAGGCTGCAGTTACTTAAATGTTTGTCAAGGGTTCTGAGCTAAAATGCTTTGTAAAATATGAAAGAGCCAACGAGCCAAATTACGTAATTGAATCTCTCTATTCCTAGATTCTCTTCTTTAGTTTCATGAACTTAATTCTGCAAATTAAAATGAACTTCATTGTCACTTCACAAAAATTCCTGTACTCTTTATTCGCTGGGTGGTTTTACAGGTAGAAAAACAACATTATTTGAAAGTTGCGGCAATTTTTCTGTTTCTCGCTTTGTTTTTTAATTTTAGAACTCATATCCTAAATTATCAGAAAGTTTGATAAAATGTAATGTTTTTTCAGAAAGTTTTTTCCTACTCCACCAAATTTTAATACATTTTTGACTACCTACGAAATGATTCTTCTTATTCATAATAAAGGCGTGCATTTTTATAGTTGCAAATTCTCTTTTCTTTTTTATTACCATCAGAACTAAAACATTTTCCAGCCTATTTGGCGCCTCCTATATATGGCTTTGTGGTTTCATGTTGTTTATTTAATTTCCTTCTTTAGAATATCAAGCCACTCTACAATGGTGTAGTGGCAGTAGTTTTAAAGTTTTTGTGATCTTGTGTAATCGAATTTTATTTTCGACACTGGTTGTTATAGCCATTCAACATAACCTCTTCACTTGTTGAATGTTGAATTTATGTCATCTATATAATTTAGTAAATTTGTGGCTAAAATAAAGTTCACCTCAGCACGCACACAAGCAAAATGTATGAATAAAAAATATTAAATTAAAACTTTAATGAAAAACTTTTCAGCAGCGTACTTGCAAGTTTTTGTCTTTTCATTATGAGCTTACTTGAAATCGACCATAACTTCACCTAAACACTCTGCAAGTTGAGTTTATTCGCAGATGTTTCGTCCACTGCCTTCGCCCTACCTCCCACTTAGTAAGCGTTACGGTCGTCTGCGACTGTTTACGCAAATATTTCAATTATGTAAGTTTGAAGAGATGTCTCAAGACTGCTTTGCTTTGCAAGTAAAATAGTTTAAAGAGACCCAGGAATGCCGATTATTTTTAGAGTGAAGCGAAGAGATAAGTCCTAAATAAACTTAAGAAACATTGATTCATTTTTGCTTAAGGGGGTTTAAGGATGAAAGTTTCACTTGAGTAAATAAATATTAAAATATGTTAGTGCTGGAAATTACTTTTGCTTTTAAGAAATTTTTAGAAAATAGTTTCAAAATTGACGAAGATTACTTTTCGCCTTTTTTTTAATCACCTGGAGTTTAAACCATCTTGCTTGGCATAAGGAGAAATTAATGAAAATATTTCATGTATTTTCGACATATTGTCATTACAAAATTTAGACTAACATTTGACTCATACATAGCCTATCTATACTAACAAATAGACTGACTAAAAACAAGGCATTGCCCTTGTAATAAATTTTTGAGGTTTATATTGCAAAATTTGCGCGTGGTGAAGGGGGAAGAATAGCACTACTTTATATCGGCAGGAGGTAAAATTTTAATCACAAAGAAAAAGAAAAGAAAAAAAATGCAAAGAATTGATTATTTAAAAAAATCCTGCTTAAAGGGACAACTGTCCTATTTACTGATAGGAAGTTTGAGCGTTATCTGTCATTATTTATTTTTTTTTTTTTTGTTTGCACTGCTTGATTTTTCCAGTTCATCTGAAGCGGGTTTTTTTTTTGATTTTTACAATGAATACAAATATCGATCGAACAATTTGTTGCAGAAAATGTTACAGAAGACTTATGATGAATCGACTTTAACTTGTGTAAGACTTGTGGTGTAAGACTTGCCTCGTTATGTCCGGTCGTCAACACCTCGGCTGAAGTTAACATCGGTAAAGTGAAGGGAACAGTCGTAAAAAATCATCATTTAAGTTTGAGAGAGAGCGATAGTCTCTGCTTGGGTAAATATCGTGTAAACGCCGCTGATGACAGGCTAACGCAGGCCAATTTCACATTCATAAAAAGCATTACAATTAGTGACTAAACATGGGTTTACGAGCTTGACATGGAAGCCAGTCAGCGCTTTCCAGCTAAGGTGAAACCGAAAAAAAAAATTATGTCACAGTTGATCAAAACTCAGGATGTCGACATTTTTCTCCATTATCGCGGTGCTGTGTACTCATAATTCTTGGCAAAAGGTTAAATGGTAAAAAATAATATTATCTGGGCATAATTCCCCGTCTTGTGTAAAAAAAAGTCATTTATTTTGCACCACGATAGCGTACAATCTCATAAGGCTAAATTTGTGAATTTCTAGTCAAGAACTCAACAAACACCATGTAACAGCCACTGTGTTCACCAGATATGAATTCTGGTGACTTCTTCAATATTCAATCGATAAAAGTCCTCAAATAGAATTCGCTGCGAGTACTGAAGTATTGTTTCATTATTCAAGATATTCAATATATTTAAGATATAAAAGACGCACAAGATTTCCTAGATGTTCAAGATTTTTAAGACATTCAATATTCCAATAGTTGAATTTAGAAACTTTCGTATCTCGCGTTGTATAAGTGTCATCGGTTTTCACAAGATATTGTTAGAAAGACAAAATTTCATACTCAAAAACTACTCAGATAGTTCTGTGCTTGCTTAAGTCAGCATTATTTGTGCGCTTATCAAAGAAGGACACCAACAATGCGAAAATACGCCATATTTTATTTTTCTTCGCTAAGGACGAAAATGTAAGCTAGGCTGGTAAAAATGTCAACAGTGTTAATATTCTTCATACTGTAATAATTAATCGCGAGCAATCTCGATTTCGTTGATTCCGTTTCAGTAATTTTATTGTCAAAAATGCGCCACGCTCTGAAAGACCAAATGCCGATGACGTTCAGGTAATCATTTACTGTGATTTGCTTCCTTACGACCAAGCTCTTAATTCGAATTTGTACTGTTAATACAGGGTTGCCCATATTCGACGGAACCATCTGGCAACGCCATAACTTTTGACAGAGATGTCAGATCGCTTAATGACATACCGCGTTTGAAGCGTCAGTCCAAGCAGATTTTTATCATGGAACAATACACGCCACGCGAGCGCTCTGAAATAGTTGAAATTTACATTCAACAGAAGAAGTCAATTGTGAAAACTCAACGTGCTTTTAAAATATTAAAAAATGTGAGAAGTGCGCCTTCTAAGAACACCATTAAGCGTTTATACGAAAAATTTTCGACTGGTGAGGCTCTTTCTAATCCGAAGAGGCCAAATAAAAGTCGACCAAGGCGATCGGCCGAGAATATCGCTGCCGTACGAGCCAGTGTTGAGAGGTCCCCAAGAACATCCCAAAAACGCCGTTCTCAGCAGTTGGGCATGGCTCGGTCCACTTTACAACGGATTATTCGCGTTGATTTGCATTTGTTCCCGTACAAAATTCAATTGACGCAAAGATTGTTGCCTGCGGACAAGCCTCGTCGATTGGAATGGGCCCAACGAGTCATCGAAATGGCCGATGATGACGAGCAATTTTGGAACAAAATTATCATGTCCGAAGAAGCCCATTTCACATTGAATGGGACCGTAAATAAGCAAAATTGCCGTATTTACGCCACTGAAAATCCTCAGGAGATTCAAGAATTGCCTCTTCATGACGAAAAAGTCACAGTTTGGTGCGGCGTTAGTGCGAAAACGGTCATTGGGCCGTTTTTCTTCCAAAACGAAAATGGCCATGCTGTTACCATCAACCAGGAGCGTTATCGCGACATGATGACCAATTTTGTGATGCCAATTATTCGTCGAAAGCGTATGAGGCAGTTCTGGTTTCAACAAGACGGCGCTCCACCGCACACAAGTCGCATAACAATCGATTTTCTGAAGAATTTGTTTCCGGGCCGTTTGATGTCGAAAAGTGGTGATTTGGACTGGCCACCGCGTTCGCCCGATTTGACGCCCGCTGACTTCTTCTTGTGGGGACATTTGAAGTCAAAGGTTTACGTTAACAAGCCAAGGACCGTAGAAGAGCTCAAGGACAACATTCGTGAAGAAATAGCCGCTATTCCGGCCGAAATGTTGGCGAAAACGATGGAAAATGCTGCAAAAAGGGCACAATACGCCATCAACGCCAGAGGCGGCCATTTGAGAGATATCATATTCAAAAATTGATGTAAACAAATCTACTTGGAACAAATTAAATGAATAAGATTGCCAACCGCCAAATTTTTATTTTTTTCTTTGATTTTTTTTTTTTTTTTAACATGGGTCCGTCGAATATGGGCAACCCTGTACTTGGACCGTGTGAAGTAGAAAATCGTCCTTTGGCTAGCATTAGAAAAACTGTGTTCTATGAGAACACTACCAGGCCACACACACATCGGTTGGGTGGTTCTTGCGCATCCACTTTGTGGTCCGGACCTGACACAATAATGACTTTGTGTCACCTGTTCCTGTCCATGACGAATGATTTCGGTGAAATATTTGTCTCAACACAAGATTGTGAAAATTGAACCAGTCTTTTTCCTGGTCTTAATTTTTCCCCAAATTTATACGGGCGTTTCCATGAGAGAGGCATACTGGAGTTATTTACGAAATGGCAACAAGTTGTTAAACAAAATGTCGCATTTTTGATCTAAATCCGATCATTCCAACTGTGCTAAAAAAAAATCTTCAATGTCATGCAAAAATAATGGATTTGTTTACCTTATATTCAATGTGCACAAATATTTAAAACATTTATATTTAGGTATACAAAATATTCAAGATTTTTCAAAACAGTCAAGTTGTCAAATATAATCCTTTGAAGGTTTTTGGTCGTTTTCTGCTGCTTTTCTCCTGGGTCAAAGAACTTGAAATGGTTTGTGCATCCAATATCAAAAACTGAAAACAGGTCTCAGAAATGTAGTTACTATGGCAACACTTCGCATAGTCTCCGTTTTCTATTTTCATTTCCTTTGTTTGTGATAAAATGTCAAGTTACATCTCTTCAGGTGATGAATGCATGCAACTTTTATGTGTTATACATTGCAATTTTGCTGCTCACAAAAGGACAGCGAATGCGACACTTATACAAAATCAACATCTGCAACACACAAAAAGAATGAAATGATTATGAAAGACAAACATTTGTTACCGTTTTTTGCCAATCTCTCTTTTCCTAAGCCAGCATTGCATATTGCAATGGCAAAAATTGCTAGCGTCAACAAGGACAACATCACCTGAAACTGTGTAAAAAAAGTTTCCTTTTTGCTGTTCATTGCTTATTTTGCCAAGTTTGGAGACAAAGACAAAAACATGAAATTAAAATGAGCAATGACATCAAAAGGATATACGAGTGTGAACTGTAAAACAACAACAACAACAATGCTAACAAAACATCATACAAAGGAGGAGGAATGGAACAAAAACATATTTACAATTCAGACAAACATAGGGTTTTTTTGCGCGATTAATGTGCATTTGTATGTACGATACAATGTTACAAACGCATCAGTTTCCAGCTTCAGACCAACAAAAAAAGACAACAGCTACAAAAAACTAGTTAACACTTACACAAACAAAGATGCAGATGATGTATTCGTGTAATACCACCAACAATGCCAACTGAGTGGGCGAATTGTGTTCCCAGCATGCAAGAATTGTGACAAAAAAGACGACAGCACTACAAGACACTGTCATATTTCAAATTATACGCAGTCTCATGTAAAAGCATCATTGAGCGAATGTATGATGTGAGCGTGTTGTTAAAGCTATGAAAAGTTATACGTAATCAAGTATAATACGTAGAAAAACGTGATAAAGGACCAGTGACACCGCACATACGTTACACGATTTTTGTTAACTCTTTATTATCCTAAAACAGTTTTGTCCAACGAAGCGTTTGACTGCGAAGCTTAAAGTGTGATGAATTGCAAAAGAAAATTGTTACACACACCCGTTTCGAGCGATCGGAGGTATGTGAGCTCCTTAGACAGCCAAAGGTTTATCCATTCATTCTAAACACAATGGTGAGCAAAAGGGAAGAGTAACTTGTTGCAAGTCGCAACTTCTAATTATGATCTGAAAACATACATTTTTATTATATTTATAATTTGGCAAATAATACTTTTAATAAACAGTGTCATTCTCCTCATTTTGTGACAAAACAATAGAATTAGCAAAGTTGAACTTTGGATCGAAATAGAATGATAAATGAAGTTAAAAATGCATCACTTTGAAGTAACATCACCTTTCTGACTTACATTACACTGCGTTTTAATGATTTTTTCATTTGGAGATTTTATGAAAATTTGTGTTCATTTTCTGCTCTTTTCGCGTTTGGGCAGTCCGTTTCCGAAATATAAACCTATGCAAGTATTACGATTATTAATTTGCTGTCATTTTTTTAACATTATGTGAAAAATATTGCTTTATGTAAAACAGAGAAACAGATTCAGAGATGTGGACAAGTTTGAATCTCTAACTTTTGGGCCTGGTTCCTAGCCTCAGCTCATAGCTCCTTCGCGGCTTGGTAAAAGAAATCTCAATTAGTCTGAGTTAGTTTCCAGGTCCGATATCGGCTACTTATTTACGAACCAAGATTCGAAAATATCTTGTCACGCCCCTAGTCTCGGTCAGACCTCCTAATTATGAACCGGCTCGGAGCCAGTAGACCCTAGTGGCGAACCAAGAGCCGGTAGTTGTGACCTATGGTGCTCCCTTCATGGATTAAAAGTTTAGAATTGCTCACGTCATACAAGATCAGATTTTGACATGTTATTTATTTTCTTGTTTAGCTCTGCACAGATAAGGTCTGTCCCAAACAGAAAATTTGTCTCAAATACAATATAAACCAATATTGCATCTTTAGAATCTACAATCCTGCCACATAGCGATATAATAAAAATATTCCAATGTAAGCGTTTGCAAAAAGCATGTGTGCAAATCCATAAAATTTTGTTGTTTGTTGGCTTTGCAACATTTTGTGCAATATCAAAACTGATGAATCACATTCATACAACTATTATATGTACATCAGGATATCCCTAAATGCATGTGTACTTTCATGAACTATAAATATACTCTTACGTTGGAGTGACAGTGAGCATAAATGTCTTCTAGCACACAACAAAAATTTTGCATATAATTTATACAAATCCATTTGAATATGTATATGTACAACAATTTGACTATGTATGGGTGTTTTATGCAATTTGTTCTAAGGCATGTGTTTTATCCTGTTATGTTTATGAATTATAAGCTAAATTAATTACTGTATGGTTAAGACAAAATAATTTGTCAGCATTAAAGTCAAAAAGTTTGCTTAACATATAAATTCATAATCCTTTACCACAGTTTCCTCAATTCCTCCTTCTCCCTATCACGATGTACAGAAACGAATTAAAGCATTTCTTGTAGCTTTCGGATCTCTTGTTGTTTGTAATTTACCATAAAGTTGAAGGTCATGGCTCTAAGATTCTACTTGCAGAAGAAAACTTGCGTAGGATGTTGTCAAAGACAAATTACTACTTAACGTGGCGTTTAAGCAATTAGTAAAGTTGGTTACACTCGGAGAATAGAATTTCAATTATTGTTCACATTTGTAAAATAATACAAGTATTTCATGAAATGGTATCACTTCGGAATAAGTGCTATGAAGTGTGACGGGGATATAACTAATTTCACACATTTGAATGTTGATTAAAAGTTAGTTTTTGTTAAAATTTTAATTTATAGCATCATTTCACGCTTCTCCTATCTAGGCCTATTTATGTTTATGTAAAGTAATATATGGCAGATGGCCAAACTCTAAATTTGATAGCACAAAACTCAAGTATTCTCACATTGTAAATCAACAGTTTTACAGTTTACAGATTTGTTTGCCTCGTTATATCCTGTATATCAATTGAAGTTCATACAAATTTCTCTGCTGTCCCAATTTAAGAATACTAAATTTCAATCTTTTTCGATGCCTTGTTTCATCCTTAGATGAAGTAGTGCGAAAAATTCTTATTCGATCAGTTTTAGATTCATTAAGTGTATAGATCCTAATCAAATGAGCAAAAAATCAGCTAGCTAAAGATGATATCTATGTTCAAAATTTCTATATATGGTTGTTGAACGTGAATAATAAATATATGGTGACTGATTAATTGCTTCTTAAAAACGTTGAGAGAGCCTTCCATTTCAAAACTACATTGAATGTGAATCCGTTTCAGATCTGTGAGTTCAAAAATATGATGCAACTTGACGCTCATCCAGTTCTGTTGTGAATAAGCTGACATTATTGTTTTTAAAGTTTTAAAATCTGGTTCTATTTTGAAGACTGCTTCGTCGCAGAAGTATTTTCGAATTGATAAAACGTTACTTTCGTTCATATGGCTAGATACTGTTCATTTTTATTGTTCAAACATCAGAATGAAGTTTGCGAAGGTTCAAGGAAGAGGTATTAAATGGCTACTATCGTACAAAGGTTCCATTAAAAATCTATATTTCAGTCTTACGAAATTTATTGCTGTTTTGTTAGATGACTTTGATTGGTTTGGTAAATTAAAATATATATGTATTTGAAAACGGGGGATACATTTCTCCGGCATTATGCATGAGACATGCCTTTTTGTTTAATCATTACCAGTTTTGACGCCGTCACCTCAAGTACCTGGCATTTTGTCCGAGATACAACTCTTAATGTGGAGGTCTGCGAGAACGAGTTCGTTTAGTGAGCTACCTCATCTCACCAAGGTCGTCAGTTTTGTTTAAAAAAGTTTACTAATTGATATAATTTAATTTCAGCATTTAGTTAGATTTACCATAAGCAATTATTAATCTGTTTCAAATAAATTACTCAGTTGCAACAAAAAAAAAAGAAAAAACTGAAGTAACATTCAATGCTACCTCCCTACCCCATGAGAATAATATTGAATTTAATTTCCAACAAACTTTTTTTAAATTTCTATTGTAATTTCCTGTCATTATTTCTAAAACTACACCCACAACATTTTCACACCAACCGAAAGAACAATTCATAGAACAGAGCAATTTTCTTAATTCGAATGTATTCTTTGGACTTTTGTTCCACACCAAACACTCTACAACATACGAACTGCAATTAAATTAAATAATTGCTAACTCTAACATTTTCAATTATCTCTTTCTTTGGAAATGAATTTTATATCTCCTTTGGTCCATTCGGCCATAAGTGTTTACGGGCTAAATTGGCGTAGCGGAAAAAAGGGAGGCAGCGAAAGGTAAACGCCTTTTTTATTGAGAGAGAAAACTAGTTGTAACGTATGTATGGCCATCATGGGAATCATGCTATAATTATGTACTTCAAAGTACAACGTAGAAGCCCATTAGGGACGAGCACGTGCTGGCAATTATATGTTCGACTAGTTGAATGCATAGCTATTACTCAGTTGCGGAATTGACAAGGCATTCCGTCATGATATTGTTAATGGTTTCTTGCGGATCGTATAAGAACTAATAATGCCTATCATGCCTTGCCTTTTTGTTCATTATGATACAAATTATTATTACTTCTTCTTGCATCCATTGAAAATCACATTCCTAATAAAGTAAAGAAAACACCTATCTATCGAGTTAAGTCGATCGAAGATAACAACGCCATTCAATATACTTTTTTGCGTGGCCATTTTGGAAGAATTTCAAGTAGATTGCTTCGTAAAATATATGCGATGCCCACAGATTATGTGATCCAATCAAAAGCAGTTGCACTTGCCAAGATTCTTGACATAACAGTTTCCTTCCTGTTTTACAGAAACAGATTAATAGATATTTTAAGTAGCTGTCTTAGACATTCTCCCCGTAAATATACCAAACTTTTCTTTAAGAAATACCTCTCAATTTGTGTATGCAGAGTACCAAACAAATGTCACATTAAAATTGTTGCCTTTGTTGCCTGTTAAAACACCGCTATATTATAATATTACGTGTTTATAACAACGCTAGAACAGAGATCAACTTGCGATTACTCGTTAAAACATTGTTATTTCGAATGTAGCTTAATTTTCGATTGGCAAATCCAAATTGAATCAAATTAGTAAACGTACAACAAATACTAAATTGCAAAATAAAATATCACAATATCATCATATATGGCATTACCATTTTCTAAAGTTTCTGTTCTCACAAAGGATATCTTAGACTCCTCTATGTAGTTTTAGGCGTACTAAAAAGAAATCTATTAATTTTACGTAACGTTGAAGGCTCTATTTAGTATAGATGGAATGATCCAATTTCAAATATGCATCGTTTTGTTCGATATTTCCATTGTGCCTCTCTCATAGAAACACTCGTCCCTATTGGCAAAAACCTGGGACCGTCGGTTTTTACAAGCCTTTTTTGAGAAGAATTTTTCGGCAGCAAAATCATTAACCATTAACAAGAACAGATTTTAATCACTTGGCGCCAGGTCGAAGTTACAAAGTGGATGCATAACAACGTCCCAACCTAACTTCCGGAGCTTCAAGTAAGTCACTGTCGGTGTGCCTGACATAACGTTATCATGATGAATCAGCTCATAATATATTATTTCCTATCAATTACAGCAAATTCACGGCAAAACCTTACTGGTCGCCGATCCTGGCTGCGCTGGTTCACCGCTATTCGATCACTACTGTTTTTACTTGATGTTATTGCAAGTGATCCAGTTACCATAACCGGTCACCACCCGCGTAATTTATCAGCGACTCACAGATGGAAACACGGCTTATGAGGTTTTCTTGTGTTAACTCTTATGGCACTCATACATTTAATTTCATTTTGTATCCAGCCTTACTCAAGTGGTTTCAAACGGTTTTTGTACAATATTTAAAATCCAGGCAATCAGACCGTGCTCGATATGTTCGAATGTTGGCCTTCTAGAGAATGGTAGATTTTTGACAACAAATTTAACGGAATGGAATCGATGACAGCAAAATTGCTGTTACTGTATCAAGTCCGTGAACGTTTACAAGTTCAGCCACCTACAACGCACTTTCTCTTTGTCGGTGTCCATGTTTGACACTGAATGTCTAAGTAGTTTTCTGAGTACTAGGTCTTATCTTCCTAACGCCTATCGCCATCTAGTGCAAACCGATCGCACTTTGAAAGAGAGAAATGCTATGGGGACTGTTATGTAAAGCACAATTTGTTGTATTGCCTCAGTTAATAGTGATGTTTAGGATTATCTTTGGCAATTACGTGCAGACTTCATAGAAGGCCCTGTAAGATTTGATATCCGGCACTCAGTAGTACAATTATATACATATATACGTACACGTAGACATCATTTTACTGTATGAATGTATCTTCTTAGCTTAGTGCTAAGAACAATGATTCATAACTAACAAATGTTTGTGATGTTTACGTAAACATTCCTTTAGCTGGCACAAAAAAAAAATTGAAAAATCGATTGGTATTTCAAAGACATTCAAACTGATTGAACATGCCCTGTCAAAGCTGTACAACTATGTTCAAGCCGTAAAGCCAGTTTTCAGTTTATCGAATCTCAGAAATATAAGGTTTGCTGTTTGATAGCGCCGTCACAGGCACCCATGCCAAATTTTACATAATAAATGTCGTTAGCGTGCGAGCTACCCTTGGTTTTGTACGATGGAAAAAGTCATTTCAGCGACTTTAACAATATGAAATTTTGTCGAGCAAGGAAGTTGCATAACATTTTGTTTGCATAATGGAGTTTCTGATGCCAAAAAGTTTAGAATGTTGCAGAAGACTTTTAGTGAACGGACTTTGTTAGAAAGAAACATTCGCAGGTGGCATAAGCAGTTCAAAGAAGGTTAATAACGACTTGAAGACGCAGAACGGTCCGGACAACCAACAAACTCTACCTGAGCACAAAATCAGGGACCTTACAGGTAATGTTGATATTTTAAATGTATTAGTCAACTCTATCTAAAAGATGCTTTGATGCTTACAAATCTCGGTTGGTCGAAAAATCACTTAATTTTGTCAAAAAAAAAAAAAACATTACTTTAAAGTCTGTGAAGAAACGATTTCTGGGTACCAGCAGGTTTAAAAATGCATTATCACAGAAGATAAGAATTGGACCTATGCTTATGAATCGGAAGCAAAAGACTAATCACGTTAATATCATGTCAAAGGCGAAACCAGGCCAATAAGATTACGCCAAGGTGGGGAAAATCGAGGTTATGTTGACTTATTGTGTGTAATGTCTTTCTTTCGGCGAACGCTACTTAAACAAGAAACATTACTCGAGTATTATGCGTCTTTTGTGAGCTATTCACAAAAAGGGGTCAGACTTAGAACTTCAATAAACATTGATTCGCTTTAGAGCCAACTGTAAAAAACCATTTAACATGAATCACATCATTTTTCACACTTCGAAGATGGGAAAAAACGTTGGCAAACTTTGTGTACGGAAGGAAATCTTTAAATATAAAAACAGAACCATTACAGATTATAAATGAATCGGGGTATAAAGCGATTTCATCCCGAATACGAATTAAAATAAAACTTTTGAAGTTCTTTTAAATACATCGTAAATGCGCTCGAATTACGATACTTATTCACTAAATAAAAACTCAATGGGTGATAGAGTCAAATTTATACGCATTTGACATTGACATTCGACATTAAACCGAAATTGGACAATTCTGAAATATTTAGTATTTCATTGTAAAAATATAATAATATGTTGCTTATAAGTAAGATAGCTTGTAACACTCCCACTTGTCTAGCCGTCAGACAGTATGTCGTTCATGGCTATGTAGACCACAATATATGCTGAAGAATGTAGACGTTTTTGGGTAGTCAAATTTGTGCCCATGTCAACAGTTCAACCTGAAGATTTATTTATTTTTCGAAGGCACGCCTCCGAATACTAAAAATAAACATCTCCAATATTAACATTTCTACTTTAAACAATTTATTGTGTAGCTCACAAGATTTATTGTAGATTAGGTTGGGTTAGGCCAGTGTGGCAGTCTGAATAGACAGACTCACTTTGACTGTAGAGTCCATTGTGATACCACGGAAACTACAGATATGGATGTCCCTAGTTTCCCCCATTTAATCATCCCGGGTGCAAAAAGGATCTCTTAAGTCGCACAATATCTGTATCATCCAGATCTCCTAGCTCCCCAAAGAAATAACAGCTCAGTGTTGATCCCCGACGGTTCGCCAGGGCGGGCCAATTGCAAAGAAGATGTTCGAGTGACTCCTCCTCCTCTTCATCCCAACAGCTCCTGCAGAAGTCACTAGTCACACTCCTCAATCTCACTGCATGTCTTCCAGTGGTTCAGTCAGAGCATAGTCTGTGGTACCTGTTATATCAGGCACCATGTTAAGGGTCACACTGTGACCGTAACCACTGTTTGATCACTGTGACACCCCTCTTAGTCTTACTGCCGTAGCTGCGGCAGTCTGTATACTCGTTATGTCCATGGGTAGAAAACGCAAAATTACATTTAGTGCATTTAGGATGGGGTAGTGCAGGGAGCACCTGTAATGCACAGACTAGCCATCATTTGGATCTTGCCCAATATCCTACAGCATGTGGACTTCTCAAGAGCCTTCCAACATTATCAATCTTATTACTGCAATATACAACCAGTGAACAATGCGAGGCCTTAATCCCCATTGTTTATCTCTTGCACGCATATAGCGCAACTGTGGCCTTTTTCGTCCCGTCCATAATGTTGAGTTTGAAATTCAGCTTCTTGTAAAATAATACAATATACTAAGAACCACTTCGATCTTGTTTGGATTTACTCATAGACCATTTTCCCTCGCCCATTTTTTTACAGTGAGAAGGGCCCTTTGACGGATGTATCTGAGTGGTCCCAAAAACTCCCCCTAACTGATATTGCCACATCGTCTGCGTATGCAATAACCTCGACACTAGCCTTCTCTAAAGAGAACAGAATACTGTTCAGAGCGAGGTTCCATAGCAGAGGGGATAGAACACCAACTTGGAGTGTTCCACAACTGACAAATCTGCTAAGGTCCGACGATCAAATTTAGCCCTGATGCGACTCTTCGTAAGAAGATCGTGAACTAAACTCCAAATACCGACGTCTACTCCAATGTTTGATAGTGCTGTGGCTATCGCATCTAGAAAGGCTATCAAAGTAAATCCGAATAAATCCGACCAAGTCGTGCAGGGCAGTCTCAGTGGACTTGCTCTTGCAGTGAGTATGTTCTTCACCCGATAGCAGCTTCTCGTCCTAAGGTAGCTGCCAGTGAGTCTCTTCAGTGGAGAAACGATGACAGGCTGATAGATCTAAAAACTTTTGGTCCCGTATGGGAGGTTTTTCCAACTTTAGGTATAAAGACCACCTTCGTCTCCCTCCACATAGCAGGTATATATGTTAGGTCAATACAGCCGATATAGAGCTTCTCACGCAATCGAATCAGCGTATCAGCCACCGCCTGTAGTTTACCCGGCGAAATCGTGTCCGGTCCGGGTGACTTGAAAGGTTCAATTTCCCACGTGATTCTGTGTTTGGTTACGATTTCCCTGGCAACAGCCGACGATTGATCTGACACAGTTCCGTTTCGGGAATTACAAGGAAAATGAGTATCCAAGAGTAACTCCAGTAATTCTACACTGGATGTTGTCCAATCACCCAGCCGTCTCCTAAGATAACTTACCGTGCACGGTGTGGAGGCCAGTATTTTCCTTAGCCCTGCGGCTAAGATTTATTATAACACGCATTAAAATCCAAGTATTTAGAGCAAAATTCGCTTAATACTTAATATGTATATTACATCGTTTTATTTAATGATATGACCGCAATAAGTGATTGTATTGTATCCAACTGACGTTTAAATGGAGTAATAAACACATAACACCTCTTATCCATTCCTTCAATCAATTAATTTATTAGATTTTCATAAAATATACTATTGCCCTTTGTTTATCTGCTGTTGGAGCCTTTCAGCCAGGCGCAGTCTAGTTAAAACCTTAATTTCACAAAAGCTTTTGCCCAACTTCAATTAAACATTTAATCTTTTTGGGGATTTAAAAGGAAGACAAAAGAACGGACTAATGAACGGACGAATTGATTTTACAACAATCATTCATGTGTAAACGTGTTTGTTCAGAGCGCAGTACGTGTATGTGCGTGGGTATGTGTGTGTGTGTGTGTGTTTGTGTATTACGCTACACTGTCTTTTATTTATCTGTTGTACCTGAAGTAGTTAAATTTAATTAAAAATGCCTTAATGATTTAACGCATCACTTGTCAGGTCAAATTCTGAACATTTGAACGGCCTTAAGGATATTTCACACAATAGATAGATTTTGATTAGGGAGGGGAATTAAATCAATCATTGCTATGGTAAATGTGGATAAATTCACATGATGTTAACGTGACAATAAGCGAAATGTGGCAGTGTGGTTGCCATATCACCAACTTTAAAGAAATTTGTCGCAGGACATAAATAAAACCTGTTATCAATTAAATAAAGTGCTGTTGATGTTCATGACAACGATGGCAAAAAGAAATTATCCAAAGAAAGTTTTATATGAAAGAAGGTGTGAATGGGAGTGGGCGCTTTTATTAAGCTGCCATAAAATCTAAGTGATTGGAAACAGTGTTCACGACGAACATTTTAGCCAAGAATATGTTTGAATTATTCTGCTGTATTTATACATTGTAATGATAAATCAAGTGTATTGTAATTAATATACTTCGAATTTCAGAAGACATAGCAAATAACCAATAGAACGACAATTTAAATTGTATTTTGCGGCGAACGATTTCTTTATCAAGTGACTGTACTAGGTGAGCGTAATTAAGTCCCCAAAACATATACCTACAGAATTGTTTTCTACTGGTGACAACGTTTTTGAAAATCTTTAAACCAATTGGTCTATTTCAAAATTTAAATGGTCCTTTTAGTCGATTTTTTAGGAATTTTCAAAAAAGCACATTTTAATTGAAAGTCAACGGTTTAAAACATTCTGCAAATTTATTGCGCTATGGATTTTATTAGCGGTTGTAGGAGGTAAGTATTCCCTGTGTGTAATTTCCATTCGTTGTTTCTGTCCTTTAAAAAAATATTAAACTGTGCTATCTTAATTACGTAAAGTGTAATAGTGTAATACATACTTCGGACACATACTAATTTTCCAAAGGTCTTTTTCTTGGTTTTCCAAAAACAAAACTTGTCCGGAAGGACAACTATTTAGCCATAAGTTTCTACAGGTATGATGCAGAAGAGCATCGACTTGCGAATGATGAAGATGAGAATCTATTAAATTTTACTTTTGTCCTTTTAATCCCTTTTTAACACATGGTCATATGAAGTACACAAAAATATTACCTGTTCCATGACCAAATCTCCATCTCCCATTTTAATTTATTTGATTTAGAAAATTGAAAAGAACTAGAACTTTCAATTTACTGTGAACAAATCTAACAGGGTTATGGAGCACTTTAGGCATATTTTGCTATAAAGCCTGTTTATGAAGAAAACGTACCAAATTAAAGAACTCGCTAGAAATAGTTTAAACGATTTTCTACGGTCGATTTCGACGTAACGGACGCTCTCGGATCAGGACGGCCAAAAGAAATTGTTGCCGAGGAGGTGAGAGATTTAATTATTGTTAATCCCCATGCAACAGTTAGGTAAATAGCTGAAAAAATCAAAAAAATCCGTATTAACCGTTCACGGGGTCATAAAAGAGCTCGGATGTGTGCGCATCTCGCATTGCCTCGCCTAGGTCTCACACTGCCTTGCGGACACGTCAGAAACTGTCAGAGCTTGGGTGCGAAGTTATACCTCTCCCACCGTACTCCGCGGGCCTCGCCCCGTTCGACTATCACCTATTTCGCGGTCTAAGCAACCACTTAAAGGATTTGAGTTTCCATAACGACGAGGACGTGCAAAATCGAATTGAACGCTTTTTTTCAGAAAAACTAAGCGAGTTTTAAGAGAGATGAATTAAAAAACTACAGGAGAGGTGGAAAAGAGTTATTAAAAAAGGTAAGATTATATAATAAATTAAAATAATTGTTTTCCTGCATTTACATTTATAAATAAATGTCTTTTAAAACCCAAACGAACTTTCCGAACCACCCGATATTTACACGACTTGTCAGTTACTCAACTACATGAAGTGTTAGACACATCGAGATGACCGCTGTGTGCGAGGTTGAACCCGGGATCATGCGAACGGTAGTCCATCGCGCTACCATCGGTCCCACAATAATTATCTACCAGAATGCAATTGCGACTGCATTTGGAACGTAAAATTAAAAATAATTAAATTAATCGCTCAAGGAGTGAAAAAATAAAAATTTCCACTAAGTTGCAATTACAGAGCAACCAGACTGTTTTTGTTTGTGTTTTTTTTTTTTTTTTTTTTTTGAATTTTAAGTAAAACATTGAAGAAATAGTGTTTTGAATAATAATACAAATAGAAAAACGATCGTAAACGTATCATTAAAAATCGACAATAAATGTTAGACTTGTTCTCTTCGTTGAGACCAATTTCACAAGTTTTCAAATAATATTCAATTAGCAATAATAAGTAATAATATTTAATTTATCATCCTTTTATGCATACCATCATTGGAGTTATCAAAATCAGTCCAGTGGGAAAAGAATTTACCATTCAAAGATTTACCATTCCAGAAAAATGGTCATCATGGTACAAAATTTACCAGTCATTCGATATTACTGTACGGAAAATGGATTAGTTTTTGTGGCATCGTCCCAGTCTTAGACGAGGTTATTGTAAAATAACAAGAAGACGTCTCCGACACGCCCACGTATTTAACAATAAGTCGTTACAAAATTCTTACAGGTGGGTGAAATGGTTCCAGTAAAGAAAATTTGTCCATGCAAGAAACGTGAGTGTGTATATTTGTATTTTTTAAGGAATTTTGCTACGGCAAATACAAGTTGGTATACGAGTTGTGCTACTGTCAACTGTCAATGGGGACCGTTATTTAAAGATGTTGAAGGAGATTTTTTACCCAGAACTACAGCGCAGACGTATCCGTTTCGACTGCATTTGGTCCCAGCAAGATGGAGCACCTGCACACATGACCAGACCAGTTAAGGAGAAGCTCCAACGAAAATTCCCAAACAAATTAATATCTAGAAACTTTACTTTTCGCTGACCTCCAAGATAAACTTATCTTACTGCAAGCAGAAAGAAAGCAAGGAATTTAATCGCGATCCAGCAATGAATAATTTTCAATTCAGGTGTCATATATGCGTGAATGAGCATGGAGATCATTTACGGTCTATCATCTTCGAAACCAATTAGTTGTGTAAAATAAAACTGAATTTTCTATAAAAAATATATATACTCGTGTATATAAGAAATACATTGATTAAAAAATGTTATTGCACTGCAGTTGCTGCGCCACTCTGTAAATGATACCCTCACATATCTAGAAATAAGTTCGTGCATTAGCCACAATACTAAGGTCCGTCGAACAGATTGACCCAGTATAAACGGGAAATATGGGACCATCAGGAAAGAACTTTGCTCGTACAAAAGCTAACATGCCTTTTATAACATCGATCTTTTTAAAGCAATGCCCATTAATAGCAATCCCCAATATACGAGTATGCATGTACATTAGAATGATGCAAATATTTGATTTTTAGTCGCCAAGGCCTTAAAATATTAGAAATGTTTCCAAAGACATAATCACAATTTACTTTTGAAATCGCCCGAAATACGTTTGCGTGTGAAGAAACATATGTATTTGTAATAAAGATATGGGTTTGGAAACTTGTGAAAATATTTTTTATGTTAAATATATATTAATTTTAATACCCTCGGAAATTAAATACATGGCAAGCATGACCTAATAGCTAAAAATTTTGCACAGAAACTATTTAAAAAGGATAATGAGAGTAGGTCCAATTTTAATGGAAAAATTAATTCAAAAATGTTAAAATTAAACATACTTATATTAAACAACACAACAATCTGCTGAGATCTCTCACACGATTGAATATTTATAACATAAATTATAGTAAAAAGAAATCCATTGTTTTTTCAATAGCTGGTTTTAGCATCCTGTTTTTACGTGCGATTAAAGATAAGATATCGCACTCAAAAAACTTAAAGAAAACTTTTATGATTGCTTGACTTAGTAATATTTGACCGTGTGTCGAAAATGATAACTGCCGCAAACTTGGCAACACCGCACAAGGTCTATGCTAAAACAAAAAATGACTCCTCATGTCATGTTAAATACCTAATCAAAGAGAAAAGGAAAGCGAGAACACGATGGCAAAAGCACAGATCTTACTACCTCAAAGCTTGTCTCGACCAGTGCAAGTTAAAACTAAGGTAAACTCTGGATGAATACGGAGAAATCTCCGAGACCCGCCACTTATCTCGACTAGGAGCCACACAAAAAACTAACTATAGCCCATAAAAGACCACTACAAGGATGGTAGTAGTAGGTGGAAGTATTTACTCCTAACTATACAATCTCTCGTGTGAATCCAACGATCATTAGCCCTATGGTCACAAATCCAATGAAAATAAGTCTATCTCTCTTAAAGAAAAATGTTCTCTCGTTGAAAATGAATAAATCTCCTGGACACGATAAAATAACAGCGAAAATGATTTCAGAACTCCCCCACAATATCCTCAAATTAGTTTTATTTATACTCAATACTATACTTCGAATTGGATACTTTTCTTGATCATGGAAGCTGTCTGAAATAATAATGATCCCAAAGTCTGGGAAGGAACTGTCACAAATTACGTCCTATCGACCCATAAGTTTACTCTCTATTTTATCTAAACTGTTTGAAAAGATCTTTCTCCAAATGCTGTACCCCATATTGAAGCAAACCATGTAATACCCACGCACCAATTTGGGTTTCGCAAGGGTCATGGAACGACAGAACAAGTACACCGTATAGTAACCCAGATCAGAAAAACATTCGAAGATCGGAAATATTGCTCAGCTCTCTTTATAGACATCTCCCAAGCCTTTGATAAAGTGTGGCATGAAGGCCTTATTCACAAACTAGACTCTTTTCTAACCGACAAATACCCACAAGCTCCTGGAGAGCTATCTAAAGGACCGATGTTTTGTAGTAAAATCGAAAGACTCTGTTTCAACTCAAAGAAAAGTTTCAGCAGGAGTTCCGCAGGGCAGTATACTAGTCCCTATACCATATACCATCTACACCTCTGACATGACTGTTTATTCCCTAATTCAAACCTCAGCTTTCGCCGATGACACTGCATTCATGAGCACTAGCACTTGCCCATTAATGGCTTCTAGACAACTGCAGTCCCATATACATACATCAGAATCTTGGCTCGAAAAGTGGAAGATAAAAGTAAATGCCTCTACGACTGTACAGGTTACATTATCTCTTAGACAGAACAATTGCCATACGCGTTCATAACCATGTCAAATATTTGGATATTCACCTTGATCGACGTCTGACCTGGAAAAATCACATTGACTCAAAAATCACACAATTGGAATTAAAAATGGCTCAACTCCACTGGCTTATTGGCTCCCAGTCTACTCTCAGTTTGGAAAATAAATTCACCATCTACAAAACCATATTGAAGCCAATATTGGCATACGGCATCCAATTGTGGGGAACGGCATCGGCTTCTAACATAAATAAGCTACAGAAAAGGCAATCAAGAATACTGCGCCAAATTTGTGGTGCCCATGGTATGTTAGGAATGATAACATACACAAGGATTTAAACATTCCTTATATTTCCGAGAAAATAAAAAAATTAGAAGGTCATATGTATCGAAGTTGTCCTCCCACTCAAACCCACTCGCTCAAAACCTTCAACAACATATACGGCTAAGAAGAAAGGACACGCTAGACTTGGTCCGGTGATAAACAGTTCCGCTCGCCAAAAACAAGATCCGGCAATGAGAGGATACTGTAATGTTCAAAAGCGAATATTTTGTTTCTTTTGTGATAGAGTACGTAAGCTGGAAAACTAAAAGTTAAATGAACTAATTGATCATTCATATTAATCACTTTTGATTTTCAATTGTAATTAACAGACGATATTAATGGAATAGTTTAGGCGAGAAAAACAGACAGGGAGCCATTTAATACTAGCTAGCAGTCGGGTGGGGAGGTTCGGTCTGCCTCTCTCTGCTGGTTACCACAATTTTTGACATAAACTATATTATTGTAGACTCCCGAGATAAATATTAACAACAAATTATTACATGGGCAAGTTACTGGCTATAAATAACAAAAAAATCAAAAGCCCCAATATAGCCAGCAGCAAAACAAAAAAAGAACAAAAGCTAAATCAGTCGTTAGTTATTACGAAATGGATTCCTTAGATGGTGTAGGATTCCTTTGCCTCTTAATCCTTACCCTTCCATGATCTTAGGGGCTCCAAATTTGCTAAGATCCCAAAAACTCTGAGATCTACAATGCCCTAGTTATCCACCGTAAGAAGATTTAGTTAGCGAGTCATAATTACAACAAAAAATATCTTTATTTGGTATAAAAACAATGCATTAACATTTCAAGAGGAACTTAATTGAACGTACTCTATGTTTTTGAACTCATAATCAGCATTTGAATGCGTTGGCAGAAGAGCAAAATTGGAAACAAATGCTTACTAACATTTCTGTTAACTATTAACTTCTGTTATTGAATCTAGTACATAGGAAAACAAATGGATACTTCAACAGAATATCTGAATGTTAGTAAAATTCATAATCGGTATTTAAAAGATATTCTGTAAGCTTAACAGATTGTGTATGATTGTTATGCTAAATGATTCTTATCTGTTATTAAAATAAGGGGGGAAGATAATACAGATTCAGTTCGCAAAATAATAGTTTTACTTATAAAATTACCAAAAAAAAAGGAAAGATCATGGCTGTTCATTTAATTGAATTTAAATGATTCTTAAAATAAGATTAAAAAAAAAAAATATATATATATGTACATATATCATTACTTTTGGCATACAAAATTGTAAAATAATAAATTAAATAATAAAAAAAAAGTTCTACCTTGAGTGGGATTCGAACCAGGGCTTGTCCGGCTTGAAGGCGAACACTTACCCACTAAGCTACTTAAAGCTTGGCTTGTAAGGTGGCAAACTCCTTATTCGATTTGTATGAGCAAGTGGATACTCGGCTTCAACTCTCTCTCTCAATTTTACCTTATAAATTTATTTCTATTTGAGAAGAGTTTCTCGCACATACGTGAAAGAGATGAGAGGAGTACATTAAAATGTACTTAATGACAACAAGCGGAGATTTCACTTCACTGTAATATGTTGTGAAGATTTTTATTAAGCTGAATTCATTCATTACAATACTTTAGTTTAAGATAGGATTAAGATTTGAATACTTATTGTAAATTTCAAAAGAAAGATTCAATAAAGAAAATGAATGGAAAAAAAGATATTTTACAATTTTTCTCCGATAAAGATGAAAATGCAAGCCTTACGGTTGCAAATGTGAATGGTGTTTATGGTGCTGATATTACATGTTATATAATATTTAACCATACGTTTTATTCTGGTTGCGTTCACAATAATAGCTATTCTTTCCCACTAACTCCCAATGCGACTGCCTGAGCTTTTGTCCATTGTTTTTATCTATAATTCTTTATAAAAATCTGAGAAAACCGATCGGCTCCAGCTCCTTCTTTATTTTACATACAAACAACCCATATACTCTTACGTTCATAGTTTCCATTCGATTGCACTAAATTGAAAATGAACTGCATTGTCATAACCCTTTTGGTGCTTTTCGTGCAAATTGTCCGCTTTTCCGAAATGCAATTGTATCCCCGTCTCTTCACATCTCAACTGTGGCGATCTGAACGTAGCGACTAGTTTGCTCTATACTTCCTGGTAATTCACTGATTTGTCTATATACACTTAGATTCATATCCTCTATACAGTTAGGTTAAAGACAGTTAAACATTCATTCACACATTCAAATTTCGGTAAGATTATCGTATCTCCCACACAAGTTGACCGACTTTTCGAAATACAATTTCTCCTCTGTAACTCCTACTTCATAAACGGCAGCAGCCTAACTTTGTTTTAATGTGCTGCTGTTTAGTATAGGTGCGCAACTAAGTTTCCGCTATTTTCCAATAGATGTCGCCAGCTGTAAGTGCTAGTAGATTCTGCCATAACCTAACCGTCATGAGCCAAGCTTAGGCACATGGTAAACATACCGCCTCGACGGAATAGTTATTTTCTTTTGACGTCATATTCTCTTATTTGTGTGAATATGTATGATTTTGTGCCAAATAATCGTCTTATGCGGGAAGTAATGAGTTTTTTCTTTCAATCGAAGAAAACGGCGGCTGAAGCTTATTGAGAGCTTCAAAACGTTTATGGAGTTGAGGGTCGTTTTTTCGCCTGTGAGCAACAGCTTCAGTGACAAAAAAGGAAGGGGTTTCATCGCATTGTAACGAGCAATCCAAAAGAAAGAAAGTCAAGAGGGTTACGCGGTCCTGCGTGCCGAATATTCACGTTGAGGAATATTCTGTATTTGATAGGACCAGCTGCTGAAATCAAGCGAAACCATAACTGGGGAACGGTATCGACTTCAGACAAATTTGGCACACGTCGTGGTTTAGATAAGCTTAGGAATAAAAATAGCATGTTCATTTGGGTACCTTCAATACAAATTGACCGATCTAACGAAAACTATTTTCCGCCTGTAAGCTTTAATGTTATAAAATGTCGGATCCATATTCCACTGCACCCATATCTTCCATTCAATTCCACTAAATGCAGTAATGTGCATTAATTTAAAGCATTTGTTAACAAGATTTTTCTTATTACAACTGCTCGTACCAGATTAAATCCAATTTTTGTATTTAACCAAACTCAAACATTTCTCTTCAATATATTTATAATACAAATTGATATTTTTTTACAAAAAAAGTATTTTGCTCATTGGGTCTTTAAACATTGTGTATTTTATCAGAATGTGGGTGCAAAACGAGGCGCCTTCTGTTTATTTTTCGAGCGCGTAAATATCACGTCATAGGGAATGTGCTCAGCTCAATAACATAACAAACACATTTTTAACACAATGGGTGTTTTTGGGAATGCAAAAACAAATTTAAAGGATAGCATTAGTTTCGATGTATTCCGTAAATATCATTCAAAGCCAACGGCAAATGTTTTTGAAGGATTTCCATGAAAATGGGTTTCTTAACGCTTACAAATATATAAGAATACGAAGTTTTAAAAATTATAATTGTTCACAATACATCGTTGTCTACATCAACCACCGCATTCAACCTGCCCAGTTCATTTGTTTTCCAAATTACTTTTCCACATCAGTACACCCACGCCATTAAAGAAAAAAATAAAATAAAACAAAAAGAACAATCACCCACCTATTTGCCTTTACTGTAAATAATTTTACTGGAACTTTACTGTTTTAATTTTCTTCCAAAAATGCTGTTGTTCCTTAACGTTGTTGATACTACAATCAGTGGTAAGAATAAAACACGCGCCCCCGCCGTTGTCATGACAACATAACCATTTACAAACAAAAAGCACTACAGAGTGGCATAATTTTCCCTGACAAACGAAACCAATGATGACATTCTAACGACGGGGAATGATTTCAATGGAAAGGTCATAACCACTGCAACACAGTGTTGGATATTAAGTGTAGTACAAGTTTTTGTCCAAGGGAGGTGATTGTAATAAAGACAATTATGTTAATTGATCTGGGTCAAAAGATGGATGGTGGGGGCAGTAAAGTTTAACTTATACCAAAGTCGTTTTGCTCACTGTACCGCCAGAAGTGGGTGGAATTGGGGAAATTACAACCTTTATATTTGTTTAAATGTAGCAAAAATGTACGGACAGGTGAAGAGAATACTTGTATTAGATAAATCTTTTTTTTTCGGTGGGAATATATTTCAAATTAAGAGCAAACTTATTTAATTATGTTAACATTGAGGGTTTTCCGGTAGGAAAGAGGGTTGATTGGCGGGTCAAAAGTTACCTTTATATAAGTTATACTTTATATAAGTTATATCATTAGAATATTTCCTCACAAAATGATTAGAATAATTTGTTAAGGGTAAGATAATGAAATTTCATAACTGTTGAAAATGGCTGCACATTTTAAGAAGAACAAAATTATGCAAATATGCAAAACACAATACATCTTAAGATGAAATTCGTTTCAGGTCCTTTTAATACGACTCAATCACTTCCGTCTATCTGCTGGCTAGTAGAACGCTTTCTGGACATTGAAAGTGAGAGTCCGAAATTGTCATGCCCCTTCTGATTTGAATCTTTCAAACAAAATGGAAAAAGGATTTTGAACGATTATATCGTTATTGATGTAGCGGGCTTACGTACAATAGTTTGTAATGGTAAATATATCTTGTGATATTGAGGGTATTTAATCCCTCCATACCACCGTACAAATGGCCTTCAAACCTAAAATAGTGGCTAGAACAGTCTACACGGATCCAATAAAATTTTACACGTTGTGGGTTTTAACTACACTCTAGCATAGGAGAGCAACTGAATAATCTCGTTGTTTAACATATACTCTTCAGCTTTTTTAAATGACTACACCTCAACATATTATTTTTATTACAACGTTTGAAATATCCACTAGATTTTTCTAAAAGCTTGACACTGTCAATGTATGCCACTTTTCGGTATTGGATGAGTCACGCTCCCACGCTCACATTTCATATTATGTTGAGGGAATCTGTGGTGATTTACTTTATACTTCGCCGTGGCTGAATGTGGGCGAAAATTAAATATTGAATATTTCGTATAGTAGTTTAAATGCACAAATTACAATCTGGGGAAATATATACGTTTGCGAAGAAGTTAGATTTAGAATGGTAATACATTTACCTCTTATATTTGCTTTATTACTTTTAGTTTTTTGTTATGGAAAATAACAACTTTTAATCATTTTTTAAACTATTTAAATTCAGAGAACACAATACGAAGGTGCAAACCACGCGAAATTTTGTGTTCGTCTCTATTCAATGTTCGTCCTGCCTTTGAACCACTCATTCGAACTGTGCTCTGGGTTTCCTCAATGGTTCAAGTTAGGGCAGACATGTAATAAGAACTCAATTTATTTGACACATCGTTCGTCTGATATTACAATGCAAATATGGGCATTTGCAAAATGTTATTATATTTAACATTTCTTCTTTCAAACTTAAACTTAAACCTACAAGCATTTTTGAAACTCTAATGCCAGTTGGCGCATATAATATTTAACACAATATTTTTACACCTACACCAGTTGTCGATAAAATTGATTGGTATATTATATTATTCATGAATTTATGCTTAGTAAACCAAAGTATTTGAATGTCAGTTTGACTTTCGCTGGTCAACTTTATTTAAAATTCCGCTTTCTCTACCAACGGAATGAATTTCCTTACACGCACAAACTGATTCTTGAGCTCAAATACTATACATTAGATATGAGTCGTCGCCAACGAGCGCTAATTGTCTCTTATTTGTACCTTAGTGTACATACTAAAAGGATTTTAGATTTAATTTATTTTTTTTAATTCTTCAAAATGTCCATCATCTGACATGTCAGAGTGAAAGCTTTCAGCAAAGCGAGAAAAATTTATTTTCTGATTTTCATCTCAGTCGAAGTCATAGTCGTAATGGATTCGGACGACGAATTTTTTGCGTCAGCAGCAGCATGTTGTGATGAAAAAAACAAACGGGATCCATCCACTCAATCAAAACCGTTTGAATGGCGAATTTCATACTTTATATATGAATTTGAGGCAGTTCCCAGAAAAATTTTTCAATTACATCCGAATGTCAATAACTACTTTTGACTATATTTTGGAGAAAATTGGTACGAAGTTGGAAAAATGTTGGTCAAATTTTGTTACCCACCCCATAACGCCTTGTGAAAAACTGATAATAACTTTGAGGTAATTTTGTTTTGTATACATTGTTTATATTTATTACTTAACATATATATATTATATATTAGTTAACATATATTAAAGTTTGTATCCATATTTAGTTATTTTGGGGCAGCGTTATCTGTATTTTCTTCATCAAAATGGGAAAAAACAATCTTTTGAATTTCCATACTGCAAAGCATTTTTTTTCGCATATCCATAGATTTCATATATGGCAGAAGGCTCTCAAAAAAAGCTAAATCATCGTCGCCCTTTGGTGCATTGAAGGACTACTGTCTCCGTTATTGTGAAGGAAACCGTCACAGCTCTTTGGAAGGAGTTGCAGCGAAAGCATATGCCACAGCCTACAAAAGAAATGATTAGTCACATAGCTGACGAATTTTGGAAATTGTGGAACTTTCCAAATTGTGCTGGGGCTATTGATGGGAAACATATTCGCATTCAGTGTCCACCTCATTCAGGATCTATGTTTTATAATTATAAAAAATATTTTTCAGTGGTTCTTCAGGGAGTGGCTGATGCGAATAGCAAATTTATTGCTATTGAAGTTGGAGGATATGGCAAACAAAGTGATGGTGGCACATTTAATGCATCGCAGCTTTATCGACAACTTAAATCTCGACAGTTCATGCCGCCAGATACTAATTTGCCTGTAACAAATATTAAAATGCCCCATGTTTTTGTAGGCGATGAAGCTTATCCGCTATTAGTAAATCTTTTGAGGCCATACTCAAGATGCATTATTAATGCTGAAAAAGAGTATTTCAATAGCCGACTCTCTCGAGCGCGAAGGTGCATTGAATGCGCTTTTGGAATAATGACTTCCAAATGGCGTTTGCTCTGGAAGCCAATTGAAACCGGTCTTGAGTTCGTTGCTCTTTTGGTAAAAGCAATTTGTATTCTTCATAACACAATAATTGACCTTGAAGGAAGTCCCAATATCAATCAGGACACACACACACACACATTGAAAATAATAGAAGTGAAGAGTCTTTTCATCCTACTAATTTAAGAACAGCACAACTTGTTCGAGGTGCCTTTTGCAGTTTTATATGTACACATAGGCTGTAATATTATATATCCACTAATATAAATAAATACAAAACTTACTTGAAATTTCCAAAGTGTCTTCAATTTCCTTCCAATTTTTTTCAACAACCAGCCGGTTGTGGTAATTTTTTGATCTCTGGTCCCACAAAACCGAACGCTTAAAAATTTCAGATATTAATTCTTCAACGTTTATACAAAGTTCCTTGCTCGTTTTTATAGTTTGTCACCGTGACAGTTCGATTGCAATTGACACCAAATTCATAAAAAAGTGTATCATTTTGAAACAAACTGTAATTTAAGCTTAAATTGCAAAAAAAACATATTTCACATAAAAACCAACGGAACTTTAAGTTTAATATGCAACAAAAACATACGTATAACCAAAGCGATATCAAGCGATAAAGCGATTCAGAATCGCTTTCTCGCAATTCTCTTCATTTGCCGCTTTGGCTCTCTTCTCGCTTCGCCCGCACTCTGACATGTTTTAGGCGATTACTTGTAAATATGCATGCAGAGCTTTCTCGCGCAGAGTCGCCCAATATTATCGAATCGCTTATCGCGGCCACTCTGACATCAGTCTAAGCTTCAAAATGACGTTGTTCTAAATTTGCGAAAGTGTTTTTGCACGGTTGCAGTATCACCAGATGTTGAAAATGCCTTCAATCACGCTTCGCATAGGGGTATTCCATAAAAAATGATCCAGATTGGTTTCGATCCCCATATAATCAAGTTGTTTAACAATTTTTCTAGTAATAGATGCATTGATTTTTTGGGCATGCTTTCCGGCTTTGGGAATATGAATTGCGTTGTTCCTAAAGATTCGATTCTAGCCTTACACTTATATAATATATTCATGTATGATTTTCCTCATTTTCATTCATGACACATGACGTGTCGCCGATTACGGCACTCGCCAAAGTTTCGGCTCACTTGCGCAACGTAAAACAATTTTATGACAGTGAATATTATGGGAGTGAAGCTAAATATATCAAAGAGTAAAGCAATTTGTTTGAGAAACGCATCGAGCAAATGTAAACCGTTCGTAGTTCCCAAAAGTAAACTGCTAAGACCTTCCCTTGCAAGTGAGGAAATTCCTTTTAAAATATGTGGGCTTTAATTTTTCGAAACTTCTTAAGTTCAATAATGAAGCAAGGATTGTTTTCGAAAAGGCATATAAAATTCTTCGAATTTTCTCGAAAATAGTTTGGAATGAAAATCTGTCGGTGAAGACCAAACTTTTACTAACAAAACAAGCATAAGGTCGGTTATTTTATATGCTTTTCCAATGTAGATTCGTGTGGCTATTATAGTCATCAAGGAGATGGAGATTTTAGAAAGAAAAGTGTTGAGGTATTGTGTAGGGAAAAACTTTGAAAACCGTACAAAGCGTTATTCAAATCATTATGCATATAATGTACATACTAAAAGGATTTTAGATTTAATTTATTTTTTTAAATTCTTCAAAATGTCCATCAGCAGTTACTTGTGTCGAATGGACGAATAACGTCAGTTTTCTTCTTAAGTCAACTTTGTAAAAGCTTTGTCTAATACATATTAAATATAATTTGCCTTCTGAAATACGGAAATATGCCAATAAAATTTTGTATTACAACTATTCTTGTTTATATTGAATGGATTACAAAATAACACTTTTTATAGCGTAAAGTGCAGATTCTGATGTCGTATTTTTGTGAAATTGTTCGCTTCTAATTTCAGAAATACAAAATATTTCAAAAAGTTGTTTTTTCGTAATTACAGCATTTCAACGATTGTTTCAATATTCGGTTCATAAGCAGAAAATAGTTCGGTTCGGAAAAGAATTGCTTCCCTGAAAAAGTTTTATGCCTCCTGATGCCCATTTATTTGAAAGATCTCATTTTTCAATAAATACAAGTTTTAATTTCAAGAAAATGTATTTTAGAATCCTCTCAGGCTTCTTCTCCCCAGTTTGACATTGAAATACACGAATATTCTAAACAGAATAACCACGTATGCAAGATTGTTCCATATCCTAACCACCATGATGACGGCGGGAGGTCATACCTCCTATGCATTAGGATTAGAGGGAGTGTAATTTCCTTGATTTTTTACTTCATGGTTATAGAAAAATATCAAAAATCAATGTAGAATGTATAAGAAGAGGGAATTTTTGGCAGGTGTCACAATTGGAACATGACAATCTAGCGAAATAAAACTTAATCAAACATGGACTTAATTCAACTCTCGAAAATTAATCTTTTTTAGGATTTGGTAAACATAAGAAGTAGCCATTCCAATTTGTATACGTTTTCTAAGATACTGTCCTAATAGTTGGCGTGGTTATTGAGTATTAGCTGGAGATATAAGATAATTCAATATATATGTATTATACATGGAAAGGAGCCCCTTTTTGGCAGGCTTACTTATCTGACGATAATCCTATATACCATCCATGCCCGTATGGATCGCGATTGGGGAGTATATAAGTTTCAATCCGCCTGAATTTATATAGCCTATCCAACTTTACGCCTATCCACTGGTTAGAATCAATTTTTTTTTTTTTGGTTACAAACCGTAACTTAATGTATGATGAAATATAGGGAGGCGCATCAATAGTACTACAAGAGTAACACGATTCGTGTTTTAGTTGCGATGAAAAACAAATCTTAGTGAAAATAATTGCGTTTCTTAAATATCGAATTAAATAGTGGCATGTCAAATATTTCGGGTCCAGTATTAAGGGACGTCATTAGACTAAAGAAACGTGTAATCCAACATGATTAGTGCTATTCCATCATTTACAGCTAACACTTCTTAAACCTTTGCAGTCAGGTTTGTCAATAAGATATTGTGCAGTCAGATTATAAAGAGCTTCCATAACTTATTAGAACCTTTAATAATGGAGTAGAGAACATAATACACATCATTTATCAAAGGTTGTACATTTTTCCTATAAACCAAATTTAAAGAGGCTTTTCCTTCCAATTGCTTGGGCACTTAAGTGCAGAAATATACTTCTCTAATCCAAAAGATTAACATCTCCCAATTTACTTTAAACATCTTTGCTTCAAACATCTTTACGACAAAGTTCACAAAAAAAAGCAAAAAAGAAATAACAATTCAAAACGGTCGCCAACTTTGAATTATTTGTAATCTTAATGCAATTCATCATAAAACATAATGCGGACATTTGTCAACGAAAACTACAAAAAAAAACGAATGAAAAAAGTCTGCATAGTAAGACCAGAGGGAAATGTTGGCTGTGAAAAGCGTAAGTATCGTTCAAGGACGTACAAAAAGAGGACAAATTACTTGAAATTGTGGATTTACAGATTTCGTTGGTAACTGCGTTCTTCTCGTTTTCAATGTAGTTTTTTCTGTAAGCTGACATTTGCACAATTTTTGTTGGTATGCCGTGTGCCGTTTGCTGTTGTAGTGGAATCCAGTGGAACGAATATAAATAATTGCAAAGGGTCTTTAGTGGAGTATGACTTAAACCTATATCAGATAAAAAATGAAAACCTTTACAATGTTCGCCATATAAACCGCATACGATGTGGCTTCAATATACAGTACGCCATATTCCACTATTCTTTTGTTTTGCATCCTCTGATAGTTTTTATATTTGTACCGTATTTGAGGCTAAGGTTATTGTAATGACACGGTAATGGCGCCTGCATTTTCAGGCCATGTTATTCAATTGTTAGCTTTTGGATGAAATATGAACAAACGGCTGCGGATTAAGGTCAAAAATACCGTGATGATTTGGCGAATTGTTGTTTGTTGGCACGAAAACCACTATGACAAACTGATGGTAAATATTCAATATGTCTTTTAATATTTCAAAATACATAATAATTTGAAATCAGAAATGTTGTTGACCTCAATAATAGCTAAACTCAGCCAAGGCCGCCAAAGTTTTGTGTTGTTTTCGTTGATTTTTTTAATCTCGCACGGATTTAATACAACGGAAATCATTATGCCGTAAGATTTTCATTAAAAGTGGCTTTTTGTCGGTGAGTTGGGTTCCTTTAGCATGTGATTTTATGTTAACAAAGCTGTTCTAGGAATTCAGTATTTATTTATATTTTTGGTTTTGAATTTGTTATTTATGGAATTTTGAATGGTTTACAATTTTTTGAGAATTCGTAGCAGGAACAACACCTGAACATAATTTATGTTACAGCGCATGAATTGAATATAAATCGATGCATATTCGAAGACAAAAATATTTCTAAATGTTTGTAAAGAACTAAAACACATACTTTTTGCAAAAAGTTTGCTGCAGTTGATTAACTTCGTGTTCCATATAAACGAATATGATAAATACCACTATAGAACCAATGTCCTCTTGCGTTGGTTCAAAAGTGTGAGAGGTGCCGGGAGAGACTTGACAAATCTTAGCAAAATTACAACTTTCTGCACTTGATTGCAATAGGGTCCATTTACATGGGAAGGACTAAGTCTAATGCTTGGTAAACTATACTCAATTTAGAATTATTGAATAAAAGTTATGGACGTAAGAATGTATGTCTTAAATTAAGTGATATGTATGGAAGGTACCAGAAAAGGCATGGTTATCCGCCCAATTTTTTTACAATCTTTCATTATAATGTAATACAGTTGACAAAAATGTGGGTTATTGGAGTATTGTAACAGTGGAGTCACAGGGGAAAATTAAATTTCGATAAATCGGTAAATTTATGTGGAATGAGCATGCCGTCCATTTTCATCCTCAGAACTCAGCTTATCAAATATATGACGTATGTGATTACTTGTTCGATTCCTCTCAACTTTTACTTATCATTATAAATCAATACAGTGGACAAAAATCTAAGACATTGCAGCCTATTAATTGAAAATTTCAAAGAAAAGAGTAAACATTAAACAATTGGTCAATTTATATCGAAGATACTGGTAGGGACATACTTTGTCATGTGCTTAATGTGTGTTATATGAATTAAATTGGTCGTTTAATTGGGATGTGCCAGAAAATATCCTTAAATTTTATCCGGCACCGTTAAAAAATTTAATGGGAAACAGCACCTAATGGATTAGGGGCTGCAGGCATATGTCCCTGCATTTCCGAATTTATAGAAAGAGTGAGTCGAAGTTTCATAACAATTTACAACATGAATCGAACCTGCTTTCATGTTCAAACCGGATTGGAGGACATCGCTTAATCGACTTAAACAATTACAAAACACATTTTGCAGAAGGAAACGTGGTATCTTAAACCTTAAATGAAAAGTTTCTTCATTTCTCATGCTGTTCCGGTATAAAATATTTTCACCCTCTTGAAAAATGTGGAATGTAAGAGATTGTGGAGAGATGCCAATTTTTGGGGTACGTCAACCACCTTTGAAAACAAAATAAAAACAATTATACAAAATCTACTTAATATTAGTACATTTTGCTTGAAACGAGTAAGTGAAGCTTAAATTAATTAAATTCAACATGATTTGACTACGCGTGAAAATAATACGTACACAATTTGTTCGTTTTGGACTAAAATTAGTCAATTTTTTAGAGTATGCGCGGTATATTTTAGTTACGTAATGCTGTATCTTAAGGTTTTCTATGCATTTTTTCGCGCTTTATCTTTGGCAGGAACAACCTAAATTTCTCTTAAATTGTTCGCTGTTCACTCTCTTCATGGTTTACTTCATATTTATATCATTGCTGAGAAATTTTATAGCTACAGCAGTTTGCGTTCACAAAACACAATGCTGGCACAAAATTCGCTATATTTGGATCATTTTTCTACGTCGGTATCGTCGTAAATATTTTATACTGCCCATGATTCAGGAGATTCCAAAACTCTGTATTATGTTTCTGGTTATGACTTAACATATTTTTAACATATTATTTTCGTTCACTTGTTATTTTGCGAATTGTTTTGATGGACGGATTGCCGTTTGTCGGTTTGCTTTGTTATTAAACAAAATATCGGTTGATCCACGTGCAGGTAATTTTTTAAAAGTAAAACCGAAAGTAAAAAGAAATAGTAAAAATTACATGTTGTTGAGTCCTCATAATTGAGGTAGATGTCATAATTGTTGTTCTGTTTGTTGTTCTTTAAAAAATCCCTACATTCCAGATCATTAACTTATGACCTATTTCTAGGTTGCCTTAATTTTATTTAATTTTTTTTTACATTTGACATTTCCTAATGATTTTCATTTAAGTATAGAGGATTAATTTGGAACTACATCCGGTTATACAGTGTGGGCCAAATAAGACCTACTAATGTTAAGCACAAATAACTTTTTTATTTTTTGACATATTTATTTCTCTCTTTTTGTAGGTTATAATTGAATTGTTGAAAATTTATTATGGAACGATACAGTACAACACAACGCGTTAAAATTATCGAGTTTTTCTATTCTTGTCAACGATCAATTGTTTTAACTCAGCGTAAATATCGGCAACATTTTAATTCCAGATCAGCTCCCACAGCCTGCATGATTAGGAGTTCGGTCGGTCGTTTTGAGGAACTGGGTTCAGTGGCCGACCGTCTTGGACGAGGTGCCCATCGAAATATTCGCACTGAAGACAACGTGGAAACTGTGCAGCATAGTGTTGCAGATGATCCATCTGTCTCAACTCGCCGTCGTTCCAGCCAATTGGGCATTTCCAGAACAACATTGCGAAGAATTTTAAAGTTTGATCTTAAGATGTACCCACACAAAATTCAAATTGCGCAAGCACTGCTACCGCAAGAAAACCAACAACGACTACAATACGCTATTCGTAGGTCGTAGTAGGTCTTATTTGGCCCACCCGTAGTATGCCAACATTCAGTACGGTGCAAAAGTTCAGCTGCAACAATAAATATTAACTACTTACCTAAGATGTATCGGTATTAGCATGCCATTTAGGCAATTAAAGTTAGTTGCCTTCTAATTTTACCTACCACCAGGCGGATGTTTAGTGCATTGCTAAAGATTACTTGGTCGAGGGTCGGAAGTATTGAGGTGGTTGGGAAATTCTGTAAAAGTTTCTGGGGATTCCAAAATAAACAACAGTCAGAGAGCCCAATTTAAATACTATGATTCACAAATCCTGTATCCAAAAAGCTAAAATTATAATTTTTCACAGCTTGTTACGGTGAATTCAACGGGTGATTCATTTATTGCATTTTTTACTAAGAAATTCAGTCGTTCTTTATTTTTTAAAGATTATTTCTTCGAAATGTTAGTCGTAACTGCGTTCAAGAAGATCCGTTCTGCATTTTATGTTTTCCATAACGCGTTTGAGCATTCTGAACTTTAAGTGGCGAATAACGCGAACAGTGTTGGCTTTCAATTTTTTAAGCGGTTTGCCATGAAAAGTTCAGACTTTCGAACACTCAAAGCAGTGATATTACCTGATCTTGGAGGGCATTTTACTGGCCCGAAAAGTTAACTTATCTGTTTACGGAATTGTTCGCGTAGAACGCTGATTACTGAAATGCATTGGAACAATTTGTGGCGAATTACCTGTCTTATGCTGCTGTCGGGATGAAATATTAAAAATGAACAAAAAATACTAAGACAGTTTATCTGTTTTAAAATTTCTGCTGGGAAAAAGCATCTATAAGTGCTGAAAGTGGATGAACATTGGATACTAAGTGCCGTTTTTACAACAATTTATTTAAGGTTTGTGAACATTTTTACTGTGAAATTGGAGGGTCATATGCACTTCAATTTTTGAGAGTTTGGGAACATTTTGAAAATTTAATTTATAAGCGTTCAATGAATATTTATGGACTTGACCATTAATATAACTAATTATTATGAGCAAGACAAAAAACATTTGAGATGACTGTCCTAGTTTACAGATTACTGCATAACCCAAACAAATTTCGGGAGAAACTATAAATCTACTTTTGAGGCTGAAATTTCAGTGATGCTTTACTTCGCATTTCTCTCTTAATTGTAAGTTTTTTGCTCATTTTATCGAACACAATTCTCTATTTCGGAGCTTTTAGTTTCGGGAGTGCTTCTAGAAATTTCTTTTACATTTTATTTTTCAGTCTTCTTCAAACCATCAATTCTTCTACATCGGTTTTGTATTCTCAATTAGTCTGATTCTACTTCACCTATTTCTGACCTTTTGTTATTTTGAAATTATACTTTTGGCCACAATTTTCTTGTAATGCAAATTGCTAGATTGAAAATATTAATTTTAGGAAATTAGTTTAGGCTAATTTATGATTATATATCGTATAATTTACATTTGATTGCTTGGAATTCGAAAAAATGCATAAAATACAGAAGAGATGGCAAACATAGAACAGCGATCACAACCAGTGCCGGAATTCGTTAATAATGAAAGGGAACGAAGCTAAATATTTGAAATTGTACAAATTCCAAACTTTTCGTTTAACACAAATTTCCTTAGCCAATGAGACTTTTAGTGAAATATGTGATATGAAATCCTTCATCATGTCTGGTGGTTTTCCATTTCACCAAAGCTTTTAATTTGTTGGTGTGTTTATTGTTGTTACAACATTAATATTCTGATGTTTTATCTCGGATTAGTTCTTGTTCTGGTTCTCATAACCACTCAACCAGCCATACAGTCATCATCCGCCCACCCATCCATACTTTGCATATGTGGCCAAAAAGAAGAAAGGACTCGAAGCGAACGACAAAGGAAGCAGCGGACTAAACACGGGTGGTAATAAAAATTTGAGTTAGAACAAAAATAAAACATCAACTATACAGCTACCACTCTTCACCATCAATCGCCCGTCGTACATTGTTAGTCCTGTCGCCCCTCTCTCTTTTACTTATGATCTCTTGACGCTACATGTGTGTGTTGTGATTTTTTTTTTTGCTGTAGAGACGTAAGGCAAATGTTGTTGAGTCCTGAATTTGCATTTTATACTTTAACATGTTTGCGCTTCAATGCGTGACTGAATCGCAAACACTTTACGTGCAAGCCAAGAAAAGGAATAAAAATCAAACGCTGAGCGCAAAGAACACGCTTTCTCCAACAACACAGGAATGCATACATACAGACATATAAGTTCATATACTTTTCTCGGTATATATGTATACCATAAGCGACATGAACACATAGACCACAAACTGTAAGTCTAATTTTTCTACAGTTTCAACCATAAACCATAACAAAGTGTTTGGTATGTGTTTATTTGTACTTGGCTTTTAAGGACACCCTATTGCTGAATGACCCATGTAAGGAAGAACAGACTGTGTGTTGTGTTGGTGAGATGGAAAATGGAAAATAGAATTGGCCCCTTTTGATGCTGCAAAGATATGGGAATGGGACTAATGAGGTCATAGTTAATCACATAAAGTTCCAATCTACCTATATAGTATGCTTGCACACATGGCACGTAAATGGAGACCTATACGAGGCCATATGCGGATCTTTCTGCAAATGAACAGTGTAATTGAAACACTCGTACAATCCTGGTATACGAACCAGAGTAATATAATGTCAATAGAGAGATTTTTCAGAAAGTTGGGCTTTTGAACTACTTGAAAATTATAGATAAATTAACAATTTTAATGAAAAAAAATATGTTTATGTGCATTTGTTTACGAAAAAGCTGAAAGTACAACATTAATGCAGTAAAACATTCCACTTTGACCTCATATAATCAGCTGACCAACGCAAAGTTCGAAAATGATAAAAATAAACCATATTTTTCCGAGAAATTTTCATAAGGCCAATTCCATTAAAAGCTCAAGGCTGATTTGTGCTGTTTTCTGTGACTTCAGAATGTATATATATATATATATA
>JAHXMU010000683.1:3984739-4026045 GCA_019455685.1 Philornis downsi | reverse complement strand
GTTTGCTATTTCGTTTACGACTGTAAAATATTGGGTAACAGAGTATAACAAATTCATCTACCTCGGTTCCGCTGCAAACAAAACAAATGATGTCAGCATGGTGTTAACAGATGTTACTATGGAAGATGTTAAAATGCCCTCGAAACTTATGAAAAATTGGAGGAGAAGCGCAGTAGATCGAAGTGCTTGGAATCGTTTTCTACTGGCGGCATATACTATATAAGAATGTCTATTCCATTTGCTATCTAAGAAGAAGAAGAGTTTAAACGAGGCCGTACGAGCTGCCAAGACCGTTCCTGTCGCCAGACACATCCAAGAAAATCCACGTAAAGGTATTGGGGTATCGTCAGCTGAATGTGCGTGAGCTAACTGAAATGACAAGTATTTTAAAAAGCACTGTACATTATTATATTGACCGAAGGTTGGAGGATGAGAAAGCTGTGCGCAAGATGGGTGCCGCGCTTGCTTTGAATGGAGCAGAAATAGCGTCATGAAAATGTTTCAGTAGAGGCGATGTTTCACCGCAATCAAGTCCATTTTTTGCGTCGATTTATTACCATAGTCCACCACTTCAGACGTGGGACAAAGGTACAGGCAAAAAAGGTGGGCTTGAATGGGAGAATCTTGTCCACAGAAAGCAAAGATGGCAAGGTCAGGGCTTCTGTTTTTTGAAATGCGCATTGGATGGTTATTATTATATTTAGAAAGGAAAAACCAGCAGCGGCGAATATTATGCTTATTTATTGCAGCGTTTATGTAATAATATTATGGAAAAAAGGAGATTTTTGGCTCAAAAGAAAGTGTTGTTCCATCAAGACAATGCCCCAGTTAACACGTCCACTGTTGTGTTGGCCAAAATTAATTAGCTAAAGTTAAATTGCTCACGTACCATATTCGCCAGATGTAGCGCGTTCGGACTGTTTTCTATTTTCAAAATTGTAAAAAATATGTCGGTGGAAAAAGATTTGTCAACAATGAAGCGGTAAAATGTACGATTAATGGCTATTTTAAGGAGTTATTGAATACAGCTGGACAAAATGTATGGAGCTAAAATAAGATTATATTGAAAAATAAGGAAAATGATTCCCAACTTGTTTGTGTTTTCTTTGTTAGGTCGGCTAGTTTTGGGCCGCCCTCACACCACAGTAGAAGTTGTAAAATGTTGAATAAAAATTTCATATACTTTTGCAATTTTTCTTAGTTTATTATCTTTCTCACGGCCGATTACTTGACGATATACGAATATCTTTACGTAGACCTCGGCATTACAGTCTGTAGGTGACGGAATGAGACAAATTATTCAGGAGGTAATTTTCTCGCGCAAAGACTGCATCCACATTTCGAAATTTGACGGAGGCGGATGAAACTTCCGCTATTTATAGACATTATTGGAAGATAATGGGATAGCTGATAGATCCGCGAAGGGAGCAGCCTAATTTACGTACACCCGCAAGCGACCACCAATTTAATTGGATATCTTGCTATGAACCGGTATATCGTCTATGACTCTGAGAACTACAAAACATGGCGGTTCGTATATAATATTCAGACAATGTGGATAGATCTACAATGGGAAGTGACCGTTTTTGACATAATTATTTCTCTAACGAACTGCGTGGTCATCGTCTGCGATACTGCAGTCTCAGGTATCATTTGTGTGAAAATTTGTTCAATAATAAAATATGTACTCAGCCCCAAAAAATATTGTGTTTGTGTATTGTTTAATTTGGTAGATGTTGGATGAAACCGTTCTATTTTGAGCGCATTTCACTGGTATCGCTCTAATTTTAAGTGACAAAAAATTTTATTATTGTTATTATATATTATTTTATTATTTAATATTAATTGAGTTTATAAAATAAAATCCAACTGTTGAGAACTTTATCCATACTTAGAAGTCTTTTTGGATAAGATATTCATTCAATTCAATTCGATTCTCGAATTCATAATTATTACATAAAAACTGTATTATTCTCCCAATCAACAACATTTTTTTATTTTTTGCTTTTACATATAATTTTGTTAAGTACAATTTCGAAATTTATTAAACATTCCAAACCGATAAAACAGGTTTTGTGGCCAAAGAACGGATAACAAGCGTAATTTTTATTAGGATTAATACAGTTAAGGTTTTAAAGTCATACAAATAACTGGAAATATGTTCTGATTCATTTCACCCAATAAAATGTGTGAATGTATCGAATATTTTTTTTACTCATCACTAAATCAGAATACACAACAATATTGCATGAAAACTGCATCATTACTGATTTAAGTACTCGTAACGAAATGACCATTTGAAAGCCGTATTCCATAGCTCTTTTACTTAGTACAATAAATAAAAATCTTCAAATTAAAACTGTTTGACTTTCCTGATGAATATATTTCATCAAACTTTATAAATAATTCTATTATGTATGGATTTAAAATTGCGTTCTGGTGTAAAATCAATTGAAATGCCAGCCTAACCTAAATTCAAAAATTAAGTTGATATTTTGTCACTAAACATATAAATTGTTCATTTACTTTTACTTAATATCCTCATCATCTAGTTGGACATATTGTAGCAATTACACTTTAGTAACACTCTTAAGTCAGTAGGTTTAGTTTTTTTTTACATTTTTTAAATACATTTTTTTAACTTTTTCTTAAACCATTCTAGTTTTATCTTGATAAAAAAATCTCCAAGCTATTTCACAGCAAAATAAAAAAGGTTCTGAACTACTGCCGCACTTAATAATGCGCCTCAAGCTCAAAATTAGGGTACTGAGTCTGGATGCCTTTATGCTCTTCAAGAATTTGTAGACTCTCTATCCATATATAATCCATGTCGCATATTTCATTATTGCTGGTTTGTTGACATTTGCCAGATACGTAATACTTTCCTTTCTTCTTTCTCAAATTAGGAACAATTTGAGCAAAATATCTTACATAGCAGTTGGCCGTCATTCAATCAAAGATGAGATAAATCATAACCATATAGAAAGTCTGTATTACAATCTTCTACAATATTATAGTTTTTTCTATGTTTCACAAACTTCCTAAAATAAACAAGAAAAAGGATTTGGAATGATGTCACAAGACGAAACTTCTACATGATTACAAATATTGCAAAAAAATTTTTTCGTTACCCAGGTTTTTTAAGAAACCTGATGAGAATACAACCTTTTTTTAATCTCATCATTATATCGAAATGTTGTCAACTTATTTCAAGCTTATGTACGAGTATTCAGAAGAGTTTATTATAAAAATTATCTGATTCATAAACGTATGTTGTTACGTCAGTTCCACCAGTATTTTAAATAAGAACTTATGGTTAATTTTACATATTCTATCAATTAGTTACATCGGACAACATGGTACAATTGATAAATAATTGCACAATGTAAAATTTTCACAGTCAGAAACCGGTATTCTGTTATTATCGTACAACGTTACGGTTGAAACTATTTTAACGGAAAGCTGTAATTTAATACTTGAAGTTATAAGCAAAGTAAATATTTGAATAGTTACTTGTTTATTATATTCATTTATATTATTACTAATATTATTCATATCTATTTTCATTGTTATATTTATTATTATTATTATCACTACAATTATATTATTTATCTACTTACATAATTATCACTTAGCTGACATGATTGACATAAGGATATATTGAGTAGAATTTATATGCCTGAAAAATACATTTTGCTTAAATTTATTTATAAGTATTATAAGTATAGATTTACTTATAAGTATTGACGGAATTATGCTCTGCTAACCTTTAGTGCTTTGTGTCTATCAAAGGTGGTTGGGCCCCCCAACGAAGAATTTCAACTTAAGGGATAGCGTTGTTTCATGTTACTTAAAACAGATTTCCTCATATTACTACTATTGGTTTACATTAAGTAGTTTAATATATTTGTGTGTAGTTATTTTTCTATAATATCTAATTCCACTTTTTTCTTTCTTCTTCGTAGGTAAGATACATACGAGTACAATACGCACAAATTTGCCTAAGTTGGTAAAGTATAATTATTTTAATGTTAACAACTTTTTTATTATATATATATATATATATATATAATAAACTTACCAATAAAAAAACTGATTTTTTAAATTGTAGGAATATTTGAATAAAAATAAATAAGGTCCTTCTCATAATTAAAAATTGTAATACGAACATCACTAGCCGTCTATCCGCATGTTTTCTGGTTTACAGACAAACAGAGAATGCATTCTACTATTTCCGGAGTTAGAATTCCCAGAGAATTCCGGAAAACTAAGTTCTTGTATATTTTTTAAGTGACTAGAGAATTTGCATATAAATTCAGTAGCTTCTCTCTGCTGAAGAGGATTAATTATCTGATTAAATTAAAAAAGAATGATGTTTTCGGAACCTCTATAATACTACCGTTTAGTGTGGAAGACTGTTTCCTCGTTCTCACACATCGATCATATTTTAAAGGTCTGAGTTTTCGTATATTCATATCGGCAATTCTGTTTAATTCTCTGACAAAATAAAGTATTTTGTTTATGATAAAGAACAGACTGTTGATGTGTTCTCTTATTTCATTCTAAATGTCGTATCAAACTAAATCCCCTCCCCAACTTCTCTAAACTATATTAGACTAAATACTTTAAGCAAATATAGTTATTTGATTATTTTGGAACGGAAAGCTAATGCTCTAATTGGAAAAGGCTACGAAATAAAATAGTCTTAATAAGTTATACAATTTTGTTTCTCAAAATTCCGTTTATTTTGCTTTGCATATAAAGAAAATTTGAAATTGTTTCCCATTTCATTACTATCTAGTATATATGTATTTTAAAACCCGCTATGAATTTAAAAAATGTGCACTTTAAATTCAAGCATTTCACATTTTGTTCCATAATTTATAATTTTCTGAAAATAAGAAAAACTTACTTTAAATAATCGAGTCATCGACTAATAGACATTTTATAGCGAAAAGTGGAAAATTAAAATAATAAATAATTGTTAATAGATGAACAATCTGGAACTTAATAAAGACCACAAATTAGACCATATTAGCTGTGGGGTCAAGTAGACATTTTGTAATGTACACAAAGAGATACAATTTTTTATACATTCTAAGGTATCCTAGAACTTGAGTAGAGGTAGGACTGCGGGAGCCTTTGCGATGCTAGCAACAGTCGGGTGGGTGGTTCGTGTCCTTCTCCAGCCAAGCCATTTTTCCATTACAAAAAATTATTATTATAGACTCCCTATTTTTTTAAATATAATTTGCTTAAGATGTGCAATATTCAAAAAAATCCTTGATGTAAACAGTTAGATACTCATTCATCTTCAGCTTTCATAGAAAATACTTTCTCAGATGTCCTTGAGAGATATTGCCTCAAAACTCTCGCCTTCCATTATCCTTATTGCATAATTGGTCTTTTATAAGGATCCCATCATTAGACCTCACTCGTTATCTTAGGCTCTCATTCCTTTAACGTAAGGAAACATCCGAAAATTAACAATTTATTCAATTAGCGTCAAACAAAAAAAAATTTACATACTTTTTATAGTAATCTTGGAATCATTGCGCTTAAGACAAATGTATCTTTTTTCTTTTATTTTTCTTTTTTTTTCACCTGCTCTTAATGGGTTAATATTTCAGAAATGTATACGCAAGAAATAGAAAAATTAAATTCATCTGAACAAAACAAAATCGTCAAAACACTCCAAGAGAATAATCCCAGAGAAATAAACACAGAGCATTGGGATTATCACAACAACAGTTACATTATGTGGGCTCCAATTAAAAGAAGAGAATATTCAGAGAGCACTATTGAAATGATAATGTGGAAAGAAGAGTGCCAAACTACACTTTGTAACAAAGAGTAATCAACGTAGTATGGCAAAAATGTGATAACTTTCTGATTTGTTCTCTTTTATTAATTTGCGTCCACAGAGAATATCAATGCAAGAGTGCTAGTTTACTTCTAACTACATATATTCACTTTGGTTCGATCGAACTTACCGCCATACTCCACTCATGTTGAAGGCCTTCCGCACGATCTGGATACTGGTCACTGCTGAAGAAGAGTAGTTAGAAATAATCAAATTCTTGCAACCATTTTATTTGTGTTCATGATTTTGGTATCATGCAACAAATGCAATGTATCTGTGATATATTTAGTTGTGATTTAGTTTAGCATGTTATGTTTTGATGCAGAGATGTAATTAGGCAAGTTTAGATAAAGTTATATACATATATAGTTGTAAGATTTTAATTCACAATTTTATAGGAAATAATTTACTTGTTTTTAGAAATAGATTAGATTATTATTTTATAGATTTTACACATAAACAATTTTGTTAGATAAGAAACATTTTAGGTAGACTTTTAAATTATTGAATGTGTTTTCTCTTTCTTTTTTTTTATAGACATAACATGATAAATGCAATCTTGTTTGGACTCAGCAGAAACATATACTTGCGAACTTCAATTATGATTCGAATTGGGAAACGTTGGTTAATTCCATTTTTTTGACCATATTCATCCAATGTAATCGTTGGTAAAGTGTTGGTTTTCGTCAGAATCACTTTCCGGAGCTGACAGTTTCGACAATTCTGCTATTCTAGCCGGGGGATTCACGATGTCGTGAACTTATTAATGATTCGCAAATTCAGTTTAGCGATCAGTTGAGAAAATCATGAAATTAGCCACCAGATGTAGCGTGGGCTAATTAAAGTACGTTTTTAACAAATCCCGTCTCTGAGTCTCGATAGAAGTATTTCTGTGTTCCGGGAGGCAACTTTGGAAGCACATAATATAATTGCAACCTTCTATGTGCCCTCTCCAATAGACATTTCCGTCCAATCCTTCGCAGGACCACCAGAATTCGGATGATGTGACATAAATTGCTTGAACAAGGTTAGGAACTTTAACACGCGGGTTCAAATGATTACGGATGATTTAGAAATTCCAAACTTTAATTATGTAATTTCAATCTCTTCGCTTCAAAGGTTCTCGAGAAAAGGGAACAATCTGAAGTTAGTTGTACAACATTTTAGGTTTTGTTGCAGCTAGGCTGAAATATCTGACTTCAAAATGTCAATCTTGCCATAATGCAGGCATTGCCAGTATGTGGTAAAGAGGACTAAACCAAGTTGCACAATAAATCATACGACAGAAGTTTTCAAATTTCTTTCACATACAAAATTCTCAATACTTGTGAACTTTAATGTAACTTTAAAGCAAACGGAATGTAATTCATTTAGTTTAAGATATTTTACATGATCTTAGTAAAATATGTAAAATATCCAAGACTTCAACCACGTATAAGAGATATACAGCTCTCATCATATGATCATATGAAAACAAAGTGGAATTAAAAGCAAAAGAGAGAAGTGAACTAAAATTGTGATTGTCACCAAATAAAAAATTTAAAATAAAGTGAAAACATTAATTTGTGCTGTCATGGAAAAAACCGTCCACTACAATTTCCGAATTGAAAATGTATTTTAATATTTGTTTGGAGTGATAGTCAATTCAGTAATCACCGGACTCCATAAAAGCTCGACCATCAGATCCCTTTATGACTGAATTGATGCTGCTGGTATATTATCGGCTGCAGATTACACACATGTGAAATTGTTTTTAAACTGTACTTGCATAAGAATCTACTACATAAATATTGCTCTCAATATTTAGGCAGCTCTGAAAGAATTGAAAAACAAATTATATTATATTTCAATTTCATTGCCTCATACGAAAAATCCTTCAAAGCTTTTAAAATCGTTTTACCGTAAATAATTGCAGTTAAAATATTTACTTATAGATATATCCTTTGGCATGTGACACAAATAACGTTTTTTTCGAATTTTGGAGCATGTTATCCCGAAAATAAAAAACAATTTGGAAAAACGGTTTCAAAGGTTAAAAGAACCAACTGAAATCGCCGGCCAAAGCAAAAATTGTTTTTTGTTGTTTTGATATTTAATATAGTGACTTTCAAATTAGACAATTTTCCAACAACTTCGATAGTTCTGAGTGCATATGTCAGATCAGATCAGATACATGTATCTTCACCTAACGTCCTTTTGCGTATGTGTAGAAAGTACTCGTAATTAATAAAAAAACAGGACTGTAACTTTCGAATGTCCTCCATTTTGAAGATGTACAAGAAACACCGATCTTCACTAAATATGTATGTTTGGTACCATAACGGACGTCACAACAAATTGCTCTTTGTACAGTCGATACAATACCATTGCGTCAATTTGTTCACATTTTACACAGTATAATTATGATAAGAATTTAAGTAAGTTCAGCCTACGAATTATGGGTTACAGTTGAAAATCTAACTTCGATAAATTGGTCAATTTGCATGGGAAATACCAGAGTGAGCCTGGCACCGTCGCCCAATTTCTTTGCTAGAACTTAGACTACCAAATGCATGGCATGGTAGCAGATGTAGGCATGTAGGTAGATGTGGTGGTAGTGCATGACAAACATAGTAAAATTTTGTATTTCAAGATATGGATGGCTAAATATGGTGCGGTTAAATCGGCCATTTGTACCGGTTGGTACCAAAAGGGGCATGGCAGTGTCCTCCGTTTGCATTCTGAGATCTTACTTTGACAAACGCTGAAAGCATATCAAATTAGTCTAATTTTAGGGTAATTGCCTAAAAGATAAAAACCTAAGATTATAGAAGATATCAGTCGCTTTTTTTAATGCTACTTAAAATTTTGAATCGAGAGAAAGTTGGAGCTGCTCCATATTATGAAAAAGAAGTTATAGCGAAGAATTTTAATTCCGCAAAATCTATGAATTTGTATGGAACTACCAAAGCAGGTAGCCGATATAACCCGACTACGATCTGAGAAAACATTGGGCTGTATTAGTTTTTAAAAGGTTCCATATGGATTTACGGCAGCCTGCCGGTCATCGTCTAGCCAATTTAGAAAGTCATGAAACGCATTTCGTCAAAAGATGCCTGGTACTTGAAACACCTCTTTTTGACTGCTATATTTTTGGCTTATCAAATAACATTCTCGTATACCTCTAATCCTCCGGATGAAGGTATGGAAATGGAAAGAGAAACCAAAATTTTAGCTTCATGGCACTTTTTCTTCGATTCAGTTCCATATGTCAAACATAAAGCAAATTATTCCCCCTTAATATAAAGATTAGCCATGAATAATTTCGATGAAGAACAGTTGGTTATATTAGAACATAAAAATGTATCCACTCTATATGTATAGGTATATACTCGTATGTATACATTTACGAGTATAGGGTATCCATGGGTGTTCTTCGCAGTTATAAATTGCTATTCGCAGATTCTTTAAAACTACACTGACCTGCCTACGCTCTACTAAAACGATTCCACAAACTTGTTCATATCAAGAACCAACTGATTGCATTTGCGCTCTTCATTAAGGGTCTCTGTGGATATGACTGGCTTTCGCTCCTTTGTATTTGCTTTTGAATTGTTTGTAGAGTCGATTTCATATAAAAAGGTTTTCATGCCAATGTGAAAACAGTCACACTCCTATACAAATGTTAAAGGAACTGAATATTTGTAGTTGCAATTGTTACTATTTCTGCTTCAGTCGTTACAAGTATTTGTTATTTTTAGTTTCTTTAATTTATACGAGTTTCCCGTACAGTTCAAAGCCGTACAAGTACTTTTGTGCCTTTTTGCTGTAACCACTGAGGGGTGAGGAAAAAACGTGTAGAAAAAAAGTCTTTGTTATTAATTTTTTAATGTTTCAAAGACTCCATTGTTGCCGCTTATCGGCACGCAAACCGAGTTAAACTTTTCTGTTGAGTTTGATATTGTAGTTGTTACTCTTTAGTGTAGAAATGTTGTTCATTTTTCAGGTCTTATAAAATTACAAAATCAAACAAGTTAAACCAAAAAAAGCAAACAAATGCTATAAACTAGATTTGTGTTGTTTAAGGGGTAAATGCCAGACACCGTCAGCACCATCACCAAGTTTATCGGAACCACCATTTCCACCGGCCGTAGAACTTTCAATACCTTCATCGCGTCATTTGATATGTTTTATTAAAATAACACTACACCTGTTCAAGTTTCGACTGCCAGAATGCCATAAAATAATATGGTTTTCATGCGGTGTTCTCGGCTGAGTTAACAACAGGCGAGAATGAGGATGTATAATTAGAATTAATGGTTTACAATGGTATTTGAGGCCGTTTTTCGATATTAGTTTCTGTAGGGTAGCCTGAGAATTTTAGGGATCAGTTAACGTTAAGTTGTATTGTTTATGAGGGTTAATTTCAAATGACCAGCGGGCTTTGTGCCATTGTTATTTTTGAACGAAATTGCGTCGCAATGATTTGTTGCAGTGGTTAAGAAAAATTAATTATCCATATAAATATATATGTAGGTAATTGCACGAACAAATAGTGTCACGCGCAAAATGAGGAATATATATATAAATGCATTTGTTTGTCACAAATGTAAAATTTCCTCGTAAATTTGTTTGGTAATATAAACGAGATTGAAATCCATTTTGCTAATGATCAGTTGAGGTTTGATTAACAAAAATTAAACCGGGTTTCAATCGACGCTTTGGGCATGACTTACTTAGGTGCCAGCTACTGTACTGTACAATTATTGGAAATTCAAACACAAGGTTATTTTTGAAACGCTCGCTTTATTGTTACAAATTAAGCTGTATTTTTGTAGTGTATTTTTACAGTACCTAATTTTTCACAAAGAGAAAAAAGTCAGATGCAGCCATGCCAGGTGAATACGGTCGTTATTCAATAGCATTTGTTGGGTTTTTGGACAAAAAATTTGTTTATAATCAAGATCTTGTGAGCTGATACCTTATTATGGTGCATTATTAAGAGCTTTCTTCCCCAACTCTAGCTTTTTTGGACGAATTTTCTACTTCAAACGCTACATAATAACTGATTAATATTCTTTATTTATAGTTTAACCTTTTAGGAACAATTCCATTACAGAGTCTCCTTATCAGAGGAGACTGTTAACAACGTTGACCTTTGATAGACTTTGACGTGGTTTTCCAGTATTGCTTCAGTTGGTAAAGCTAGTTAACTCTGCATGTCGATCTCGTGTCGTGTCGCCATTTATAACGTGTTTTATGAATGCGAGGTCAGAACAGTCTTATTCAAGCATATCTTCAACGATCTTTATACGGTTGAATTTTCGAAGCAAATACAGGTTTTTCGGAACTAGTCGAGCGGCAATACTTTTCATACCAAAACAACTGTGTAAACCGTTGTTCAGAAAGTTTTGTATAATCAGTATACTCGAGTAACAGGTGACGTTTGTTGCAAATGCTGCCAGTGGCGATTGCAGGAGCTTTCTTCATTATCATCTTAAAATGTATTATTTAGTCTTTCGCCCAAATTACTCTATAAGAGATTATTTGCGATATGCGATGGATTGATACCATGATAGCCGCAAAAGTAGGACATGACTTACTTAGATTGCATTCATTTGGCATACATTTGATCAGTCAATTTCCGATTTGAAGGATTCGATTCTAATTCAATATATTTTGTATGGCAGCTTAAATTAATGTCATTGTTCTGTATTCATCTTTGTCCTGCCCATCCGACATCTGAGTCCGAACATTTTAAGTGTATATCTAAGTGTATATTAAGTGTATATCCGACTCTGGATTGGTCGCAGCAATGTGTCTTTTTCAGGTAGTTTGCGATCACATTTTCGCACATTTCAAGCGGTATCTCGGCGATGGCTTGATGAATGTTGAATTTCAAATGTTCCAACGTTTAGAGATTATCCACGTAAACATGCCATTGGGCTAGCTCTACAAGTTGACATCGCAAAACGTGAAATTTCGCTTCCTGGAAACTTCTCATACAACAAAACCAAAATTGGTCGTGTTGAGTGGTTTGTGACACCATCTTGTTGCAACCACATATTGTTCAATTCATAATCTTTAATTGCAGGCCAAAAAAAGTCAGTTATCACACTGCCGTAGCCCTCTAAATTGAAATCCGAAATATCCGCCACACTTTCACTAACAAAAGCGATATTTTCAGCAGTGCGTGCATTGTGATGATGCACAGGCCTGACCAATTATGACGATCATAATAATCCCGTAATGCGCAAAAGGTGCCCAAGTTAGAATCAAAACTTTTGTAGTAAGTTTTAACTACTTACATACTACTTACATATTCGTAACTGGCAAACCTTTCACTAAATAAACAGCACTTCAGGTGACAGGTATTTAACAGGTGACAACCTTGCCAGACCGGCGGTTTTGATATTAAACAATGAAAATTTAGAGGCATTTCAACCAAGAGATGCGTGGTTATTACCCACAATTGGTTGGGTATTAACGACGCCGCATAAATTGAATATAGTGAATATAATTTTTGATTAAATAAAAGAAAATGGATCTTATATTGATAAATGTTTTATCTAATGTCGGCAATTATGTATGGAATACAATATCAGATAAATGTCTGTCTCTGTTAGCCTCACAAATCCGATGCAAAAGTGACCGATGACGACGTCACTCATTACGATTTTTTCATAAAAATCGGGTCATGGGTGAGCTGTAACATCCTATGGCGGCGTAAATGGTCTTATGAAAGAAGCCCTTGTGCCAACTGAATCTTAAATGGAAACAAATGCAAATCCTTGTGCAAAATTGTGGCCAAAGTTGTTCTTTGGAGACCAAGCTTCTGAGCACGGCGTCGAATTGAGGTTGATGGATTGTATTGAACACTTTCTTGAGCAGCAGTAATATTTTCAGCCGATCTTCCAGGACATCGTGGTCCATACTTAACCCTATTAGCTTCAGACCCTCTTTCTTCGAAATCATTCACTACACGATAAATAGTGCGTCTTGTTGGCACGTTGTTTTTCCAAAAAATTTCACGTAACTTTCTCATCGTCACTGTAATCGATGATTGGTTTTGATAATATGTTTTAACGATTATAATACGTTGGTGTATCGAATATTTTCCTATAATAAATTTGCCACGTCTCTACTTCATGACTGCCAAATATGAACTGTCAAGACTAATGTTTACCAAAATGGCGGCAAAACAAAGTAGTATACCTTCCCGACGGACGCCCTGCATTTCGATTCTCGGCAATGATCTTTGAACAGTTAATAATATGTCTGCCCCTCATCGGTCACACAAAAATTATATTAATATATAACTTGTTATGAAGGTTTTGCGTTGCTTTGTGTTATTTTGTAAAGACGTCTCCCAAACAGGGATAGAGATAGTTAGTTTCATAGTTAAACTTTTGGTAAATCAAAAGTATTCATTTATTTTTAGAAGCAATATTTATATTTTTATGTAATTAAATTGATACACTTATACAATTGCAATGATCTGATGCATTTACAATAAATTTACTAGTTTCCAGTTTCTTTGCACAGTTGAACATGGAGCTGCCGAAACCGTGTCAGAAGACCGTACAGATATCTTAGATATAGTGAATTTCCCCCCAAACCATGTTGGCCAGCCCAACCTTAATCTTTGAAATCGTTGCCTTAATGTCAAATTACAAAACAAACCTACCAGATTTGTTATAAAAAATGGAGTGAGGGCATTTATTGGTCAGTTTACTTATTTTTATTTTTTGTGCAGGTTCTTTCTGTACTACGATTAAAAGCTTGCTTAAGCTTAAATCATTGCAAGTCGTCTTTCTTCGTAGAGAATATTTGTTTTCTGTGAAAGGGGCAGGAGCAAATGGTCTGGTTTCATATAAATCTGTACCGTGATTGAGTTACTGGATTATTTAAAATTGGTACTTGAACGAGCGTTTCAGTATAATGACTTAAGGATCATAGTGATGTGGAAATGGCAATGGTTTGCAGATTCGTATAGTTATTGTTTTCACGGTCGTTATGAATAAAAAGCCATTTTGTATGTTGTTCATAAGTTTACTTTTAAATGTAGAAACTTTTGAAATTATTTTCTACACATTGAGTGTATTTAAATTTACCTAATAAGAACGGTTAACAAATTTAAGCGAAACGAATTTTATGAATAAATCATACCATATGAATAGGATTTCCTCAGTCATGAGTCTAAGTCTAAGGAGTCCATAAATTTTATCCACTTTTGACGTTGGCTTCCTCATGCGTTTATGCAAAAGAATAAACAGAACCGTTCTCGCTTCAATTTGCAATCGGCTGTAGACAATTGTCATTTCAGAAGCGCCATGACACACATAGTCGCGTACTCACGTACACTTACATTTCTACAGTCTTGTATAAAAATAGCTAAGAAATTGTATTGAATTTATTATTTCATATTTGTTCCAAATGCAAACATTTTCAGTTTGTTTTTCTTTCGTATGCCACATTACGTGCATGTCCTTTATACACTTGTACTTTGCATACATTGACATGTGCCATTACTTAGACACATTCGTACCCGTATAACAGACATTTATACTGACTCTTCATCGAAAGAAATATAAAATACGAATATTTCCACATACATAAAAAAATTATAAATTCACACACGTGTGTGTTTTCACATGTACAGATGCAGAAATGTGTTCTTTATGTACATAAATTACTAAACATAGCCAAAAACAGTATCCAGCTGATGAAAAGTTAAATTCAAATAAAATAATTTCCACTGAATTCACTTCCAATTTCAATATTCTATTTTTCAGCTACAGCTAGGGAATTTGTTCTTTTCACGAAGAAAGAATTCTATAAGATATTGTTTGCTCGTGCAAACTTTTGTGGCATTGCCAGCTTTTCTTTTATTGATTTCCACTGCTGAAATCAGAATAACTTGTGGTTTTACGTCATATTATATACGATAATATATTTGTCAAATAGTAAAGTTTCCTTTTTTTATTAATATTTCTTTTCGCAAGCCTAAAATTGTAGGTTGTTCTGATTTTAGCGCTGAAGGTCAACAAAAAAGGCTGGCGTTGCCACTTAAAAAAGTTTCCTCGCGAACAAACATTACAGTTTGGCTGTAATTTAATTAGCTTCATATTTTACGACATTTGTTTGCACGGAGTTTCACAGTCAACATATTACTAGCCTGATCTTAAAACCGATGACTTTACTTACTAGCTCATAGCGTTGATTCGGAGGAATACTGTAATATTATATACGAGTAATTCTATAAAATACATTATAAAATCTACGACTGTATTTTCATTGTGCAGATACGGAGCCATGTTTAAATGTTCAGATATCTAGTAACTTGTGTGTGTTTGCGTTTATTTTTATGTCTTTACTTATGTACATCTGTATGTTAGCCGCCATGTACGTATATATGTCCATAAATATATATTGTTTATTGCAGAAGAATGTGTTGGTATGTACGATTGTTTGTGTTGCTATAATTTACTTATTTAACATACAATTTGCGTTCTATGCACGATGCTGTTGTTTATTTCACATTATATTTCTTCCTTGCGCATTTCTATTCGTATAACCAACCAGCCAAACATCCTTCCATATTCCCATACTGTATGTCGTCACTCGCCGTCATTGACGTGCACGTTCGTTATGTATATGAATATTGCTGTGGTCGTACTGCTCATTTGTTGCAAGCATGTACTTTTGTTATTCTTTCTTTCGGTTTTCGTCCTTTTTTATGGCGTAAATGTGACGGCATTCTCGAGTGCAAAATCATAAAATGAAATAGTGCTATTGTTATTCGGTTTATGCTTTTTGATGGCTGTAAGTGTGAGCCACATTTCTATTTTACATTACATTAGAAGTGAGATGGCGCTAGCGTACATATCCGTGTTTGTGTGTGTTGGCGGAACACTGTTACATGTGTTGATTTTTAATCCACAGACGTTTTCGTATTTTACATTTTTGTGATAATTTTCTGTCATGCTTGAAGATATGAAGTGAATGAGACTTAAACCATTTTTAGAATTCTTTGAATAATGAATTTAAGAAGATTACTGGGAACAGCAGTGAGATGTGTAGTCTAAAATATTTGAAATGACAGTAATTACTCCACAGGTGTATGGCAATTAAAGTAATTATACCACACATAGCACAAGGCCTGACAATTACGTAGTTATTTCTCGTATAACCGGTGAATCTGCTTTGGCAGAGACTATTTTGCGATGATTAGTGACATACTATATGAGCACATGTAAGAGTAGATAAGTAGAATAAACTGTTACAATTATAATACATTAATTGTAGTACATTATTAAATAGAACCAGTTCGAAAATGTTATAAACATATTATAATACATTTAATAATAACCGATGAATTTAACATGAACTTGCCACAGGAGGTACGCCGTTGTTTTTGACACCTTTTCACCGCCTTGTTACCTGATTCTTTAAGGCAATCTGTTTAGATCATTTTTCATGACAATTTTATTCCGTAAATCACAATTCGCATAACTAATTAATTAAAGTTGTTAAGTACATCTCAAACAATAAAAAAAAAAAAATTCAAAAATCTTTCACTATTTTTACAACGACTGGCGATAATAATGCCTTGGTTCTCTTTGGCGTGATTAAAAAAAGCTTCCCACGAAGCGGAAAATATGCTCACCTAGCATAAGGAGAAGCTATGAAAATATAATACTATACTATACTTATGGAATGACTTGCATCTTTTTTGCTGTGATTTTAAACACATAACAAATTATTGTTTCTTTGTCTGCTGAAGTCAAATTTATCAAAATACAAAAATATTGCATATTTGTACCACAAATTGAAACTTGAGGTTAATTTCAATCTGCTGTAATTAATGAAGCCTTAAATGTTGATTAGTTACACATAAAAGACAAATAAAATCTACTTATAAATCAAAATGAACATTTTGAGAAATTGTAAAAACTTCAATTTTAGAAATTTCTCAACAAGTTTTTTTTAGACATATTTTGAAGTATTCATAACCAATTTCAATAGCTTAAACCTTATTGTACTTTACTCTCGGAATTAGCTTGGCTTCAAAAGAGTCTCAAATATGGCACATTTCTTCAATGTTCAATAGTTCATTGCCAGATATCTTGATAAACAAGACCGTGAAAAGAACTGAGTGGTTTTTCTGAGAAGATATATATATATATGTATATATATTGTACTTTCTTGTTATATAGCTGAGATTCAATTCAAAAATCACAAATAAACATCATAAATTTTGAAGTCATGATTGAAAGTTCAATGCGAATTTACCAGCGTAACGTCAGCTTAAAAAATACCTACCTTAGTTATGCCCTCACTTAAAAGGGTAAACCATGCAAGCAAACGAATTAAATCCTAAGTCTTTTGGGACGAAATTTGTTTCAAAACGTATTGAGACGGTTAACCAATTCCCGCCTACCCGCCTGCTGATTGTCTGGTGGCTGCTGATATCGTCAACTCGTATAATTACACCTGAACCTACAGCGTGATGATTTTTTCTTGAATAGTAGTTTGGTATTGAAAATGTGTAAAGTCATCACGCCGTTTTTTTTCAAATAGAAGATTTGGCAAAAATTTAATTACTTATGCGCGATTAACTTGGAATTCGTAAAAGAAATCCACTTAGAACAATGTAATTATATCTTTACACGGAGAAATAATAATATATATCATTTAATGCAACAAGACTGTAAATCCCAGAAGGAAGCGTTGAAAGTACGAGGTAACTTTTGGCTAAATCTGTTTCATGACTTCATAATTCAAGTCAACAGGGTTCGTTTGTTCAACTGCCGTAAACCTTTATATAACTTTTTGAAGCTCAGTGCAGCCTATTATTCGGCCAGATTACATCCAGGAATTAAAACTTGGCAAAATTTGATCCACTTAATCTTTACGTTCTTTTGCTCACGTCATTACCTTAGTTGACCCTAATTTAGTCAAACTTGGTACGTGTTCAGCGCTTTATATCCCCTTACATACTGGGCTATTTTCTAAAATTCAGTTTGTTTTCTATAATTTGTAATTAGTAGACCCCATCATCCCAGGTATCGGTTCGTTGTTCAAATTTATAATTCTCTGCAAAACTTGAAAAAAGACGAGCAAGAGGCCAATCCGCTCCTGATACCTCCCCACGTGTCTATTTATTTATTTATTTAATCTGATTATAAGTAAATTACAAAATGATAACGATCAATTAAATCTGATTTAAATATATTAAAATCAGGTTAAATATATTTATGTAGATTACATTCTTTAAGATGTCTTAAAATTTAATCATTATTAGCGAGTTCTAGATCATTAAGTATATCAATTATATTTTTGTTATTAAGAGCATATTTTCGTTGGTTAATACAGTTTATGAGGACATGTTCCAAAGAGTTAGCTGGGCTACTGCAGAATTTGCGTTGACTGCTAATAATGGTTTCCATTAAGTGGCTATGGGTGAGAATAGTATGATCTAGTGTAATCCTCTTAAGTACTAACTGGTCACTTATAAAGGGGTTGCGTCTCTGGTCGTTTTTAATTACGTTTTTGTTATTGAGCTTCGCTTGATTAATCTGTTTGCACCATTTAGAAGATTGATTCCAAATAAACATTTGTTTTTCGTGAATTATGACATTACATATGACTTAATATTCGCCAAAGTTAAAGTTTGGTGTGGTCATGAGAGTGGATTTTACAGCATTCTGAGCTACAACATCAGCAAATAAACACATTTCCGGGTATTTACACGTGACCAGGTATCCAGACAACTTTTATAGTACCTGATTTTTCAATCGGGTATTGCCAAATCTCATTTGCATAATATTCATTATGATTTATGTCTTATATTGAGTTCATTAATGAAAGTGAATCAGTTAATATTACAAAATATCACCTTTTTCTATCGCATCATATATAGCTATTATTTCCGCAGAATAATTTGAGCTATAATAAGGTAAAATTCCAGTCTTGACAATTACAATGACAACTTTTCTCCAATTTTCGGTCCATATCTAGATATCAATTAGTTTTTGTAAGCGTTCCCACTCCCCTTTTAGTACTTCCCAAACAAATCTCCAATTCGTAGACTGCAGTTGATTACATTTTTGTCAATTATGCTTCATTACAATACTTGGTAAAATTTGAATCAAAACCGTCCCGATAACCACGCCCTGTTTGGTAATTATCATGTAAATTACCTAATTTACTCACACATAGTAAATACCTAATTTCATATTTTGCCTTTAATTGCACTAAAGTATAATTTAGCATGTATCAGATATTATGCTTAGTTATAATTTGATAAAGCTTTGATTTCGCTTATTTTATTAGGCTTTATTAGTGTTTTCATAAGATTATAGCGATTTGCTGCGTCTCTTCTTTTCTGGCAGCCCTTAAACTTTATCACCAACCCAAAGGACATTGGATGAAGGTATATGTAATTCAGTTTACCCGAGTAAATTTTGGATTCTGGTATTACGTTCCGGTCAGCATAAATTGCGATATTAGTTTAATCCAACCTTTCTGTTGACTCTCACACGAACGATCTTTAACCCTACATTTTTTTCCAATACAACTATTAAAGCATCTACACGAATGCACTAACCTTCCGACTCCGTATTTTTTTTTTCCTGTGTTCAAACTAAGGACTGTACCTGTAAAAACTCTCCTCGTCCGTTCTGGTATTACTCATGCAGTTTACTTTTTCATATATAATATGGAATTGATATGTCCGATTGATTCATCAAACGTTTGTCAATTTACAACATTTTATCATAATTTGCGACAATGGGACGGTTAGCCTTGCTTTCTAGGTCCTGTAACGACTTTTGAACCAAAAATGTGCATGCCCGATTCGTGCAACATTTGCTCAGTTTTCTTATTTTATATCACTTAACGCAACATATGTCAGTGGAACAAGTGGCCATAAAAGACATCAAAACATCACATACATTATACATCATACATCCTATATCTTGTCGAGTCCAACAGTCCAATTTAAAGCTGCAACTTCAGCTAACTAAACCCGTTCTCATATCTCTCGTGCAAAGAAATAACTTTTTTGTCAATAGCTTAAGATTCGTAGCCAAAAATTAGGTTGCACCATTATGCGAAATTGTTAATCAAACCTGCTTATCTTGAATGAAAAAATGATTCGTGAGGAATCTGTCAATTCACCCACCTTCATTTTCTGTACTGGTTTTCTACACAGGTCTCAGCCGAGCAGACATTTCAGTCCAAATCCATATTAATGCCAAGTCAAATCGGGTTCTAATTGAATATTTCAAACCACTGAGCTAAACCAAAATCATTTACCAAATTAATGGTCCGAATGTTAAGTAAACCATTGAAGCGAACCAACTCAAATATTCCACTATTTGCAGCTTTGACATTTTCCCTGTTGAGAGTTTCAACAAATAAATCTGTGTTTTGAAAATTATGTTTTGTTCTCAGTAGAGTTTCACAAAAATTACATTAATTGACATTATTTATAGCCTGACCAGCACCACATATCATCAGTAAACCAGATCAAGGCACTACGCTACAAAGAATGCTGAATCACGTACTACGTGAGCTTTTCGTTTTTCTATAAAAACTCTCTAATAACATTTAATTTTCATATAAGAAACAGAAGATTGTCGGTCAGGAGTGAAAAATTCATAGTACAAAAGAAAAGATTTAACTTCTTGAACACATGTGTTCGAAATTAAAAAGTGATAATTCCATACTGCTGATAAGTGACACCAAACCGTCGATGTACTACATTATGCGCAAGCCATTAAAACTTTTGCAATATAGGCTGGAAGCTGCAACGGTAGCAGTAAACGGACGCATCTATATAAATATACTAAACGAATTGTGATTATAGTACGATGGTCTCAAACACCGCTTACAACCTAGCAAATAGAAGCACCAGATTACGTATTCCCAAATGTGCCCTGTAATGATTTGCTACTTCTAAAAATGGATTCAGTAATCATTATTTTCATACAGTATCTAACCCCCCACGAGATAAATATGAGAATTACGTTTTGTAATTGACGTAACACATATAATCTGTACACAATATTTCTATCATTTGAGAATGTGGGTGTACGAAATATTTGTGAAATTGAGTCATTCTTACAATCACATCACAATAATGGGAAGCTTCGTTGATTATTTAAGGACCAATATTCAATCGTCATTCTGTAGTGTATTTACAGACATGTTTGTGTTATCTTCCAATTGTTATAGAATGAGATATTAGCGTTACGGAATGAAACAACCCAACAAACGCTGCAAGCTCACACCTCTAAACTATTAGTTTTCGAAATGTATTCAAACATAGGAAAAAAAGTGTTTCTTATTTGAAATAACATTTGCCCGGAGCTGGACACGTGCAAAGCCAATCAGGGGCTTGTTCTGCAATTTGTCTAACAAACTTTTGTATTCAAAGATTAAATTCGACTGCGTTTTTTGATTTATTTATGGACATAGGTCCAATAGAATGAAACCTAGAGCTACATTGAACTAAACGTCCGTGTAACAGATTTTTTGAAAACTACCCTGTTTCAGCAAAAAGGTATGACGTTCACATTTTAATTTTCACATTTTATATTATCACTACTTCAAAAGTATCACAATGCTATTTCCCTCTTGAAAATCCTTTTGGAAGGTTTGTGCCGAAGAGTGGTCAAATGGATGAATATAACATCGCTACGATGTGAATTTACAGATTAAATTTAAAATTAAGTGATAGTTTCATAACTCTTTTTAAGCCTTCACCTGAAGGAATGAACTTATATACCAATTGATACCGCCTAAGATTCTCAACGGGGATTGTAAGCTTGCTAATATCAGCCGAGTAACCATGTCCCTTCTGCTACTCCCCATATACATCATATTTTATAAACAGTTACACAAAAATCTGACAAATTTGGCACATATTATGCGCTTTATAAGAAAAATTTTGGAAATATAGAATAGCATGATTGGTCATCCTCTTCCGGTACCTCCTGTACAAATGACTGATTTATCCTAATTATATTCGTTTTCTGTAATTCTTACGCTGAAATTTAGTATACGCTAAGCCTTCTTTCCTTTATATTTTCTAATTTCTAATATAATAACTTAGATTTTTCTCCATTTCATTGATTCCTGAGGAAACTTGAGAAAAAGCGACGATGTCACCATGCCCTTTTTGTACCCGAGAAGCACGATACTGATTTAAACCACACATTCTTATCTAAAATGTGTACTGAATTTACAGAAATTTAGCACATGTCGTGTGATTGGTAAAATTCATTCTGATAATGGAAATGTAAGGCATTGCGCCTTCCAGTAAATTCCATACAAATTGACTGATTGTCGACATTTACTTTTTCCCCTGTAATCGGCAATTTGTTCACTGTAATAACTTAACCTTTTTAATTAAATTGGACTGTGATGATTGGTTAAATTGGAAGGTACCGATATCGTGCCCTTTCTGCAACTTCCTACAAATTACTTAATTTTATCCATATTTTCCTGGTTCGCATTTACCTTTAATTACACTAAATCAGCATAATTAAAGGTATTTGGTAAAATTAGTTCTGCAAATGAAAATAAACTGCACACACATGCCCTTAGAGCAGCGCAAATACAATTTGAACGATTTTTCGAAAATCAATGATCCCTTCCATAATTTTTAAGCATAAAACTTCGGTAAGTTATAGATTTGCTTCTTTTGTTTTTGTGCGTTAGCTTAGAATATTTTTTTGAGAATAGAACTCCCCCTCTGGCACACCACACATTTTTGCTACAACGGTAAGCCACCGGGCCCATGAAGTATCTGTGTTCTGAACATCATAAAAATTTATGTTGATGTGAATATTTCCGTAAGAGCGTCAGCGTATCTGTTGTAAACCTGATAGCGGCCAAATTTCTGGAGCTGAAAGACTGAAATTGTACAAGATGTTGAATATTCATAGGTTGAACATCTTTAGATTTGAAATTTAGTAAAATCCGTTAAAAAATAATAAAAAAAAAGCATAAGTATGCAAGAACTGAAATCAGCTCTAGAGGAATGGATTTTTTTACGATATTTTACAAAATAGTTTACCACTTATTCGTGGATCAAAATCGTGGTAGTTCATGGACAAAAATTAGTGAAAAAAATGCTATCAAATTTCTCCTTTACTGTGGACGGCAGGTGACAGAAGTGAGCGAAGTCGGCCCAGAAGGAAACAACTTGTCATACAAGGGCTGAAACTATTGTTTGAAAAAAAAAATGAAAATTTTTCGTGCATAAAAAGAAAAATATGCTGGTAGTTGATAGATGTGGGAAATAGCTGTACCAGCTCATACACGCCGACACTATGTGACACTATAGCCCGCAGTTATTACAAGCAGTACAAATGGGTCCAGTAGAAAAAAACTAACTCCATATTGAACCTTTTCAGAATTCTTCTTTATTTTTACCGTTTACTCGTTAATTAGAAACCATATAATCTGGCAGTCAATTGATATGGGAAGGAATTTGTACAACTTTGTACGCAACCACCCAAATCACTAAAAATTCTAATGTTTAAATGGATATTCCATTGAAAAAATGTAAGAGGCTTAGTCTTTTTTTACCAAAATTTTAGCTTATTGGATCAGCACAAAAATCATTCAACAAACATAAATTTTTCCTGAATCTGTTAATCGGTCGATTTTTTACGTCTTACCTAGCTTTACAAAGCAATAGATAAACTACATTTTAATTTACTATCGATTGTCGATTAGAAATTACAGAGGACAGACCGAATTATTTGAATCATTCAATTTATATAGGATGGTAGCAGATGATACACGACAACACAGTTCGCTTTCCTTTTTGTGTAGGATGTGTTCAAAACTAGACTGAATTAGGAGCAGTTGACTAAAGGATATTAATGTCTGAATAATGGAATCAAAATGAAAAACCGAATTTGAATGTGAGGTCCCAGAAATGCATCTATCGACTTCCTTTAATTTTGATATAAAGCAATGCGATGGACAACATTTCACAACGCTGCTGCAGCCTGTCAAATAGAAATCTCAAAAAGACAGTTTGAATTTCGATAAATCTTACAATTTTATGGTACGTTCCGGAAGGGATATATTGTTCAGAAAAGCGGCAATTGCCGGAAATCGAAGCTTAACTTTCCACTTCTAAGAAGTATTTTGTAAATAAAAGAGGTATGAAAAGCGAACAATTAAGACAGCGTTTGTTTGCTTCTTTTACACTTTTTATAGCAAGGATGCGACAAAGATATCAAAATTCATATCTTTCTAAATTTCGTATTTTTGTGATAAGCGGAGAGTTGGATAGCTTGAGTAAATATATTCGTTTCTTTCAACTAAAGCATTATAAATCAAATATTCCGGATCAAAAATTTTTGTTTGTGCATACTGTCTAATATGAATATTTGCGAATCTGAGTCAGATTCAATAATTAATACGTCAATTGTTTTATTTAACAAGAAAAAGTGTGTTATACTCGTACTAACAAACAGTTTCGTAAACCTTACCCGACAATCACAGTAATTTGAAAGTACTCCAGATGGAGAACAATTGTAACAATTGTAACAATTCATATCGATGAAACCGGCATAGAAATTTGAGTTAAGTGAACTGACTTCCATATTTCTCCACTCAACTTCCATTTGTGCGATATAGCTGAAAAAATATTGCTCTGAATTGACACATGGTAAAAGAAGCAAAACGATAACTTGCTTATAGAAAATTTTTGTATTTTTTTAAATCAATCAATTTGTATGAAAGTTAGTTAGTGAGTGATGCGTGCTAAAATATATTGAACTTAATTCAATTGTGCGGAACTTATAAAGCTAAGAATGTATAATTCGTTCGGGAGGACGAGTGAATTTCTGTTATTAGATCAATTTATATGGGAGCCACTTTAAGGGGCGTGGCCTGTATATTTGGTCGTTTTTCTCAATGTCGCCCATTCTAAAGTCATATAGTGCGCAAAAATATGAATTATTACAGTCTACCACTAAGAAATAACAGGAGAAACATTAAATTTTAAAAATCTACCAATTTTTTTGGAAGGTATTAGAAGCAGGGTGACTGTGCAATACGTTTTCATTTATAGAGTCAGGATTACAATAAGCTAGACGTTTGCCAAATTTTGACGCAATACTGACCAAATCAACAGATTTGACTTCAAAAAGGGCTTTTTTAATCGATCCATTTTTGTTTAGATTTTGCTGTAGCGATTAATAGAGCAGTACATTGGATAAAACTTGGGCCAGTGCAGTAAGTTAGTTAAAAATTACAGATTTACAGAATTACAATTTGTACGGGAAGTATCCAATAGGCTTGAGCGATATGGCCTATTTAATACCCATGGCTGGGACAAATGTCAGTAATTTATAATTGGTTGCACTGATCTCAATTTTTGTTTTTCTATTCTTTTTGCATTACTTTGTGATGCTAAGTAAACTTTGGAAAATGTACCAAATGAACCCCTCCTGGTTATCCATTTAGCCCTATTATTATTAAGCTTATGTCTCTTATTCAAGTGCACCGAATTCAGTCCAATTCATCATGCGTCAAGCATTTACCTAAGTTGGGTTTGATAATAAAAACGATCTGTATTGTCATACCCCTTTTGGTACCTTCGATAAAAATTAGCTGAATTTCTAAAATTGAATCTGAATTGGTTAAACTTTGTCAAGATCAGCCAAAATATCCCACACTTTCTGGTAATTCTCCTGCAAATGACTGATTTAAACATTGTATTCTTATGTTCACATGTTTCAATCACTTGAACTAAATTCAGTGAAATTTGTCACACGTTAATCATTTGCTAAAAATATATTTGAGAATGAAAATGTTCCGCGGCACCTTCCGTATAAATTGATTCATTTTTTCGAAATTCGTTCTTTCCCCTTTAAGATATCATTTATATTGCTTATATTGCAGGTACTCCATTATATTGCTTTGTAATACTTGGCAAAATTTGTTCGGCCCTTCTTGATATGTGCAATATAAATTAAGTTACTTAATCCATATATTATTATTTTCATAATTTTTCATTCACTTGTACTAACTTAGTTATGTAAACGACATTGTTTCGCCCCAGTTGATGGATGTAGCATTTCGCTTCTTTTATTGCGTATTAAATAAGAGCAATATATGATTCACCACGCCCCACTTTTACTTCAACACAAAAGTCCATCGGTAGAATAGATTGCGTGAAGGCGTAAATAAATCAGTTCGCCAAGTTTGGGCTCCTGGTTTTAATCAATCGAAGACTTTCGGATCCACGTCAAATGTGTTAGCACATAGCTAGAAAAGTTACTGTCAAGTAAATATAAATTGATGCGGATTATTTTTAAATTTCTCATTGAAAAGTATATCGCATTACATCATAAACTTTTTAAATTAAACGACAAAAGAGTCCAGTATTGTTTAAGTATTATCGGTATTTGACCGCCAGTTCCTTAATAAAATAACAAAAATGCTTTCCTCAGCCAAACATTTTGCTGATATACCAATTGAACATGTCAGCAGACTATGAGACTGTTGTCGAATTTTTTTGTTACTGGTGCTTCTTCCCTTCACTTCTACTGAATTAATAAACACATATGGAACGAAGTTATATATATATGGAATGAAGTAGTCCACTTTCGTTAACAAAGATAGACGGGAAAAAATCGATGTAAGCAGCCATACAATACCATGTTATCATATGCACAAAATTTGTTTCGGAGGAGTATGGGGTAAGGAATGTGTTAGAGTATTTGAAGAACCAATATTGGATCATACTTAAAAACAAGTACGAGTATGAGGACGTAAAACAGCACCAGTGGAAATGACTGTAATCGAGAAAGAAAAGACTGAGTGAATGCATGGGAGTGAATGTTCAAGATTGATGGTTCAATTTGTAAAAGTACGCCATTTAGTAATGGTTTGCATCCAATTCATTCCAAAAGTTTTTTTTCTCTGACATTCCCTTTCAGCTTGCTTTCACATACATTTGCGGACAGAGTCTTTGTAGCTTTTGTCCTTGTGGGGCACATACATTGACCCATGCTACTTATAGAATCTGCTTTGATTATAAAGCGTATGTAAATATTAGAAGTTGATTTTGTGTTTGCAAAAAAGGGAACCACTCGTCCTGTGGTATGCGGCAGAAATGAACACAGGACCATAGCATCACTTTATGCCATACCGCACTCCACACACAGTCATAGCCCGTGGCAATCCCAGCTGCGAAATGCACGGCTTGGAGGTTTGCTGCCAGGTCTGCATTAGCAGTCGATATACGTAACAGCCGGGCCTTCCACATTCTTTTCTAACAGAGAGAAGCCATGTAACCAATTTCTTTCACAGGATCAGGTGCTAAAGCCCATAAAAAAAACCCCGAAAACATACAAATCTGCTCAGGAGCAATTCAATAAAATTAAATATTTCAACTTTGTTTTTCAGGTTGGAAAGAAACTAAAATTAAATGTACTTTAATTCACTTTGTAATACTATGAGAAATAATTTAAATTATAATCCTATGAAATGACATAAAAATTATTGATAATTTTTCTTGTCTTGATAGACAAGCGATGGACCCCACTAACCCTCTGCAACTGACGTGCTCTAATTGTAACAATGTGACTGACATGGGGTCTGGCAGACCTCATTTTTAAATCGATTTCCCATGTTGAAGTTTTTGATTGGCGCCTTCTTGGCGCATTTATGTACAACAGTAAATAGTTTTCAATCTAGCATAGGTTAACAATTTCAAAAAAAGAGGTTTTTTTCAAGGTATGGTTTATTTCATTTAGTTCTATAATAACAAAAACAAAAAATACTCTTCTCTTAAAAACAAAAAAAAAAAAACAATTATTCTTACAAATATTGAGGAACTTCTTTTTTTACCTTAAAAAACACTTATCAAATAAGTTTTGTTTTGATTTTCAGCTAAATCGTACGGTTAGATCAGTACATGTTCAGTCTAAAAATTTCAGTCTTAAAAATTACATTTTTCTTGGCAGTTTTCGCAGAGTGGATTGGAACACTGCAAGCAAATATGTTTTAAACAGGAACAGCAGTTGTATTTTGTTTTTCTTTGTAATTTAGATGGACATGTATGACACAGTTTTCTTCCACTGTCTGTCTCAGGCTGCATTTTTGCATGTGGAGGAGGCAAATCTTCTCCCAGAACTCGACTGATGGTCATGCGCAATTCTCGTGGTAATCTTTCATTATATGCACGTGCTTTCATGAGATCCAGCACCATTTCACGAGCCATATTTAACAAAAATTAACTTTCTCAATTTTGTGAAAGTTACAATGTTTGGTAGCCCTAGAATATTATGAGCTGGCACTATAGAATGTCTTGGACCCTCCTGATCAGACCATACAAAGCCATTTTTACATCGGTAAAAATTTTTACTTATGGATTCTCTTTGAACTTCCGCAAAGCTATTACCTTCCTCTTGAAAACCTGCTTCTAGAGAAATTTCGTCGTCCTCATATATAATTTTTCTGCTTCAAAATCTGAATCATTTACATTATCGTCGCTGCTGAAATCTTCGCCCTCTTCAACAAGTTCATCTAGACACTCAGTTATTTGCTGTTCGCTGCTTTTAAAAGTTCCAGCTGATGTTCTTTTATAGGATGTCATTTCCTCTGAGCTTACTGCCTGCAAAAATATAAGTGATAATAATAGCCAAAATACAATTTTACTGTTCTGAGGTCTGAGAGACAATATGTAACTTTACGATATTACTGATGTGAGGTCTGCAAAACCATATTGAATTTCACAATAATACTGACGTGGTGGTCTGCTGGCTACTTACACTAATGCTGATGAGCGGGTATAATAGACCTTTTACTGCGCAGTTAAACACGTGCGTTGCCCACAAATGCTCTTTTCGCATTGAGCGACGTAGAAGCATGAATAGAAAAGGTGACGAGAGCGTAGAGATCATAACTTGGAATTTTACACAGTTATGCACGATTGTTCTCTTTGCGGGGTCTGTCAGAGGGCTAAATGAAATGCTTTAATTCAATATTAATTTAACCTTACTTAGAGAGCTTATGTGAATTTGTGGAAATATTTTGATTGATTTTTATGTAATACTAGCCGACCCGGCAAACGTTGCTTTGCCTTCAAATTTCATTTTTATTGGAATGTTTCATTAGCAGGAGCAGAAATAGTTGCTTTTTAATTTGTGGTTTGTATAGGAGGTACCACTCCCCATTGTCCAATCCCGCTCATATTTACAGCAGCACTTAAGATATGTACACCAAACCGATGTACCAAATTTTGTTCAAATACCGTAAACAGGAGCAGAAATATTGGATATTTAATTTTTTGTTTGTATGGGAGGTACCACGCCCCTTTGTCCAATTGGACCGAATTGTAAATCTAAACCATCCCGGGCACCACCCAGATGCATATACAAAAATTTATGCAGAGCGGTCCAGCCGTTCTGGAGTTTTAAGCATCGGAACAAACCACGATTCATTTTTATATATATAGATGAAGTCTAATACACGATCCTAGAAAAATCCTCCACATTAGAAAGTAACGATAAAATATGTGATTTTTGAGACTGTACTAACCTACTTCTACTAGCCTACTATTTAATACAGCGAGAAAACGTAACATTAGTGGTGTCGTAGAAAATTTCAAGATTCCTTAACAAAAAGTTCTTGTACAATCCCATGTCTCCTGTTAATGACCGAGACACAAGTTAAACTGCAAAAAAAAGATAAAGATAATTATTATCAATTAATTATTACAAAAAATAACAGGTAATTTACTTAGTAAGAGCAATATCTGTATTCATAAATTTAAAAATGATTGAGTACTTTTCTTGCAACCTTAACAAACTATTATGATTCATAACGTAACGATGGATTTTATATCTGGAATCTTGAAATATTGTTTTACATGATAATTTAAGATGTTAAAAATATTAGAGAAAGTTAATTCGGATTATGTGGTTCAACAGTTATTTTTACATGTAGAGAAACAAAATTGAATAAAAAAAATAACGGCAGGGTTTTTAGGAGACTGAAAGCAAATAGCGCATTTTTTAATACGGGTTCAACCTTTGCCGAGTCTGATTGACGAATGTCGCAAATATTTGTAATCTTCATCAAACTTCTGAGATTTAAATTAAAAACTCGATAGGATGCTAGTCTACTCGTATGTTCGTCAGACCTATTGGATACAATTTGAAAATGTTTCAAGATATTAGAAGACAGAGTACAAACATTTTTTTTTTTTTCAAATGAGTAAAATTTTTCCTGTTTGTTTTGTTCCACTGCAAAACGCGTTACAAATGTAGGGTTTGGAAAAGTTTAAATGTGATTAAAATAATTTTTCATGCAGCGAGACATTGGATGACACGTGGATGCTCCACTATACTATGTAGTGAAAGTCTTGCAAAGCGAAAACGAAAACGAAGCGAAAACGCATCAATCAATTGGTAATGATATGTCATAGCTGGACAAGCGAACGCACCACAAAGTCTGAAAGTTCCCATTATTAAGCTAGGCTTATTACTTATAACATCAAGCTTTTTCTTGGTACATTTCGTCCTTATACCGTGCTTGCTAAAGCAGACGTTCTTATAGCTATATATCGCACATGAACGTAGCAGAATCACCCTTCTCTCTTACTTTATGTATCGTTGGAAATGTGTGTCTTTCACGTTAACCAAGCCCATAGTCAACGTATGTGAAGTGAGTTGTGAAGGTAATTCGTAGCATTTACACACTTTCACCGTATTCTGCATCTAGTTGAGAAATAAATCGTAAAATGGTCATTCCCCAAAAGCCTGGAAAATTTTTGCTATAGGCCTCCTGAAACAAACTAAACAAGATACATGTCGACTGCATGCTTTCTCTGAGAAAGTGGAATAGAAGTGTAAGGTCATAAACCAATTTATTGCCAAAAGAGGACAAGTTGGGTACTACACACTTTAGAAGCGAATATGCAAAACTGATTTTATGGCAGTCTTGAGAAAGGAAGACGGTGGTACCTAAGTAAAATCCATTTTGCCTTATAGTGGAACATCATCTGTGAAGACACCTCAAAAAGTGGGAGAGGTAAAATATGTATCGGATCCTTTTGAGTATAGGAAGAAGAGAAGAAGTAGGTACTATCTGAGAACATTGAACTGTCTACTGAACCTCCCAGTGAGAGGCATAAGGCCTGATATTTGTATCCCTTGTCAATTTTCTCACTGGGAACTGCCAAGTTGGATGAGCATAGATATGTGCGAGTGAGTCTATACATGTGTGCTCCATATTACGTTATCCTTTTGGGGTTATCCGTATTTGTATTATATTAACTGTTTCCTCTTTTTGCATGTGTGTCTGCTTGCATGAAGTCTGATATTTTTGTAGGTGTTTTGTTCAAGTAATTTGAAACCCTAAATAATGATTTGTTTAAAATAAACGCATTTACGTATTCTCGCCCTGTCTATACCCTTCGTGGGGAAGTCACAACCCATTGCCTGCTGGAGTGAGTGGAACGTGTTATTTTAACAACGCTCGTCTTCATAGTGCTGAGTATGCCATTTATATCGAATAACTCTTTTTTTCCGCTTTTGTATTGCTTATAATTTAATTAACACTTAAACATGTTTCCGTTGTGTGTGCTGGAGAGTTAGTATTTCTGTAGGTTTGTTTCAATAAACATGTACAGTCCTTGACGTTTGACAGGAAATTTGTTATGCCGAAGGGCTACAAGTGAAGCGGGTAATGATGATAAGGCATTTTTATTTTAAGGCAAAATCAACAGGGGTCAATTTTGAAAAACATTGTATTTTATTTTCTCGAAATTACTGTCGAACATCAACAATATACGTAGGGGGAAAGCTTTGGGCTTGTAATATGGGAGGATCATCACCGAATGATATGTGTACGGCTTGGCGGACTAGGGACTATCATGAATGCATCCTTTTTTAACTTTAGGAAATTTAATACGGCAATGTTGGAATTGGTTGACAAAAGCATACAGTGAAATAATAGTATATCCAAAAACAAAACATTGACTAAATTATTTATCTTGGATAACATATTCCCCGGCGAAAATATGCAAGAAGAGTGTCCAGCTTCACCATTCTGGAATCAAAGAAGTATTTGCAAATAACTTCCAATATGTTAATGTGGAACCTCATAAATGTATGAGGTTTATTAAGAAAGCAAGGCAAAATGAGCACTAGACAATCGGAGTTTGATGGCACTTTGGATTAAAATTCATAGATTCTTAACAATAATAAATTAACGATCGAACCAAACTACACCCGAAAAATATTATTATTTATAATTGGCAATTCCATCTAGGTTCTATTTTAGGCAGAAAGTTGAATGTTATACAATTATACAAGATATTTCTTTCGCACTGGTGCAGACGATTCTAACAATGACCTGAAGCAGCGATACTCTTCCATTCACAATTAGATTCTGGCAGTTTATCTCCGTCCTTTTTGTTCAGTATCCACATAGGAAGCGATACATATTTTTTAAAAAATGCAAGTAAAATATTTAAATTAAATCTTATACACTTATAAATTTTAATTAGACATTTAAGTTTTATACACCGGCTGTTGAATACTATTAAATTTATTCCATACATTTATTTATGTCTCTTTGAAAATTATACCTTCAGGATCTTCATTCCTCCGGGTCATCCCCCCAGGTGAAGGAATAATTATACATATACCTATATACATATACATCATATTATACGGCAAAAATGTTTAAAATGATAAGTACTTTCGATCAAATGCGTTTCACAGTTTTGATGTCGATTAAGCGGTGTCCATCTGTCTGGCTGGCGATAACTGTAGTCATTTTTATGGAATTTCTTGAACGTTGGTCTAATATTTTCCCAGATCTTAGTCGATGATTGTAAATTCGCTATGTAGGTTCACCCCTCTTATACAAATTCATCAATTTGCCGAAATTCAATTTTCTCTCTCTGCGACTCTTCATACGCGAACCAAATTTTTATCTGCTGCATTGTTTCATAATTCCTGATAAACTGTTAAAAAATCAACCGATTAACCTCTCCCATATTCTTGGCTTCATATCGCCCAATCGATTGCTCTCAATTTATTCAAATTTGGCAGACTTTGAGCGATTGCAGCAGTTGGCTCTCAGAATGAAAACAGGGCATTCTGGTGCTGCACATTAAAATTGATCGATTTTTCGAAATTTAGTTAATCCTCTGTCATTTCTAACCAGTATACTGTAGTAGTACAGATACAATACTGAAGATAACATTGAAGATAATTTTGAGCGGCTACACAAATGGACGTTGGGTGAGAGCTACAGTTTTACAAGCTAACAAAATGCTAGCAAAATAAGTTTATTTTCACTAATGAAAATGAGTGACAAAAAAAGGCAAATTCTCTTGCATTCTAAAAATGGGATATGAAAGATTTTTTCCCACAAGCAATGCTCCGAAAAGCGCTTTATACTTTGGACTCTCTGAAATTATCATTTGCCTCAGTTACAAAGTATTGAAGGAACGTCGCAAAAACATCCATTCTTTCTATAGAAAATTTTGCTTAATATCAAGCGTGCCGTTCTTTTGGATTCTTTGTCAGATTCTTCACCTCGCCAAATCTGCCTCGTAAAGTAAGACATTATTAGTGTCTGGAACAATTGGTTTTTTTGTTTCGAAAGATGGATTTCTAAGTAAATTGCTTGCTATGGTCATAGTAGCATATATTGGCAAGCAACACTCCGACTAACTTCCAAGCTAACATCGGTTTATTTATGAAGGAGTTAAGATTGATGAATGGGCTTCATCCACGTTCGTCGATGACTTGGTTTTGTACTTGTTTACCGACAAACCCATTTTCACAGACTCTTTCTCAATGCGGAAGAAGGCTGGAGTAACATATCGCAGCTTTCAGCAAATGATGTCTACTATGCCATTTGCAGTCGCAGGTAACATAAGGCTTTTGTTAAAGATGGTACAAGTCTTGTTGGCCGCTGCTTTCTCCATAATCATTTCTAACCGCATGTTGAAAAGGTCGCACTGACTAAATCCCCTTTCGGTATAAATCCCCTTTTTGCCTATCATTACTCAAGACTTCATGTCAGTTAGTATCATTCTACACAGACGTATAAGCTACGCGGGAATACCATTCTCGGCCATGGCCTCATACAGCTTTTGTTTTATCAGGCTGTCAGAGGGAAATTTATATTCGACGAAGAGTCAATCTGTCGACTGTAACTTGAATATCCGTTTTCATATCACACTCAACAGAACCCTGTAAGCGATGGGTGGCTTAACCCACACACATTGTAGGATAGTTTTTTTAGGACAAGATGAAATACGCTTAAATTCAAAATTGAACAAGCATGCATTTTCTAAGCCACATCGTGTTTAGAAACTTATGCATCCTGATTATTGGCTCACCGCTACCGGTCTTAAGCAGCTGATACTCCTATTTTGGGCTCATTTTGGCTCGGCGCTGCTGTGCTATTTTCGGTAATTGGAGTGATTTCTTCACCTGTGCTGTCACACGGTACGAGTAGCATTTGGAAATGCAGCACTCCCTGTGTATCTTTGACCAGATTTCCGTAATGGTCTTTGCAAGAGAACCCACTGTTGGTATAATTTTCGAGTTTGACCTCTATCGCCATATTTTTCTATATCCGAACTCTCCCGCCCTTTTCATAACCGTTTCTTCCGCCTAAAAATTCTGCGTGTCCCTCTTCTCTTCCCCTTACGTCGTTCGCTGTGCAGCATCAGACATTATGCGAAATTCCTCATCTTATCGGAGATTGTCTGATTCCGAATTATGTAGCCAGTGTCATCGAGAGCACAGTGTGTTGCTACCGTGTGGACATTCGGATTAATAGCGTTTTAAGGGGTTCGTAGGAGTAGCAGCAGCTAGCTTTCTTTGAGCTTGGGTGCGTACGTTTTTCTCTCCACTCAATCTCGTGCATACCGTAGCTGTGACTAGGTAGTGATTCGAGTATATATTAGCACAGCGGGTTACTTGAATGTCCGTGACACTATAAACAAGCTTTCCATCAGCTACCATATAATTAAATCGTGTTCTTTCATTAAATTCACGTCAATATTCTTTCAAGAAAAATATTTTGTATGTGTTAAGTTAATAAATATCAATATAATGTTGCCATAGCCACGTACTTCTCCACTGTTATTATCTCGTTTTTGAGTGTAACGTATATTTCAATAATTTCTTCTTAACTCTCTACACTCAATGTTATATATTTTGTTATTATAAATGTTCTACACTACATCCTCAAACATCCCCAAAGAAAATTAAATATTTATAGGTTTACAGTTGTGCAGAACCTTTTGACTCGTCCATAGTCCATAGTGATCTATAATAACTTAATAATCTAAAACACCATCGGGGACCATAAAACATTCATTCACATTGTCTCAAAAGTTTCTACCGCGTTTTTTTCTTATTAACGCCAACACTCGCCACTAATGAATACCAATATTGTATAAGAAAATGTGTAATAAAAATGCCAATATGAAATTTAAGACTTACTTAAAAAACTTTTCACGTAAGTTATTCAAAGTGTTAACAACCACATTAGCCATACAAAATCGTTTCATAGCGGCCAACAGTCAGGAACACCAAAGACAGAGAAATGCTCAAATATAACAATAAAAATCGAGGGCCGTAATCATTAACAAGAACAAACTTTTCTATTAAAATGTTGACTGTGTGCCACTATAGAGCGGGGCCACAAAGTTAGATTTTAATAAATAATTAGTTTATTAATAAAGTTCGTGATATGATTCATGGTCTTATCCCAATAATGCAAAGAATGGTGGTGGAAGTTGGGATGTTAATAGATGGCTTGGTTGTGGCATATTAAAGTGAAAGATAGGGAGAAATAGATATAGATAAGGAAACATTTGTAACACGAAGAAACCATCATTGCTTAATGTACAACAAAAGTAAATGGAAATAAAATACAATGAAACGTGATGTATTTTTACTAGAGTCTATCAAGAACATAGCCAATGTGGATTACAGTGGTCAACTTAAACTTGTAATTGGGTAACATTGAAATAGTTAAATATTAGGAAGCTCGGAACGTTAAACAAAATTAGAAACAAGCATAAATCTCCTATCTTCTACATAATAATTACATATCGCACAATCTCACTTTTCACCATATCGCAGCCGTTTTATAAATGGGCTGTACTCAACCCTGTATCCATATCCACACCCCTCCTGTATCCATACAAATGACCAATTAAACCAATATATTGTTGGGCTCACATCAAACGGTGATCAGCCGCAGCATGATGGTTATGACAGGCAACTATCATGCGTATAATTGTGTAATCGAGTCCCGACACAACCTCCCAATTATTTAAGCAGTGTTTGGCGAAAACTTTGTCTAGTCTAAAGTTTTTTTTTTTTTTTCATTGCAATCACTTGTTCTTGGTTGCTCTCTAAGCTTGCGTAACTGTAAATCACATAAAACGCCGAACAACAAAATGTCCTGAATAGCATTGCCACGCCTGAAGAACAATTAGACGCTTGTGCCGATGGCCGCCAAATCCAGAAACAGCGACAGGATCGAAAGAATCTGGTTTTGTGGTAAACTGGGATAACTAGAGCTGCACTTGAAGACGAATATGGGCTCTATCTTATTGAGGCGCCGCGTGAAAGTGGACGACAATAATTTTGGTATGCTTGACAGCTCCATAATAACATAGTAAAAACATATCCATTATTTCCCTAATAAATGCCTTTAAAAATCTGTACGAGTATCTTGCGTTGTATATAAGTTTTATATAAGATTGGGTTACGCATATTGCCGAAACAAAGACAAGATTTCATACTAAAAAAATACTCAAACTGTTTTGTGATTACTTGACTGAAAGCCGTTTGAGAGTGATTCAAAGATAAACACCAGCAAAGATAAATGCGCCGTATTTTACAGTTTTTCTTCAATAAAGTTGGAAACGAAAGCCAGTCGACTTAAAATGTGAGTAATGTTTATAGTCCTTATACAATAGCAGCCAATCATGCTCTATATCAAAGATGCGCCACGATCTGCGAGACCAATTGTCGAAAATGTGGATATAATAATGGAAATCATTAAGCCCTACCGTCATGTAAGCTCCGTTTCGGTAGCTCAGGAGCTAACCATTGTTAGATACAAAAAGAGGTTCAAAGTGTAGATGCCACGGAGCGAACTGTCATCTGTCAATAGCTGCCGAATTGATCCATTTCAGAAGTGGATAGTGACTGGTAATGGAAAGTGGATCACTTCGATGAACGTCAGGGAAAAATGGCCATGGGCGAATCGTGAAGGGCGGGTACAGACGGTTTAATGTATGTTTGGTAAGATCGACAGAGAGTCAACTACCATAAGCTGCTTCCCTAAGGCCAAACCTTGTACTGTCGGCAGTTGTATCGTCCGAAGGAATCAATTGCCCAGAAACAGCTAGTTTTGGCTTTATTGATTCGTCTGAAGCTTCAGGAGCTTGGTTGAGAAGTTGTTATGCATTCACCTTATAGCTAAAATTCGCCTCAAGAGAAGCGGATGAAAACAGACTGCGGATGAAGCGGATGAAAACATGCGTTTGCCAATAGGAAAGGCATAATGGAATTACCTTCAAAATGGCAACAAGTTATCGAAAAAACGATGTATATCTATATCTCTAACTATGCTAGAAAAAGTCGTCAATATAATCCAAAATAAAGGCTATATTTTTACTAAACCTTATTTACTAATGCCAGAATCTCTCACTGATTGAGCAAAAATTTTTAAGTCTTTAAACAAAATATTCTGGAAAATAGTTAGGTCAATCGCTGTTAACGAAGGGTAACGGCGCCTTTTAAGTTATGTATATGTTGTAGACAGCTGAGAGATTATCGAAATTTCTTTTGTCGAATTAGAAAAGAAATGCAGTCAACCAAGGCGCTTGAAACCTTTCACCACGGGCGGAGAAAAATCGCCAATGATTTCGATTCTAATCAGTATCTAAGTACGTTGATAAGTAATAAATTTGTTAAACGGTGCCCTAACTCATTAAAAGCTACTAGCTCAAATGTCAATACCGCCAATGAAGGCTAATATTGAAATAATTTCAGTACAACTTAGCGGAAAGCAGTTCATGTTGTTATATAAAATTACAATATAGCAAGTTTCTATGACGCAACAATTAGTCATGTTAAGTTAGGACAAATTTTAGATATACTTAACAAGTAAGGAATAATTTATTCTGCTAATAATTTAATGTGCAATATTGATGTACAGAAATCACTGTTCATTATAATCCTCCATCACCACCGTAACTCATCTATGTAAACTAAACTTGCATTCCCCCCTACAATTTTCGACTAGCAACAACAACAACAACTGTTGGTGGTATGAAACCATCAAATAATGATATATTTCGACAAGTTCTATGGGAAGCAAAACTTTGCTATAAATTCTAAAACTGTCAAGTCATAAAAATGAAAGTTTATCGAGAACAGGAGCCCAAACAACGCAACAACAAAAAGCATAGAAAGCAAAATCGCTTTTTCCTCCGTTTCGTTTTGAAAGTACTAATAAAGTCTCAAAGTTGGTCAAATAAATCAATAATTCATAGTAATAAAACAAAAAAAAAAATGTAGGAGAGAGGAAAAATATAACAAGAAGTGAAGTTTTTCATTTTTTTACAGTTTTATCAGTTTACATTAATTTCGCTTATGTCCTCAGTCTATTTTGTTAATTGTTTTTTAATGATAATATTGGTTTTATGGAAAAATTATTATAAAAAAGGATATGGTTGTACTAACGTCAGTTTTATGTATGAAAAATCATTTATGATCAGATATCCAATAGAATTTAAACAATTGATTTTCGTTAAGAGGCCCCAACTTGGTGACTGAAGCTATGATCAAAAGGTCCTGTGGTATTCACGAAAAGTAAAACGAGAACCTGGGCCACTTATACTTGTCTACAATTATCAATATGGAAAGTGAAATCATAATTAAACATCACCTTTGGTCTCGCAATGTTAATGAGACTTTTATTAACGTATTAAATTTTAAAGTTATTATGCTTTTGACTTGGTACACATTCGTTCGAAAATCAAATATATCTACAACAAGCTGATAAATTCTGGAATTACAATTGGAAGCAAATCAACATTGGCGCTGCTGCCCCGTCAATGTATAGGACAAATTAATTATTTTATAAAAAACTGGAAAAAAGTTTTAGTATTTGAAATCAAATATTTAAATATATAAATGTTTACTTAAATAAATGGCGGCTTTAATAAAAATATATATCTGTTACGAGACGTACGTAGAAAAGAGGTACATGCGCATCGACCACCTGTCCTTCTTATCCAATTCATCACGCCAAGTTTGGATAGAGTTTCAAAAGCTTTGTCCTTCCAACGGAGATTTATCCATCCGAAGATTTATCCATCGAGATCGTTATCCGAGACATTTCGCGTTGATGTGACTTGACCCAACCCACGTTATAGCTGTGCGAGTATTTTGCTTGACCATGTGCATGTCGATATACATTTCATGTTCTTGATTCATACAGCGCCTTCTATTATATTACTCGGAGAATCTTCTTCTTAAAGACTCCGAGTACTGATTAATCAAGGATTCTGCGCTACGCAAAAATTTAGCTCCAAAAAAGCTATGTAAATTTATTATGTCTTGTGTCCAAAAAATATCAAGAGAACCCACTTACCCTTTTTACAGTGTGGAACTTTTGTTTTTTAAATTTAGTTGTTAAAGTTTACAGACACCAGCAATTACAGTAAAATTACAAAAACTACTATAATCTGTAAAAGTATTACTATAACCTGGAATACTACCTAAATATTGGAATCAGCGACCAAGTCAAAGATCAGCATTATTAGCTAACTCTCTGGTCCCTCCAATCGTTCTAACTTGCCCTCAACAGAGAAGTACGGTCTCTTACATAGTTCCACTGTGCGAAAAACTGATAAAAGACATATAATTAACATAGGCATCATTTATCGATAACTGAAATGTTGCTGCAATCTTCTTCAGCAATGAAAGCAAAAGTGGACCTATTACAAAACCAAGTTATTTGTTTTGACAAATAAATATAAGGCGTAATAAAATTAAATCAATTATTTTTGCATGACTCTGGATTTATTTTAAATATGCGCTTTGTCCGATAACTCGTTAACATTTTGAAAGTAATTCCTTCATGCCTCGCCCCTGGTGGCAAAAAATTATGGCGGTCAGCTTTCACAAGTTTCTATTTAGGCGAATTCTTGACATAGACAGGAACAGGTGGTAATCAGTTAGTGCCAAATCCGAACTATAAGGTGGATGCAGAAATACCTCTTAACCAAGCTTCAGTAGTTCCTAATTCCCAATCGATGTGTTTGGTCTTTCATTGTCTTTATGGAACACAATTTCTCTGCTATTGGCTAAATCTAGTCGCTTTTGGTCTATTTATTCGAGTTTGGGCTGAGGTGAGCAGGTCATAGTAGGTGACCCCCTGACCACCAATCCTGGCTTGGCCACCGTTTGTGCCAACTCACCGCAATTCAGCCACTGTTATCATTTGAAGCTGTCGTAAATGACACCACTTTTTATCACCAGTCACCCTCCGCTTCAAAAATAAGATTTTGTGATTCAGCAAGCGATTTGCAAATGGAAATTTAATCCATAAGTTTTTTGCGTTAATTCGAATGACGACCATATATCGAGCTTCTTTTTGTATCCAGTTTTATTCCAGTAGTTCTGAACGGACTTTCGTCAAGGTATAACTGCTGTGCAATCGGAGCATGCGTAACATGATAGTCGGACTTGACGATTTCCATTATTCCATCGGCATTTTCGACAATTGGTCTTCCAGAACTGTGTCATCAAAATTACAGCAATACCAGGACCATGAATATTATTCACGTTTTTAGCTGCTTGGCTTGCGCTCATACAATACTGAGTGAGGCAATCACAAAAATGCTGGAGAAGTTTTTTTAGCACGAGGTATTATCTTTCTGACACCATCTTTCGCAAAACTAATCGCGTATATACATAACGAGAAATAGATGCAAATTCCACTCAATGTGGATAAAATTTCGTCTCGAAGCACATCGTTGCCATTCATTTGTACGAATATAGATAAAAACATGAACTGGATGAGAACATAAAATGTGTTTCAGTCGCTCTCCGCCAGTCGGTGTGGAATGATGAGACAGTGGAAGGTGGGAAATGATTCAAGTGTAATTTTAACATATTTGGAAATTCACAGTCCTCAAAGACATTATTTTTAGTAGGAAAGAGGTGTTAGCAAAAAAATTGAATTTCACACAAATTGGAGGAAAATTTTTTATCCTGATAGCGATTTTAGAACCTTCAGTAAGCAATTAACCACGTGATTTTTATCCAGACAGAACTGCTTAATCTCTGTGTTCTCCATTTTTCTATGGTTTTGGACACTGTTTTAACTTTGTCAGTAATGTTGTTTTATGATT
>JAHXMU010000683.1:3855181-3980086 GCA_019455685.1 Philornis downsi | reverse complement strand
CTGACCGTCAAAAGGAATCAATCGCTGAGAAGCGACCAAGTTTAGCCAATTGTATTCCATGAGAAAAACACCAGACCTCACACAAAACGGTAGTTACTCTACAGAAGCTGTGGGCTCATGGGTGGGTGGTTTTTATGCATCTACCTTATGGTTCGGACCTGACAACAAGTGATTACTACCTGTCACTGGCTTACAATTCGCCTTTAACACAAGCTTTCGAGTATTTGATGTGGTATCTTACTGATGACAATTTCTGGGTTGACTTCCCTGTTGTCATATTTTTGAAAGTGATGTGAACAAATGAATCGAAAATGCTGAAGACCTTGTTCTCGCACTTTGGTGCAAAGGCGGTGGCATGTGAGTTTCTCAGCTTCTAAATAATTATACCGCCAGCCCTTAAATCGCCGAAACGGTATTGGTAGGTGATTATTTAGCCACGGGTTGCTCTTACTACGAATGTAAAACTTTTCTTACTAATAAAATCTCCGATACAAAAATGTTTCACATTACTAACAATATTTGGCAGTGAAAAATGGATGGACTTTCTATTGCACAAACGACAAATCACTGGACGGCTGTAAAACAAGACCCTTTTAAAAAGTTAAGGTAAAAGTAATATACAGAACTTTTTCATTTTTCTATAGGTTAATTTTGAATGCACAGATCTTTTCTGAAGTTACAACATACGAGTTGAATTTCCCTTTGCATGCCTAACATTCAAGCAGGTATCTATAAGTTATGGTCTCACAAATAGTTTCTAGGTCAATTTCAATTTTCTCTACAAAAACCATTAAAAGATTTTTTGTTTTGTCATCCCAGCTACTTTGAACGAGTTCACACCGTATTGACCATTTGTGACAGATTTTTATGTTTTTTACATCATTGTGGAATGATAACGTTGACTCTGATAACGTTGACTATAGATTTTTTCCGTGGAAATTCAAATGAAGCAAAGTGATGCGGTTCTTTTGTTAGATCATATGTAATTACGACTATGTTTTACATGTTTGAGCTCTTGAAGGGGCATGAAGGGTTTCGTTTAATTAAATTATATTTGTTCACGCATGAAATTTGAATGATATTAAAAACTGATTTTTTTTTGTATCGTAATTAGTATAAAATGTTAATTACATTTAACTGAGAATTCAATATTATGGGGAGGAGGTAAAGCTGAAATAATTTCCATAGAAATTATAATTATCGTGTAATGTTTTTAGGACAATAAACTGGCAGGATGAGGTGACCTGAATATTACACTCTAAATAATAAAGGTTGGCATTAACATCTGACCTTTCCATGTAAAATGTAGCATTCATTATAGTAAGTGTAAATTTAATACTGGGCCAGTTAGTTAATCAAAAATCGTCTGTTTAAATTTATGCGGAACGGAGGCGGCATATGTTCTAAATGTAAATCCCAAAATCATTTCCATTACATTAAACAATTAATTTCGGTGTACAAAATAGATTTACTACATAGAAATAAATTAATTTTTTTATTCTTCTTAAATCACTTAAATCATATCTTCAACATCGCAGCGTAGTGATAAAGGCTGCGGCCAAATTTAATAAGTGCGAAATAAAGATCGCTGCAGGCCAAAAACTCCCAAAGGATTTTTAAAATTTCTCTCCAATTTGCTTCATGGCTTTATGAAGTTGACCGTTTTAAGGATAACTTTACCCAATTCTATGCTAAATATAAACTTTCTTTTGATACATCTTGCATGAAAAAAAGTAATTTTGCATCTTATGAATGGAATATGGAAGAATTCCTCATATTCGGTTAGCTTACGCACATTCTGTACTTAGGATCACTGTAATGGAACCACTGTTTAAAGACGATTCCGAAAGCTCCGAAATGGATACATTTCAGTATCACGACTATCATTTGATCTATATTCACGCATACCAGCTATCGTGTCGCCGTTCATAATACATTTTTTACGCATTTCAGTGAATAAAACTGTATTCTTCTATGTTTCTGTGGTATTAACGAAATTATTTTATTTCTCTGTAGACCTCCAGAGCATTTTTTACATTTTGTCTCTAAATTCATAACACAATTTGTATACAATTAATTTTGTTTATGCCCACAAATTCAATAAAATATATAACAAAAAAGCAAAATTAATTTGTGATCTAATATTTTGTTCAATTCCAAAAATTAGTTTCAGACTCAGTTTTGCTCAAACTGTATAATAAATAATTAATAAATTTTAATTTGGACTTTCTGACTGTTATTTATCCGGGAGTAACCATAATACTTGCAGAATTTTCTGACAAGGTTTCTGAAGCCTTGATGGTTATTCCAGAAACTATAAAAAAATCACGAAAATTTTTCTTCATAATCGGAAAGTGAAGTATCCTGAAGATAACATAGGAAAATATCGTTTGCAGTATTATGAATTACGTACCGACTCATTGCAAAATGAAACCTAATCTTTCCCATGCATAATTGGATTTTACATACAAATTTTGTAAATTGAAATGGCATTTTCTGGTGCACATTAACTATTTCCTTATGTAGCTTGTAATAAAAGAGTAAGAAATATAATTGTTGGAAAACTGATTATAGTTTCCTTATTCCAAATTTCGATTCTTTTCGTTTATGGGAAAAGTTTTGAATATTAGATATTTTTTTGCCAAATGTCAGCCTCCTTTATATTCGAGGATATATGAAAACACCAACATGTTGGATAAGCCTAGAGATTATTATGTTACTCTTCAAATATTCCATATGGAATTCCAAAAAAAAAAAAAAACTTTTTCTTCTTCAGTTTTAATGTTATACATTTTGTCAAAGAATCATTGGCAGTTGTTCAATAAAACACAAAATATTTATTAATCATACAAATTTATTGTATCGTAATTTGTTTTTTGGAATGACCAACACTTCCAACTTCATTTTGTGATATGTTGAAACATTTTCAGTTGTCAAATTATATCTTAATTTTTCGTATGTTCACGGAATCACATCAGGATATTTGTGAACTCGAAATCGGTTCATGAAATTCCGTTCTGGACATTTGACGCTAGATGACCACTAGAGCGGTTGGCTAAATGAGGATGATGATTACGAATTTAAAGCTGTTATTGAATTGTATTATCGCAAATGTTGATTGGGAATGTTTAAATTACAAAGGTAATACACTCAATAATGGCCAAATGAGGTTTGCGAATTTAAAGCTGTCATCGAATCGGTCCTACACATTTCTGTCCGAAAAGAAGGCTTGATATTTGGATTACAAAGGAAATGCACTCAATAACGCGGGTAATGAATATAACTGGAGATGAAAAATGGATTCCTTACAACTATGTCCAAGCAAGGAGAATGCACGAAAACATCATTAAAGGATGAATTGCGCTGAAAAGAGGTAATGTTGTCAATTTGGTTGGATTTTTCGGGAAGTAAACCGATAATTTATGAGGTCTATTATCCACAATTGATAAACTTGATGAAGCACTGAAAGGAAAAAGCCTCAAATGCCTTTGCAGAATCGCAAAAAAACATTGGATTTTGGAAGGGAAGCAACACCATGTCTGCTTTTTATTACTTCTATGACGCTTTTGAGTCCAAAATTCTTCAATGCAGATATCAACCTAAACAATGACTTATTCAAGTATTTTGTTGAGAAGGATCAGTCATTCTTCCAATCTAATGGATGATGATGACAGAAGATCATTAAAAAAGTTTACCCTGAGGATAAAAATTAATTATTTATTTTGGGCAAAAAGAACCCAGTTACTTTCTGGCCAGCCTAGTATTAACTACTTTTTAGCTGGAAATATCACTCATATTATGAAGCAACGTTTCGAGAACTTTAAATAGTCATTATATGGTAACAAAACGATTTCATTTCGTGAGCGATCTTCATTCTAAGTAGCATAAATTTTTAATTAATAACGCTTGATAGAATTTCCGTCATATTTTCAATAATTTTTTCCTAAAGAGGAGTCAAGCCGAGCCATGATGTGTCTTTGTTTTAAATGAATAAAGTTTTTCCTCAATGCTTCCATTTATGTTATAGGTTTTGAACACAATAACTTTATGATTTACATTTTTTTCAATGAATGTCTGTGTAATGATGTGCATGTGTGTGTGTGTCTAATTATCGTATCAGTTGGAATCCATAACATTAGTTTCAAGACTACTGAAAATCTTGCGTAATTAAGTCGTTTTGCTTATCACCTAAGCCTTTCCGCCGAATACTACAGAGACCACCACCACACAGTCAGGGGGGCTAATGGCAGTCCGTCCTTACAATCAACAATTTCAATTTTATGCTTCGAACCTCATCACTCGTGAAATATTTATTATCCTGCCAAATATTTCATTGATTGAGGATATACAAAGAAAAATAAGAAGAAACAAATTAAATATTTGTTATTCATAACATAACAACCAAATGCACCGAAGCGTGATATGAATCTTTGACGAGATGAAACTCACCAACCGGCCAACGACAGCAACACCATCTACTCCCTCTTCCTCGCAGGAGCCTTCTTAGGACGAATTTGCTGATTTCGTCTATGGATGAAAGGACATTAGTACCGCTTGTAGAAACTGGCAAGCATACAAAAATGCTACCAGAAACAGTTATATGATGTGATGTTATCGAGTACTTTTGGGCAAACAAATACGTGAACCACAAACGAAGCATTGTGTAACGACCAAACCCAAACTTTGGCCCCGTACTTTCTAGTACGAGTGCTTCTGTTTGACGGCTCTAACTTCCTCATTTATGGAATACGAAACTGTGATACCAGACGTTGGCAAAACGATGCCAAAAGAAAGTTAATGATAAATTAAATTAATTTAGCTTGAGGTAAAAGATAAGCACAATGAAAAGAGGATACAACAAGCCACGACCACTTCAAAAGGCAACAACCGCAAGTGAAAATTATTGACTAGCAAAACCAGCCCGAGCCACGTGCCAGGTATACTACGTGGATACGTTGCTCGAATCAAAAGGGATACTGTTTCGACGAATGAATAATCAAAATCTGTGAGATAATGTGAAAATAAACCTACGCAGTTGTCCGACAGAAGCTAAGACAACCCCAAAATCCACAACGACGAAGTATGAAAAACGTATGAAAGAAAGACAGAGAATAGATTAAATTAATAAACAATTTTCTTAATGCTAGTACTGTTGCTTCAATATAAATTTGAGCTTCACACTTGGAAAGAATATGTACAGAATAAATCAGATGTTGGGGTCTGATATCGGTTAGATTTATATTGTGAAGGCTACATACAAACGTTGATGGTCATGTACCCAGTACATATTTTTAATTCATTTTTTTATTTCAGACAATGTGCATTTAAACCGAGTTGATTGTGTCGAATTTTAAAAAGAAAAGTTCAGAAAAATAGAGACGTAATGTGTAGGTGATTTTAAAGAAAAAAAAAATGACTGCTCGTGGCGTGATTGTCGGTACACGGGAATATAGTTCGCATGATCGCAGGTTCAACCTCGCATACATCATTTTTTGAGCGGTTATTACCTCAGTATGCTTGACGAACATTTTGAATAGTCGATTAATCGACAAGTAATTGAACACGCTTCTCAAACTGTGACGTTCGTCGTTAAACTGTGAGTAATTTTTAAAACATAATGCAAGTATATTCACTGAATGTATCCCATGAAGCCGTTTCCATAATCGTTGCTCTTAACTCTTCCGTAAATTTTTTGGGCTTCACCTCCATCCTTTTGCATTTCTGCAATATATCCTCGTTTATCCTCACTTTTCACAATCGTTTTTCCCCTCTTCTCTTCTCCTTTTAGCGCATTCCCGAAGTGTGAGCGCAATTTGCTGTAGCGTTTCATTTATGGAGCATCCTTCTTCTCAGACACAAAACAATATTCTTCATTATACCGGGAGTTGTCTGAGTGCGATATGAAAATCCAAATGTTAATGAAAATGTTGGCACTGTGTGTTAGGAATGTCAGGATTAGAGGAGTTTTGTGATTATTGTTAATGGAATTTGCTGGAATATGATGTGGCTATCCCAGGGTTATGTATAAAGGGTGTCCCAACAAGAACGCACGATTTAAATTTGGCGCCATTCGAAGTGTCGTTGTTTGACATTTGAACAATTGTTATTGTTTGCTAGTAGAAGGTACGAGGTTAGTGAAAATGGGGCGCTACACGATGAACAGCGCATTCACATTGTGAAATTGTTTTACCAAAATGGTGAAAGTTTTGCGGCTACATTTCGCAAATTGCGATCAATTTGGGGTCACAATAATGCTCCAAAATAGTCAACTGTAAAGAGATTAATGGATAAATTTGCCAAAACTGGGTCTGTTAGTGATGTAAGGACTACAACGCGCCTTAGACCAGATCGATCGACCGAAAATGTCGCAGCTGTACGTGATGATGTCGCTCAATCTCCATCCACCTCAATTCGACACCGAGCTCAGCAAATTGGTGTCTCCATGCATACAAAGTTCAATTGACTCAGGAACTAAAACTAGCTGACCATGGACAGCGAAGGGAGTTCGTTACTTGGGTATTGGAGAGACAACATAAAAATACTGATTTTGCCGATAAAATCATCCTCAGTGACGAGGCTCATTTCCATCTTGATGGCTTCGTCAATAGGCAGAATTGTCGCATTTGGGGTGAGGAAAATCCTCAAGTGATTCACGAGAAGCAAATGCATCCTCAACGTGTCACTGTGTGGTGTGGATTTTGGGCTGGAGGAATCATTAGACCTTTTTTTTATGAAAATAAGGCATGTCAAGTGCAAACAGTCAATGATGTTCGGTATCGTGAAATAATAACCAGTTTTTTCGTGCCTAGAATTGAAGGAATGAATGTGGAGGGCATGTGGTTTCAACAAGACGGCGCCACATGTCATAGAGCCAGAGAAACAATTCAACTGCTACATCAGTCGTTTCCCGGTCGTGTTATTTCGCGTTTTGGAGACCAGAATTGGCCGCCTGGATCGTGCGATTTAACACCATTAGACTTTTTGGTGTTGGGGTTTTTTGAAGTCGATGGTTTACACGAATAAGCCGACGACGACTCAAGTCTTAAAAGAGGAAATTGGACGCTGCATTAATAAAATACCGCAGCATTTATGCAAAACGGTCATTGAAAATTTCATTGAAAGATCACGTGTGTGCCAGTAAAGCCGCGGTCATCTGCCGATGTGTTGTTCCATACACAACCTCATTCTGTGTACTTTACGATATAATAAAGTTTCACGATTTTTTTTTAAATATCTGTGTTTTATTTAAAATTTAAATCTTGCGTTCTTGTTGGGACACCCTTTAATTTGATTGCAATCAGTTAGTGATCCGAGACTACGAGTATATTAGCACCATGGGTCACACGTAGGTTTATGACACTAGAAGCGTGCCTTCCATGTATTACTACACAGTCAATCTGGTGTCAAATGTTATGATCAGCGGATAGTCACGTTGCATTGTATATGTAGATATCTTTATGCAGGATTCGGGTTTCAGTTTTTGGTGGTGTTACTACATAAACTGAGTTTAATTTTAATGCCGTTATGCTTCTTGCCGGCATTTATTAGATGTGTCTTCGGTCTCATCGTCTTTATCTTCCCTCAAGAAGTATGCAGAAACCAGCGTGATAAAAAGTAAATTGCTTTAAGTAGATTGTGGCCCCGCGACCACTTATAGCACTGAACCGCGAAGCAAGGTATTTAATTCTCACACACCACAAATCTTCCCCCAGATTCGTGCTTTTCTTCATGTTAGATGTATTAGATATCATAGTTTTTGAGTCGAGTGCGCTCTTATCTTATCCATCGCATTTGCCGGATGGTGACGACAGTTTTATATTTGTCTAGGACATACGACACTGTAGATGTCTATCCTTTAAACAACGTCTAGACACAGCCATTGGTGCCATTGTATGGTTAATGGTAAATTCGGCAAAAAAAACAACATGGATTTATCAATCCGTATGCCACGTTGTATGAGCGTAACCGGGTTACCCTGGATAGCGTTAGAAACATAAGGCTTCGTACTCAGAAAACTACTCGGAGAGTTTTGTTATTGCCTGACTTAGTATTATTTGACAGCACGTCAAAGACGGACAGCAGCAAAGAAGAATAATATGCCAGATTTCACAGTTTTTCTTCGAAAATGGCTACAACGTGGCTGAAAATATGTTTACTGTTTATGGTACTGAAAAAGACCATCATGCAATTTTCACTTGGCAATTCAGTTTCGGTAATTGTAATGTCAAAAATGAATCATACTGTAAAAGGCCAATCATCACTTTAGCACTGTTTCGATTGCCTGTATGCTAAACGTCGCTCAAAAACTTGTTTGCAACCAATTGAATAAGGCTGAATGGAAAAAGAATCTCAATACATGGGCGTCACAGAGTTAACGCATAAAACAACACCATGGATCGAATATCCATCCACAAATCGCTGCTGAATCGCAACAAAATCGAGCCATTTCTGGAGCGGATTGTAACTGACAATGAAAAGTGGGTCACTTGTGACGACTTCAAATGAAAATGGTGGAAAGAGGTCCAGTGAGCGGTGACCCAACGCAAACGGAGGTAAAGTCATGATTGACGGTAAGGAAGGTATTGTTGTGTGTTTGGTGGGATTGGCAAGGAATCATATACCACGAATTACTCGCCTATGGATAAACTATTAATTCAGATCTATAATGTCAATAGTTAGACCATCGAAAGGAAACAATCGACCAGAAGCGATTTGACCAAAGGGAGAGAAATTGTGCTCCATCAGGGCAAACACATCGATGGTGACACGCACGAGACTCGAGAAGATTGGGTGGTCTTATGCATCTACGTTGTGGTTCGGAACTGGCGCCAAGTAATTACCACTTGTTACTGTCTATAGCGAACGATTTTGTTGGAGAAAAATTTTCCTCAGGAGAATCTTGTGAAATTTGACTGTCCCAGTTTTTTTTCCAATAGGGAAGTGATTTATCTATATGTGAAAAAGACTTAATGGAATTACCTTCAAAATGGCAACTAATTATGAGACAAAATGGTGCATGTTTGACGTAAATCGAATCATTGTGACTGGTCTAAATAAAGCCTTCAATATCAAGCGAAAATAATGTTTGGAGAAATAAGGAAAATCAACTGCCAAACATGGATGGACCGAAAATATACAATTGATAGATCATTCGCCGTATTGCCCTAATTTAGAAAGAAGTTTCTTCTATTATTCATCCAATTAAAAAATAAGCTGACTGGTTAAAATTTTTTGATACCTATAAACACATTTCTTGAAATCTAATTGTTCGGAGCAAAATGGTGATTCGAAAATTGGTTCCAATCCATTCATCACTGTATTAATACTTATGGATAGAAAAACAATAGGTCAATTTTCGAAGATAATTTTTACCTGTAATTCTTATTAACAACTAGCTGACCCGGCAAACGTTGTTTTGCCTTCAAAATGTTAATGTGGTAAAAAAAATTAATTGCAAAAATCTCATCTCCAACGCCATCTATCACTTCAAATAACCTTCAGGAATACTCTACCAATAATTTAAGACCAAAATGAGCCAAATCGGTCCAACCGTTCTCGAGCTTTAGCGAGACTAACGCACAGCAATTGATTTTTATATATATAGATAGAAGATAGATATATATGTGTATAGATTTTCATCAAATTTCGGTGCGACTTGCTAGTAGTAGTCCAAATAATATAATCTTTACACTGTTCAATAATAGTTCATACTTGATGCAAAAATGAATAAATGATTGACTTTCAAAGATGGTGTGTTGCATGTTGGTATGCCACAAAAGTTTCAAATTTATGATGTTTCCTATAGCGCCTACTTAAATACTGACTAGTTCGTATTGTTGATTAGAATGAACTTCTGTTCTCCTTTTCAGGTAAGACATTGTGTAATCTCCCACTACATCAAGTAATATTTGCGCTTTGCTAAGAAACAAATGCACTTACTTTGTTTAAAAGAAAACACTGCCGCGATAATGCTCTCATTAATGATAATGATCGGTTTTATTTATTTACGCCAACACAGAATCCAGATGTAGTTAAAAATGCGATATAATGTCTAACAACAAACTTTATTGCATAACAAAAATTTGCCGTCCTTCCTAATTACTTTACTACACATATGTATACACATTACTTTGCTTATCCAAAAATAATTCAGTTTAGTCACCTTCACTTTGAGCTCAGTTGGTAGCTGGAACTTCTCAATGGTCATAACATTCTTCTGCTGTCTCTATTTTCATCCTAGGCTTATCCTGATTGTTTATATTCTTCCATTTCCCTTTAATGAAAAATTGAAACAAAGTAAATTTCCTAATGAAAGAAAAACATTAACTTAAGTGTTTTGAGCCTGTACAAGGGGCTGCGTGGGGCCTGCCGACCAATAACTGGTGCACAAACATTTAATATACTGAGCACAAAACCAGAGCTTATAGGCAGGTGAAAAAACCAAACAGAAACATGGCTAAAATGAATTAAAAGCATAATACCACAAAGTCAGCGCAAATCTTAAGAAGCTTAAGAATTAATTTGTTAGTTGCTAATGCCACAAGGCTTAAAAACGACAATAGCAACAGTAAGAACAATAAATACAGCAACAGCAATATCGAAAAAGAAAAAAAGTGTTTACAATTGTTGAAGGCAAAGAAGAAAACAAAGGATCAACAATGTGGCACACATATAGTTTACTACATACATTTCAAAGCATCCTATGACTTAACTGCAAACTATCACAATCGTTCAGGGGAACTGTGTGGATACGTAACCAACGCTACAAGTCTTTCTTTTATACACACCCTTACACATGTATGAGTGCACATGGTATGGCATTAATACTATTAGCACTAAATCGGCCACAAGCGTCGGAGGATAAAGGCGCATGTTGTGTTAACCGGTCATAACATTGAGTATGTTTCAGGTGTCAGTAGAGAATTTGTGAAATTTAAATAATATAACTGATCCATCTTTACCAGATTTTCCGAATAATTTCATACTCCTAAAATGCAACGCATGAATCTGGTAATTTTCGGAGAATTTACAATTTTATTTTTTATTTTGAATAACAAACTGCCTTTCATTTGGTTCAAAAACAGGGTGGCTGATTAATACTGTCACGTTAAATAACTTTGTTTTTTAATTAATATGGATTATTTTCCTTTAATCATTAAACAAAAAAAAAAAATAATAATAAAATAAAATAATAATAATAGTAATAACAAATAATAAATAATTGAATTTAAATTACCTGCATACTCGATGAGTCATAGTTATTCATATCTGCTTGAAAGATTACAGCGGAAATTTCCTCAACAATCATTTAAATTTGTTGGTTTGGTTTCATAAACTTTATGTTTGCAATAACCAAATAAAAAAAATCAGGTACGGTAAGATCAGGTGAAATTTGGTGACCAACGGAAAGTAAAATTATTTGTCAATTCTGCTGTAACAGGGCTGACTATACTAGGTTTGTTCAAAAAATGAGGTGAATTTTCAAATTTCGCGGGCTACGTATATTCGACTTTCGATTATTATTATTATTTTTTTGTTGTCTTTTTTTTTTTGTGTTGGTACACTCGTCTCGAAGATATGTCGACGGTTTTATCCATATAACATGTTTAGTTTATTTGTGAGAAGCAAAAATAAGACAAGTGTTTTCGTGTTCGGCAAATTTTTGCTATCGAAAAAATGGATCAAAGAAGTTACATGTGGCAGCGAAGTTCATTCCAAAATTGCTGAATTTTGACCAAAAACAACGTCGCATGAGCATCGCTCAGGAATTGTTGAATGATGTCTACCATGATCCAGATTTGCTTAAAAGGGTCACAATTGGTGACGAATCATGGGTATATGGTTATGACATCGAAACCAAAGCCCAATCGTCCCAATGGAAGAGTCCACGAGGGCCAAGACCAAAAAAGCACGCCGAGTTCGATCAAATGTCAAGGTTTTGCTCACTGTTTTCTTCGATTACCATGGCATCAGGAGTTCTTACCACAAGGTCGTACGGTAAATAATATTATTTTGAAGTTATGCGCCGTATACGTTAAGCAATACCAAGAAAACGCCCGGAATTGTGGAAAAAATTCATGGCTTTGGCATCATAATAATGCACCTGATCACTCATCTCTGCTTGTGAGAGATTATTTGGCCAAAAACAACACCGTTATCATGCCTCAGCTACCGTATTCACCAGATTTGGTCCGTTGCGACTTTTTCCTGTTCCCAAGATTGAAGAGACCTACGAAAGGACGACATTTTGCGACGATTGAGGAGATAAAAACCGAATCGCTGAGAGAGCTCAAGCACATACCAAAAAGTGCATATCAGAACTGCTTCAAGGATTGGAAAGGACGCTGGCACAAGTGTGTTATATCTGAGGGGGACTACTTTGAAGCAGATAAAGTAGATATTGATGAATAAATAAATATTTTTTGGGAAAAATAAAAATTCACCATAGTTTTTGAACACACCTCGTATGGCTAGCTGTGGCACGTTTTTGAAACCAAGCAGAGTTGAAAGACTTCTCTTTTGGCGTAGATCTCGAGAGGATAAATCTTTCGACATGGAAATTAGTTGAATTTGGCCTAGCAAAAACTAAATTAACTGACCACTCTTAAAAAATGACAATTTTGTGAAATTGTTCAATCATTTTAATATCCTTTTATTATCTAAAAGCAAACTATGATGGTATAGATATAGAAATATCATGATTGTTCGAATTTATTGGCGCGGCTATTAAAAAATTCTATAACATACCATTCTTCAATGGCAAATTTAGTTAAATTGATATGTAATGCATGATAAGAAGTTGTCTATGATGCGAACAAAATTATAGTACAAAATTTCCTTTTATGGATGAAATCCAGCCTGGAAGCAATGTGAATTTTCATGCATCCATGTATAAAGTGAGTTGTTGTACCAAAACCAAAATGATATTTATGACAGTCATGTCAAAAACCTGTATGTGGATCAGAGATAGCCTCTCCAGCCCATAAGCTTTCTAAAGGACATGTTTAACTGAGGGCAGGTCTATTGACGAATTAAAAACAAGACGATTTTTACCCACATATTTTGTGATGTGATATTTTTGTGTCGTGAAATCGGTAAGCTTTTTCCCTCTTCAATAGCGTCACTTTTAACACTATTGACACAAATTCGAACCGTAGAAAAAAACTTGATCATATAACAATAAAGCGGAACTTTTTAAAACCAGTTATTCATTAATTAATAACGACATATGGCCGTAGTTAATAAATACTGTGCAGACTCCGAAACTCTTTAACAGTGCTTGTTGAAAATTTCTAATGAAGCAGGAAAATTCGGTATACTCTATACTCGTATAAAAATATGTTTTCATCCAATGTAAGATACCCAATTCAGATTTATTTCGTAAAACTATAGACGTTTAAAATTACGATGATATTCGATAGAGCACGAGCAAAGACGAGGAATATGACATTTTGCCGAATTCGGAATTATTCGTTCGTCCAGAATAACGAAATACAAAATTTCTCAAATCATCGAACATCTAATTCTATTATCAAATATTTGCTAACAGATAAATATTCTCTATCTGTTATTCCTTTTTCCTTTTCCTTTTTAGGATTTTTTATTTATTTATTTGCTATATTACTATCCTCGCCGATGATAATCTTCAGGAGTTTGAGATAAGAGTAAACCAACAGTAACGATAAAGCAAGGAATCTTCGCTTATTGGGTTGTTCACTCATACTTTAACGCTTACTTTACAACATTATCGAACATTCGGCTTCAAAGTCATTAAATTGATAAAAAAAAAATATATATAGAACAGAATAAATTTTAGGTACATACTTAAAGGAAAAACTAAAATAAAAAATATTCGAGAATTCGCCGCAATGAAGGTGAAATGTTTTTCTTACTAGCTGTAATGGCGACTAGAATAGACATTCACGTAGAAAATAATCCCAGATCGTCTGCGCTCCTTCTTCAACTCGCCATCCCAAGTTTTTTTTCTCTATGCTCCACATCGATTTATCCGAATACTTTTACGTATGGGTCCATCCACACAGCATACCCAGTCAACACAATTTCCGTATTTTGATGTGCTTGACCATAATAACCCTATAATCAAAGAAGACTGTAAACATAGTCTTGATTCCTGAGCGAATTCAGACCAATCCTTTCGGCCTGCCTTCATCTCGTTTGGTGAGTTATTTCCGGATCATAAGCAACAAATCCAAGGATAATATTCAGTAATAATGTGTTTTTTGTGACTTGCTGGTGGCTGGATTTGACCCAACTTCATACGAGTATTCGCAGATTTTGACGCAACTGTCTTTTTGGAAAAAGTATAGGATGAGCTGATAAACAGCGTGCATCAGATCCTAAATACGGTTTGGCTCGAAGAATACATGCCCGATTGGAAGTTGAGTGTAGAAGGCGATTCAAGTGTGTGTAAAAGTTATCGCGGTATAAACAGCATGCATCAGCTCCTACAAATTATCGCTATATCGGTCTTTTACCCAGTGCTTATAAGGTCCTGTCGAGTGTAATATGTGATATGTGCCGATTTAGGCTGACCCGATTGGGCCTTATCAAACGAAAAGTTTTCGACAACAAATTTGATGGACGGCACAGAAGAGGGCATCCAAAACTGCATTGGGAGGAGCAGACTTTTGAAATGTTATCGAAATTTGGTGTGACTAATTGAAGAAGAAGCGCAGAAGACCGAAGGCTTGGAATTACTTTTTACATGCAGAGTATAATAGATAAAGTTGTCTATTCTAGTCGCCACCTAAGAAAAAGGTTTCATGCATTAAATCTTCAACTTTTTGGATGTTACTTTCTTCAGTAGGAGTAGAAGTCTTCTCATCGAAGATCTTCTGAAATATTTTAAACATTGGCATAGCAGAAATCCTACTTCGTGAACAAAATTTAATGCAACTTCTTTGCTAAACAAAATCACGCATTTTTACTTTCACTGAAATCACTTTTTGGATCACACAATAGCAAACGTAGCTCAAACAATAATAACTGTTCGCATATGTAGGTCAATGCAGCCACAACTTGGTTTAGGCTTTTGACTGCGGGTTGCCATCCATAATTGCAGTGAACTGCAACCCTGACCTACGTATGCAAATGCACCGATTACCAACTACTAACTTCTAAACGCACAAGAAGTTTCCATTACATTGTTTGTTTGCTTTGTGATCATTCTGATCGATCCCATTAAAGGAAAAAGTCATAATAAGAAATTTGACCCAATAGCTGTGTTCAATATGCCGGTGTAAGTTACATTAAGAATTTTTCTTACCTGTTGAGTATATTTCTGATTGTGTGTATTTGTTTTGATACGAAAGAACGTTGATACATAACTCTTCTTTTAGAAATGGGTCAAATTGTTTGCATTATTATTCTGTTTAGTGTAAGAAACAAAAACCTGCTCTTTTAACATTCTACAAATTTGTACTTTGGTAAAAAATTTGGATATTTTTGTCACACATTTGCACTTTCTACGTAAACCCCATGACCGATTGTAAAACATTATTTACAAATTACTTTGAATCGTTTGTCCGTTATATATTTGTAAAATTTGTAATGGCGCTTTCATCAAACATTCCTTATTTCATTATGCTGTCTATCGCAAAGAAGCCACTTTCTGATTGACACTTTGTCACTACTGGATGTTATTCCCCGCATTATTCGATAAATACTTGTTGTCAGCCGTATACTTACAACTACAATTCAGTTTGTTTGCATAGAGTTGGTGCTTTTAAAAATGTACTTATGGTCTCGAATACGTTGTCCCACATTTGCCCACAGTATCTGGCATTTTAATTAAAAAAAAGACTGAACACTCAGTCACGTATTAACCACGATTAGAAGTTGCAACAAATAGAAAGCACTGAGCACTATCGGCCGACATCAACTGATCATCATCTATCCAGCAAATGCAAGATGGCAATTAATTCCCTTTTTCGCACTCCAGCCAACAAGTGCTGCATGCACTCCTTTTTTTGCAAAGCTTCTGCAATACGTAGCTCATGAAGAAATGTGAATATAATCGGGTGGGTTTCAACAGACCAAAAAAAACAGTCTTTATGGGCACGTATACTCGTACATGAGCAGTTCTATATGCGTGTTGCGTGTCCCGGCTGCTTTTGTTGTTAAACTCAGCTGAATTCTTTTTCCACTTGCCAAAGTTATTTTGTTCTCTACCCTGCCCGAGATGTTGGTGTTGACCAGGCCATGTATTATTAACTTTTTTTTATTCCCAAACATCAACTTGTTGTTGTTAACGGCTTGGTGTGTTAGGGAATACTTGAGGGAACGGGAGTGTGTATATGTGCGTGTGCCTTATGACTGTTAACACCTCCAGTACGTGACCCTATAATGACAATTATTAGACTTTTTTGCCACTGCCTTTTCTATTTGTCCTCGCTTAGTGGTACGAATGTTGAACTTTAAAAGGATTTTGGTGTCACATCCATACAAGCGTGAAAATTGCGCTGCATACTAAGAATGTGCAAAATTACGGGTTAAATGTTAAGGTCATGTCTAGACCGGGGAAAAACGATTTGACTAATGCTTGACAAAACAATCATTAGAACTTATAAAAAAGTGAATTGGGACCAAACTTCAACAAATCAACACACAAAGTCAAAAGAGCAGAAAACAGCATTTGACATTTTTCGACTGAAACGTCGAAGACGTGACTTGGTCGTATAATTTTTATAATCAAAAAAGCTAATCTTATGAAATGGTTTTTTTGCAAATACCAAGCAACAATCAAATTCTAAAAACTTTTCCTGGAAATTCTATAAGAACGAATAATGTTACAGTAAGCTATGCCTATTGTCTATGGCATCAAGAGCCATATCAAAAATACGTAGTCAAGAACAAAATAGGTTGAAGTCAGGTTGTTGTCTGGGATAGTAACAGTTTTTATTCCGCAAATTATTGTTTGTTCAACATGAATTCCTAACTTGTTCTTTATTCAAGTCTATCGAATTAACCTTTAAAGTTTTTCCATTATTTTGTGCCAAACAATTTTTGTAAACATTTGGATATCAATTCGATAAACCCCTTTGGTCTGAATGAAAGTTTACCTTTCACATTTTAATTCTAACAATTATTTACATCTCTACAATCATTACTGGACTCCCCGAGCCCATATGCGGCAGTTTTGCTTGTCAACGTAACCACCGAGTGAGAAAAGAGCTTCATTTTTGAAGAAAATTTTGTTCGAAAAATCCGCATCGAAATCATGTTGCTGTACCACCCAATCACCATACCTACGGCGTTGTGAAAGGCCAGCCGGTTTTAATTTTTGCGAGAGTTGGTCTTTGTATGGATGGAGGTGCAAATCCAAATACAAAATACGCCATAATGAGCCGTAAGATGGGCTCCATTACTGAGAACGCCGTGTAATCGACAAATACGGACTATTCGCCACTCTTTTACTAACAGAAGCGATATTTTCAGTAGTGCGTACATTGCGGTGGCGCACGTTACTGATTGCAACTGTCACACTTCCAGCCACTTCAAATTTGTTTATGATCTTGTCAATGCCTTATACAGTAGGTCGACTATGACGACCATAACCACCCATATCATACCACCACCATAATCACATCATAATCATCAAAAGAGCCCACCGTTTTTGAATCACCAGTTTTGTACTTTTTAACCAACTTAACTATTTTACGCGTTCTTCGGTTGCTAAACGATCCATATTCGTAAATCGCAAGTCATGCAAATTGCTTTGTTTGTTTTGTAATTTCCTACTTCAGGTCCAGTAAGGCTATGAGATCTTGGGATACCAGTATAATGAGTTTCTTGAAACCAACAAGCTGTAACATCTTGTTGAAACAATACACAGAGTTGAAAGAAATCCACTGTCATTATTATTCGTCCTGTGTATGCAATTTGAATAAATATAATTTTGATATGTGCAGTTCAAAATGGACAAAGATACATTATTGTCGTTGGATGCCCGCACTACAAGCAAAACTTTAGTAGTTTGTCCCAAATTCTTTTGTAGCTTACAAGAAGGCCATTGAAATTTAATTTAATAACACATTTAGTATCCGCTTAAACGGACAAATTGTCTTGAAGTTAATAACCAAGTAAACAGTTTTCTACAAGCTGCCTTAGTTTTATGTCGATAAATGAATTTCTTTATATGTCAAACTTATTGCGGTACCGCTTTAAATTTACAAAAATATAAAATGAATACTTCAGCCAGTTAGTTTCTATCCTTACTTGTACCACTGGCTACTCTTAATAAGGAATTCTTATGTACATTCTATATTCTTTTATAAAAGAAAAAAAAACTCACTTGTACTTTCCAATTATAAACTGTTTCCTTTTTTTTTTCTTTCATACTTGTTCTGTTGGTAGGGGGAAAATAGACTTATACCAATTTCAAAATTAATCATTAAGATATTTCAATTTCACATTATAAATGTTGGTATTCAGTGCGAATGGGTTATAAATAGAAATGTTTGACTTAAATCATTTCTAAAATAATGTCCGCTGGGAAAAAATACAGCTGGGCCGGCCTTTAATCTAGCAATTAGTTAAACTGATATGAAATTTTATTCAATTTCAATTTGAATTAGATCAACTTCTTTGTTTTTTCCAGTGAATCACTTTAACATGATAGTTTCACTGTACAAAGGAAACAAACAAAAAGAAGTTTACATTTGAGAGAGAGGCAATATGTCCAGTCACTACAAACGTTACAACGTGAGCTAAACAATCAGAAGTACATTTTGTTAATTATGCGAGAGGAGGATGAACGCATCTCCATAGGTTGTCCTTCGGTATTAATGAAATAACTCTCCTGTGGTATTGCTTAAGTAGCTCGGCTCCTGCTGCCGCTTATTTTGAGCTTCTAGTTTGGAAAGCTTCTCACATATTTTAGGAAGTTGCTTACTTCCTGTTCAATATAGTTATATCATAAATCAGCAGAAATATGCAAAAACAAGGGGAAAAGACAAAAGTGGTATTTGTTTAATAATCTGCCGAATTTTCCATTTTGTTTTGAAAACAACTTACCGCTTTGCTACGAAGTACATAATTAATTGAATGATAATAAAAAGTTTAAATTTAACTGGAGGAATATGTAAGATAGATATGTAATATAAAAGAGTAGGGCGCTTTCCGATACATCAACTTACCTTTTTTGCAGTTTTTCTTACATTTTCACAATTTATTTATTGTCAACTTTGTTAACTACTGGAAAAACCTGCAACAATTTTTATACAATTGCATAGACCGACCTTATTATGGTTATAATTGAACATTAATATTAAAGTATTAAATAATGTAAAAAAATTCGATTTTCCAATCGAAAAATTTAGTATGTCGACATATTATGTGGCAAAGTGGCACAAGTGGCAAAATCAGTCCAGAATGCAATAACTTGCATTCCTCTGGTCAAAATGAGACCACATATATATTCTATCAGAAAATTACCCTGCTAATTTAAAAGCTTTGCTTAAACGGGTTGTGAAAATACTCTTATCAAGTTGGCACAGCCGTCCTCTATACTGTCGAACAAAAAATTTATCTCAAATTTTCTATTGCAAATTGAATTTTGTGTGCCGAACCGGTGAAATATAAGGGAAGACTTACGGTGCATAGATTTAATCAAAGACACATGCATATAAGTTGCAAGTGCATTCAAAAACGATGGAATTGTGGTTTAAAGCTTACTTCGTTCTGGTCGTCAATCAACATTTTCAACGAAAATTAACATTACTTAAGTGAAGGAAATGATGATGGTGCTAATCGTCACTTAAGTTCTAAGGATATAATCGCCGAACTTTCTGTCTCTCGACTCAATTAATACCATTTTACACGATTCATTGGGTATGATGCGCGTTGCGCTTGCATAGGCCAGAAAAACATAAATGTTCTCCTCAAATCGTTCTTCAATTGCTGAAATGCGGCTATAGATAATGTATTATAACATATTATAAGACTTGAGTTTACAAGTTTAACATGTAAACCTGTCAACAAATTTCGGTATGGCCCCCCTCAAACTGAGTAAAAACCAAAATATTCCATCAAAGTTGATTAACAGTTTATCATCGCTGTGTTGCGCACTTGGAATTTTTGTCAGAGGTTTAGTCGGTAAATAAGAAATATTATGTGGATGTTATGAGGCGATTTAAACCGCAATTTCAACGAGAAACGAAAGAAAACTTATGGATTGTGCACCATGACAGCACACCATCCCACAAAGATATCACTGTGAACAAATTTCTGTCCAAAGCTCAAGAAATGCCGTCGATCAATCACGTGATACGACTCCTGCTAATTTTTTTCTCTTTTTTCAAAACTCAAAATACCACTTCGTATAACCCATTTTCAGGCGATAGAAGACATATAGGAGAATTATCCGAGAGAACTGGAAGAAGACTGAAGTTGAATGCGATTAAAAAATGTTTTTATGATTGGCATAAAAATTATTATTTCGGAAAGTACCTAATTTGAAGATTATACAAGAAATTTGAATGAATAATAATAACCATTTAGTTGGACAATTCTATGTATTCTTTTGATAGAATGTATTCCTAATCATTTTCGTTATTTAAAAGAAAAATGTCGCGCAGATCGATGAGTATGTGGAGGAACTATCCCAGTTCATACTCTTCTTAACGTCACCTCTATAAATGCGTCGTGGTTATTACGAAACATTTCTTTGTATATTTAACTAGATACATTATCGATGATACATAAAATGACTTTTATGATACGCCTACTTATATTCCGATGTATCGGTACATAGTCCATGTAAGTTTGGTCATCAATTCTTGACAGTAGATTTATAAGTTTCGGTTGCCGAACTTTTGGCTCCTACACAACACTGTGGCCGTACACTCGTTCGTAATAATTTTCTCATTAAAAATATAATTAAATCACTGTATTCATATATTTCGAAGCAGAAAGTTACCATTAAAGTTGAAGCAAGTCACTAGTGATAAAATTGTGTTAAATAAAATATTATAATATTGAAAGATATATCTACTTGTGCCAAATAAAAAAAATCATTCCCACACGTCTCATCCCATTGGTCATTAAATACATCAATACACAATATTCGTATTATTATTTACAATGCATTTGCACAACATTTAAGCCATATCGTCACAGCAATAATAAACATCAACATTGCCATCATCAACCTTAACATTCAACAGGATAAAGGCCAACAAACATCATCACTATATCGACATCATCAGAAGAATTAAACCGCAATCAAATAAATTTTAATTAACAATTTAATTCAATTAAATAAATGATCTATATTATCCCACCATATATGTGTGAGTGTGTACACATATGGGTCCAAAGGGGGCTTTCCACACCCAGTGTAGTGTACAGTATACACAAGGACACAGTGGGAGATCCCGACGCAAGAGTAAACACTGAAGACATACATACCAAATATTATATGGAAGCACTTAACAAATGGTTATAAACATACACATACATATATTAATTTGTTTCTTGATTTCAAGCAATTTGTTGCCGAGCGTATGCAAATGTGTTTACGGAACTAATTGCATTTGTTGAATAAAAAATATATGTTTCTAAAGCTTCGATTAAGTGCGATTGCTTGGCAAATAAGGAAAAAATATTTTTCGATGTTCGTTTGGGCACAAAGAAAAATTCTAGGCGATAGGTAGTACATGACATTTATAAACAATAGAAAATTTTTGAATATTAACTGCAACATTAGGTGTGGAATATGATTTCAGGGTGCTTTTTAACTAGGAAATCGACATAAGTTTCTACATATATACGTCTAGTGGTTCACCACAGTGTGAAAATGCACAGACAGGGACAAGGAAAGTCTGTTAACAGAATCTCAATCATACTTGTATTAAATTCTTTGATTTAAAGCTTTCATTCACTTGTACTAAATTAAGTGTAGCAAATTTGCTAATTTTGCGCAAGAAAATGGTCTACATTGCAGCACTTCACATGAAAATTACCCTATTTAGTAAAAAATGATGATGTCTCTATAATTTCCAATTGGAAGTTACAAGTAAGTTAGTTACAGTAATTGAGTTCGGTACTTTCCTTCTTACATTACTGCATTAATGGATAGTATTTCTTGAAAAGAACCTCCGCACAGATTTTCGGCAACCCAAAAAGATGTTATGTGAAAGTACATAAAGATTAAGTTCAACTGGCTAAAATGTATGCACTGGCTAAGTATTGTTGGTACGATAAAACAATTTCAATTCCCCTTTGTTTAATTTGTTTTCTTTTCTATTGAAGAACTCAAATTTGATGACGACCTATTTCTACGGTGTTTACTTCATCCTGCAAAACCATTAATGCAGGAGGCTGAAATACACAGTATGAAATATCACAAACACGGTGATGGCTGCTTCACTGCTAAATTGTGTATAGATTTTTTTAGTTTAACTGAAGCTACTGGTATTTACCGTTTATGTTATACATATATGTAGGAATCTTACGAAAAGTGTTCAAATATTAGCCTATATTATATATGTATACATATATCACAAGCGATTCTGAAGATACTTACATAGATAAGATAACCCAGCTGAAGCTAAAAAAAGTGCATCCAAGGAAGCAAACATTCATTACATTTTGCGATAGGTAAGTACTGAAAAACTCAGTTATCATCAATGAAATTAACATAAAGTTGCCATAGGAGGGAAGCACTATTTTATGATGCGCATTTTCTATATATTCACGAGTGATGTTGGCTTAACGAAAATTGAAATATTTTGTTCCAGAAAATGATTCTTCAGAATATGCCAACAGAAAAGAATTCCATTCAAAAGTATTTTCCAACATTAGCGACATAGATTTTTATGGCGATTATTGAGTATTTTTAGTAGGACAAACAAATTGTTTCCCTAAAAACTTTAAATTTAACTTTTTTATATCGGCTATCAGAAATCACGTCCTTGGAGCTCATTATATCCCCTAAAGTATAGATTTTGGATTATTTCATACTAGCATGTGTGGCTTTAACCAATGTTTTTAACTACTTCAATATCTTTTAAACATACTGTGTTGGAAGCGGTAGACAGACACAGATTGGATCCTTAGAAATGGTGAAAACGTGATTCTATTTGAATAACTTTCACTTTTTTTTTTTTTGCTGGGAAGAGCCGGTAAAGTGAATATACTCTTTGATAACAAATTGACATCTTGGCAAAACAAATTTTCAGGGTAAAAGATGTTAAAAATATTGCAGAAAGCCATTTTGAATGGGGCCTTTGATATTTAAACTGCAATCTCGAAGTTGTAGTGCCTCAAAATGAGTTTGCAATTTCCAATCCAATTAGACATATACCCTGATCGATCGTTCATATGCATTGTAGAAAGAGCGAGGGGAGGTTCAAACGCAATTAAAAAAAAAAAAAAAAACAGAATTATTTTTTAGAGTTCTCCGTTTGTTTATTTATTTAATTGAAGAGGTCTGGCAATGCTAAATTATACGGAATTCATTGGAATGTCATGAATGGTTGGGCTAAGTTTTGTATTTTGTCTGGGAATTACCTGTTGATGTATGATTATCCAATCAAATTTTAAAATGTTGGCAAAAGTTATACTATAAAATTTGCAAAACATTTAAGTAACGTTTTAGAAATTAAAGCGGATGAAATTAATTTTCGACAAATCGGTCAATTCGTGTGAGTGATAGTAGGAGGGGTGTGGCAATGCTCACCATTTCATTTTTAGAATTTGGTTCATTACGTACATGATGTGTGTCAGATTTAGCTGAATTCAGCACAACCGTTCGAACGATATGTAGTTAAGCACAACAGAAGAAGAGTGGTCAAAGCAATTCAAGTTGTACGGAGAATTATAAATGGACCAAAATCTAGGCTACTATAAACAGCTTATTAGAAATTACAGAGGAAGAACTGAATTTCGGAAAATAGGTCATTAATAATATCGAAATATTAGACTGTGCTTGAAGAAGTTTCATAAGGATTAGCCAGAGAGAATGGAGATCGCACAACGGATTAGTGTTATATTAGCTGCGGCATTTATTAGAAGAAATTAAGTTAGGGCTTTGTAACTTCGTATGCGTAATTTGTATGATTAAGCTAAAATATTAGTAAAAAATTATTCCTTTCCGCTCAAAACTAGGAGTCATTTTGCATAAAACGCGGAAATAAAAACTGCCATACTTCGCACACAATCACAAAAAAGGTGAATGGCTGTGACTCAATTATTATTCTTAAGAGTTTATTCTCAAACGTTCAGCTCTCCTATAACATTTTAAAATTTTTAAAATTTTTTAAATTATTTTAATTATTTAATTTAAATTAAAGGCTTAAACTTGGTATGTATCCAGAACATAACAATTCATCTTAGCGCACCCAAAATAATCATATGGAAACGCCGAACTGTTTTGCTATAATTAAGCAACAATTTCACTCATTGTTTACAATTATGACTCTGTTGAGGATAAATTAGTTTTATATGTGTAAAATATTAATAAAGTAATTTTAGGACCATTTTTTAAACTAATTAAATTCAAAATATAAGGAACGTAACATGTAAATATAGTAAAACATACACACACATTTTTCCCTAAATGCGTGCCTTGAAACGTTGACTATTTGTGAGATTCGGGCAAAAATGTTATTAGGAAACGTTGTTGTTCTTATTTCACTTTCCTTATTTTATTTTATAGATCAAAACGTAAAAGTCAACACTCCAAACTAAATTTCGTTATTCTTCATAGCTTTGGAGATAACTTCCTCTACATTTAATCCTTATTTGGACAAAGATATACAGATTTTAACATTAATGTAATTTGAACGCCTCTACTGCAATACATATGCAAGATATCGGCAAAATATTTCCAAATGATTTAAATTTTGTAGTTGCTTATAAAACCCAGCCAAACTCACAAAAATTTTCTGGCTTTACACTGTGCGTTTCTCAATCGACCTCAAAAGTCATGGAATGCATTTCGTTAGATGACGCTTGATACTTTAAATTTTTATTCCTGGGTAATACATTTTTCCATATCTATTAATTTATAGCTTTAATTCTTCTGCATAATACATATTACATAATAATAATTCTGTGAAGATCTTAGTGTGTGCTCCTTTGATCATGGATACATTTTTGATGACATTTTGTCCTATTGTAAGTAATATTCCGGAAATTTTCGAATTTTTTAAGGAGTAAAGATGGTATTGGAATTAAAAAATGGTAAAATCGATGTGAAAAAATATTGAAATTTTTTCGAACATCAAAATAACACTTCTCGTCGATCTGTGCTATTAAATGTATTATATGTTGACCATTCCAAATCAGTGGTGTCTTAATTTATTCACCGTTCCCAGTATGTCCCCTAATGCACGAAATTGTCTTAGTTTGACAATGTTGAAAAATTAACGATGATCATAAAAACACCTATATGAAACATACGAGGGCGGTCTCAAAACTATCCGACATAACAAATGCGGCCTTTCTTTTATAATTTCATCTTCTAAACATTGCAATAAATTAGCATAATATTCCCCATTAATGGGTTTTCCCATTTCAATAGAAACAATCCCATGCTCGTCCCAAAAAACAAACCCCATGACCTTGCCCACAAGTGGAATCATCTTCGGTTTCTTTGGACACGATTCTCCCATTACAGTCTACTACTTTGACTGTTCCTCCGTCTCAAGTCTGAAGTGGTGAACCTATGTCTTATTCATGACTATAAATCGACCCAAAATTTTGGCTTTATAGCGGTGAAACATAGCAAAATTTTCTACTGAAACTTTACTCAATTCTACCGAAACATCTTAAACACGCCGAAAGCGCGGCACCCACCTTCCTCACATTTTCTCATCATCAAATCTTCGGTCAACACAAATGAAATGCTTATCATTTCAGCTAGCTCACGCACCTTCAGCTCATCTTTAATATTGGTTGGACTGAGACCTTTCAAATGCAAATATTGAACTAGGTTAGGTTGGGTCAGTGTGGCACTCTGAATAGACCTTGTTACTCCAGGTCTTTGGAGTAGACCCCGAAACCAACCTGATTATTTAATTGTGAGCCGTCGGTGTAGAAGTCGACATACCGTCTTGTACCAGGAGTTCTACATTTTCACGTATCTCTATCTGGTATAAGTATATGGTACTTCTGGGGTGCAGTCTATGGCTTCTATTTTGTTAGGCATCATGTTAAGGATCACACTGTGACCATAACCATTGTTTGATTACTGTGAAAACTCCCTTGGTCTTACTGCCGTAACTGCGGCAGTCTGCATACTAGTAAATGCAAAATTACATGTAGTGCATCGGATGGGGTGGTGCGGAGACTAGCCATCCTTCGGAATTTGCCCAGTATCCTACGGTATATGGACTTCTCAAGAGCCTTCCACCAGACGATAACTCCATACAACATTTTCGATCTTACTATTGCAGTATACGACCATTGAGCAATGCGAGGCTTTAATCCCCATTGTTTCCCTATTGCCCTCTTGCACGCATAGAGCGCCACTGTGGCCCTTTTCGCCCTGTCTAGAATGTTGAGTTTAAAATTCGGCTTCGTATCCAGTAATACACTGCTGGATATTGCACAGTCCGGAAAGGAAGTTTAGTACCTCCTAGAGAGATAGGATCCACAGGTGGAATCCTGCACCTCCTGGTGAACAAAACCACTTCGGTCTAGTCTGGATTTACTCCAAGACCACGTAATTCAGTTCGAATTTTAGCTGTGGTCTTCTTAAACACCTATATGTGCATATACTTAAATTGGCTAAAACGAAGCTCTATTTCCTACATACATTAATGCATATACATATGTGTTAGTTTCGTTCATAAATATGTTATTCACTATAGCGGAATATGAAAGCTTTGTGGCGTTTCTATACTGGAAGCGAACGCTTTTAATACTTGGGGATGTAAATGAAAAACTCTTTGACTCTATCTATTATAGTTGTTAAAGTTAAAGTTGACAGATAACTGCTTAGTTACTGATTGTTTCATGTCACATCAATTGCTGTTGGTTGCAATATTTAAAAAAAATTATCCAGTTCAAATAGGAATCACAGCAACAAGAAAAAAACGAATATACACACACATAGGACGACCAATTCTAAAGAATTCATTCTTGTTTTTCGTTCGAAAATACGGATAAAAGAAAAAATCTGATCCCCTGTAAAAAAAAAATAATGCAAAATGCAAAAGCCAGTAATGTCCACAAAAACCACTTCTTCAATGTCAATGTATTGTTTGATATTGTACTATATCAACCAAGTGGATGAACTTGTTTCTATGAGAGCTAAGAGTAATACACTTAAACAAAAGCAGCAGCAAGTGTTAATGCATTCTCATACATACCTATATATATTCACACACACAGGAAACTTTTTTTCCTCTTGTTGCTCTTAAACAAAAAGAAAACCCTTTACATATGTGTTCATATATGTGATAGTAGTGATTATTATCCCATGTTTTGCATCCAGTCCTTAATTTATAGTTTGAAAACAGTATAACTGTGAGCAGAAAGAATGTGAGTGTGAATTTTTTGACTTTGTTTGCGATGCGAAGTGACATTATAATAGACTTTATGTAGAAATTTGCTCTTATTTCCATTGAAGAATGTTTCATAATATATAGTCTTGCTTGCGTATATTGTAATGTCATTATAATTTGTTGGCATGGCAGAAGAACAAAGGCAACTGTACGAAAGGTTTTTTTGGTAATTGCGAGCACAACTAAATTATTATTCAGTATTATAATGCAAAAGAAAAGTTGGAGTTAATTAGAACAAATTAGATTTAAATCTAGGTTATCGTTTGTCATTCTGTATAGAAAATTTGTCAATAAAACACAGAATATTTATTATTCATTCAAATTAAAGGTATAGCCTTCGGAGTATGCGAAATAATATACTTATGACAAGGCATGGTGTACTGATTGAAACGTTTCCGGGAGAAAAAAAAACTTCTATTCTCGCCGCGAGTTATTTTTATGTCTCCTTTTATATTGAAAAAGAAAAAAATGTTGTCGAGAGCATGTAAAGCGAATAACGCAGTAGCCAGATGGTATTTGTTGCATTTTCGGCCATAAATTCATTCACGATGAGAGCCATGTGAGATCGTACGTTATCTTGGTGCAAATTCAACGTGTTTTCCTTCTACAAATCTTGATTTCTTCGACGACGCCGCATAACGCTCATACAATATTCTTCATTTGTGGCTTTCTGGCCAGAAATTCGAGTGCTGAATGCCGCGTTAATCAAAGGAAGAAGCCAACATTACCTTGATTGTTTTTAATGTATTTATTTTGATCTCGGCTTAATTGGAAGGTGTCATTCCAAATCTTTTCAATTGATTCTCGTGTGAAACTCATATAACGCATTTTATGAACGTGGAATCAGAATCGACTCTTTCTATTAAGTTTTCAGCGATATTTGCGTTCTTAAGTTTCTGACGAAAATTCAGGTTTTGCGAGCGGTAACGGGTTTCATACACAAAGAGATCAAAGACACAGAAAATCTAGCGACCTCCTTCAAATTTTAAGTACAATTTTCAGCCATTTACTTCACTGACCATAATTGGACAATTTTTCCACCATACCTCCACCGCTATTGAATGCTCTGCACCACTCATATGCACTCATATGCACATAAAGTTGATTCACCATAAGCTTTATGTAACATTTTCTGAAATTCGGCATACGAAATTACACTTGCAATACAAAATTTGCGTATTGTAGTAGGCTGATTTGCACCAAAAATGATATATAATAAGTAACACCAATGTTTTAAGGCAAGAATGAGTATCATTACTGTATTTCTGTTGATCAATGAAATTTTACCAGATTTATTGAAGTAGTAATTTTGGAGGGTTACTTTTGAAGAACCCTATAAATTCTGAAAATACACTACCCCTATAAGATGTGGAGGCGTTCTAACTTCGACGTTCCGTTTGTAACAAATAACTCTCTGTAAGCCCAGAAAGTTAATGCAGTTCTGAACGTCTATGTCAATCTAGGCGTTAACCGCCACACTTTCATGATATTCAAAGAATTTTCTTTTCGGGAATTCACCGATAATTAAAATCCGTGCGGTTGCAACTTATCTCATAGCCCAATGTATTGTGCCCGATTTGCCGCCAAGATTACCTAATAAGTTTATATCAAGAAACTATATGATCTATTGACCCTAAATATCTCCAGACCTGACTACATCTGATTTGTTGTTGTGGGGTTATTGCACATAGGAAATTTGCTAAATATTCATAACAACTTTAGATGATTTAAATCAATGCATTCGAGTGCTATAATTGAGGCAATTCTCACTGCAACCCTGTAGGCAATAATGAATAACGATGTCACACATGTGTCAGAGAGCCTGAAGATAATTTCAATTCGATTACTATCAACAGCCATTGAAGGAATTGTTGCTTTCCCGAAAAGAAAAGCAAAAACGGCTTGTGCGATATAAAGAGGGATATTTTTTTAAACATCCAGTATTTCGACCCTTTCCGGATTAAAGAATAGAACCACATTTGCCACTAATTGAGCTCATGTATGCTGAATTTTCCAAAGCCTTTAGCTCTCAATGTCTGCATTTTTGATTGTTGCAAATACATGTAATTAAACTTTCACCTGGAGTTATTTTAGCAACCCTTTTGGGGAACATGATGTAGATTTCAGACGACACCACTTTTATGCAAGGATACACTTTGAACGAATTGATTGAAGTGATTGATTGAACGAATTTCTGATTGATCAAAAATTGTTTACTTCAGGAAAACTTCTTATTTTCCATCAGATATTATTTTATAAGACTCAAACGGAAACGTTTTTTATTCTATAAAATTTATTTTTGGCTGGTTGGCTAGTTTACAATAACTGGTGGGTTGAAACCTATAGAGAGGAAAATAGTTTTTGTGCTTCAACAAGCAACAACAACAATTGTAGGCTGCTTCTAGTGATTTTTCTGATTACCACGGAAACGCGAAAAAATTGTTTGTATAGCAAAATTTAAATAACAGGATATGCAAAATATTATTTGAAGCAATTTTTGGAGTAAAATGGTGAAAATTTGCGTAATCACCAATGGTCAGAGTTTTCAGACTGAAAATTAGACCGAAAAACAGTGTTTCTATCAAATGTGATGCTAAACAAACAAATTAAAAGTATTTAAATGCAATTCAATTTATTAACAACCACCGAGTTTGTTTAGAATATCATTTATAGGTACATATATAAGAATCGGTATAAAAATTTTTCTTTGGCAATGATGAATATAAATATATTGCGTTATTAGAAATGATGAAAACTCTAATTATTTATTTTTTTCTTTTCTTTTTTTGTTTTTGCTGGGTAGCCAATATCTTTTCCCATCTTTCTGGCATCACTCAAATACTGCGTCTATAGAAAGCCTAACCCTTCAGACTATCCACTAATCGACTTAATTTTATTGTTTTAATGGACTGTTTCATTCAGTCAAATTCCTTGGTTTCGTTTTGTACACCTCTTGCTTGACATAGCCCCATAGAAAAATTCTGGTGATGTCAGGTCAGGTGACCTTGGGGGTTAGCGCATAGCGGATATTAGCGGATGGATATTAATTTGTTTGGGTATTTTCGTTAGAGCTCCGCCATAACCGGTCTGGCTATCTGTGCAGTTGCTCCATCTTACTGGAATCAAATGCTGTTGAAACAAATACGTTTGCGGCGCACTTCTTGGTAAAAAAACCTCTTTCAACATCCTTAAATAACGGTCCTCAGCAGCAATTGCTGTTACACCGTAGCACGATTCGTGCGCCACCCTGTACTTGGTCAACCTTTATCAGTTCTGTGTGTGTGGGAGCCTCCATTAATGGATACTTTCTGTTTGAGCAACTCATAATACACAAAACCAATATGATCTCACCAAAGGTATAACATACGTTTTTTCCATGGCTATCCGGCTTGGCTATCGATTTTAAGGCTCACGTGGCCGAGCTGCCACTGTCTATACATTGCAAAAGAATCCTATCGTTAATGCGTAGCAAGCAGCGTTTCACATTTACTACGAATCTAATCTCCTCCCTTCTGAATCATTCACAATTTATTGAGTCGCTAATATAGAAATTTTAAGTTTTGCTTACATTTGGATCTAATCTTCTTTCAATAATGGTTCCAATTTCGCGTCTCCGTACACTCTCGGTCTATCGCTCCATGTGGTCAGCCTAACTCTTTCGCACAAACAATACAAAATCCATAATATTATGATGTTGCCAGATGTTCAACCGCACAATATGAATTTTTACATTTGACAATTTCAACGATAACTTACCGATTGAGATAATCTTTTATACTCCCAATAATTATAGGTTCAAAGAACATTTTTGTCAAATCCGTAATATCATCCGATTTGGCCTAACATAAATCAACCGTAAACAATCTTTTTCTTTCCTAGCTATGTAACTTTTCTGCATAAAATATTAACTTTGCAACGTTTAACTTTTCCGCCTGCTTAATAACAGAAATTAATCAGCAAAAAAACTGGAAGTCATTCAAACCAAAATTTCTTTGGTCGCAAAAATTAAAAAATTGCACCAAAATGACTGCTTTTTCAGTGCTATAATAGCTCTCATGAAATTGTCAAAATTTGCCTTCTTCCTATGACAATCCAATGTTAAATTCATTGGTGATTATGCAAATTTTCACAACTTTGTTCCAAAAATTGTTGTGAATTTCAGCTACTGCGGATGCATTTATTTTGCTGAGATACGGCAGAATTTCATTGGTTAACCAATAGTTTAATTTCAATATAACGTAGATCTAAATATTGAAAATGTCTTGCTTCTTGCTCCATATTGACTAGATTTGATAATGAAATTCGTAAAGTGTTCTCATGTCCTTCTATCAAAATGAATTTGGATAACATAACAAATATATTTAATCCCTTCAAAGCTAAGCTATCTATACCCAATTTTAATTTCCAAAACATAACACATCTCATACGTCAAAAAGTCGAACTTTACCTGAAATACTTGACGCATAACGTTCTATATAAGAATTTATGTCGTTAAACTTTGCAATATCCATTGAACATCCATATATATGTATACATATGAATATATTTATATAGAAGTTTTGCTTTATACAGAATCCACTCGAAACATCAAATTCTTGCCCTCTTCTCATGCTACTTGAAAACTGATTTCCAAGTTGTCATCGTGGTTCACAACCAACTTTCTGTTGAAAACTAAAAGTGCGTACTTAAGATTCCAAGCAAAGTTTCCCAGTTATTTATAACGAAAATTGTGCAGTTTCGTTTTGACTTTAAGAAAACCCGTCAAAAGGTCTAACAATAATTCATTTAAGCAAAAAAGAAAAAAAAATTCAGAAAAAAAGTGAACGAAACTCTCAACCTCAGAGATTTATTTTCCTTTTTTTGTTAACTTTACACACAAACTTAAGGAAAATAATAAAAAGTAATAGAATAAGAACAGAACAGAACAGAAATTTGTGTTTAATGTAAAGAAAGTTGAAATAAGAAAACCTCAAACCTGTTAAAGTGGCAAAACGAAAATACAGAACTCGTAGGGAGGAACAACAGAAGACGAGAATCTGAAAAATCGCAACTCAAAGAAATAAATGGCGCATTGTATGTACTCATTTCTTTGCCACTTTTGACCTTATTTCCCTTGCTTCCTTTACGTTTTATGTTTTAATTTCTTTGAAGACAAAAAAAAGCAACAGCAACGACAGCAGCCCAAGTTATGGCAGCGGCAACAGCACGCCGATTACGGTTACGGGCACGACAACATATCCAAAGGTACAATATGCATGAAGAGGTCTTGTATAAGGATACGGTGCAACAATAACAACATATCTTTTACGCTTTGAGCTGTGCGAATACGTATGCAAGGCAACAGCAAACGTATCGCCAAAAAGGAAGCACAAAATGTTAACGCGAATATGCTAAGAGGGTTAAAGCGAGAGCAGAAGAAAGGAAAAAGCGGGGGAAAATATTGAAGTAAAATAATAGCATACAGTTGTTGTGTCATATATTATAAGCTCATTTGTAGAGCAAAAAAGAAGTACAACACAATAAACATTTTCTTTAATTTCAATAGTTTTCGAAGAAAACGTGAAGCATAACACACTCTGAGGGTGACACAAACAAAAGTTAAGCTGTCGTCATAGAAGAGTTGAGGGTTTACCCCACTGCAAAGAATCTATTAGCAACAAGCAGCTATAGCGTATTTGACGGAGACAAGAAAGTCATCCGTAAGAGGATAAAAGAGTATAAGATTGCGTTAAAAAATGTACATAACAGCTCGCGGTAACTAACACAAGTGGCACCATTAAAATTAAATTTTGTCCCGTTTTCTTTACGAGGAGTGATCAAAAAATAACCGTTATTTTCAAACTTTTCAAAAAGTATTTATGTTTTTGTTCATCAATAACTATCTTGTCCCCTTCAAAGTAATCCCCTTCAGACATAATATACCTATGCCAGCGTTTCTCCAATCCTCGAAACACTTCTGAAACGCGCTTTTTGATATCGCCAATAGCTCCTATTTCGATTTTTCTTTTATCTCCTCAATTGTAGCAAAACGCTTTCCTTTTATCGGTGTCTTCAGTTTTGGGATGAGGAAAAAGTCTGCGGGGGCCAAGTCCGTTATATACGGTGATTGAGGCATGATTGCGGTTTTGTTTTTGGCCAAAAACTCACGCACAAGCATCGATGTGTGAGCTGGTGTGTTATCATGGTGCAAAATCCATGATTGGTCTTTCCACAATTCTGTGCGTTTCTGACGAATTGCTTCGCGCAAACGGCGCATAACTTCAAGGCAGTGTTCCTCATTGACCGTACGACCTTGTAGCAAGAATTCATGATGCACCATTCATACAAACAGTGAGAAAAACTTTCACATTTGACCAAACTTGACGTACTTTTTCGATCTTGCTCTTCTGGACCCTTCCATTGGGATGATTGGGCTTTGCTTTTAATGTCAAAGCCATACACCCATGATTCGCCACCAGTTATGACAATTTTGAGGAAATCTGGGTTCAACAGCTCCTGAGCGATGTCCACGCGACGTTGTTTTTGCTCAAAATTTAGCAATTTTGGAACAACATGCCTAAACATGCCTAAAACATCCGTAAAAATTGTTTGGCATGAGCCGAACGATACACCATCATCATCAGCAACCTCTCTAATAGCGACTCGACGATTATCCAAAATCATTTTCCTCACTGCTTCAATGTTTTCATCGGTTGTTGACGTGCTCGGGCGACCAGGGCGAGCATCGTCATTGACATCTTCTCGGCCTTCCTTAAACCGGTTATACCACAAATGAATTTGTGTTCTGCTCATAGTAGACTCGCCAAACGCCACAGTCTACATTTCAAATGTCCTTGCACATTTAATTTCATTTTTTACACAAAACTTAATACAGTTTCTTTGATCCATTTTTTCGAATAGTAAAAAATCGAAGAGCACACCAAAACACGACTAACCTTTTCATCTGTCAAAAACAAACTGACAATATAAAATGGCTGATATTGTCAACATATATAACAGACACGTGTACCACCAAACTGGAAATAATGCGAAAATTGAACATACATAACTCACGAAATTTTAAGATAACGGTTATTTTTTTTATCACACCTCCTATACCAAAGTTGACGCAGCTCGCTTCCATTTCGTCTACTGGCACACACCTCATTAAAGATTCCTTTTTATTGCCTTTAAACTGTATCAATTGAAACATCGATTCATGGTTTCAAATGCCGTACCCATTCGGAGAACGCTCTTCCCATTTCCAGATTTTTATGCAGCTTCATTTTTATTTTGGACGTCCACGGGATTCAGCATCCTCAGGACAACCTTGTCTAATGTCACATATCGCATTAACACTTTTTGAACCATTCATCAAAAAATACTTATTAATCAGCAAATGAAATTCGTTTTTCCCGTTGTATAAAGAAAAATATAAATATCGTCACTTAAATCGCTGCACCTCTCAAATGAATGTTCGAAATGATATGATTTTTATGGGTATCGTTTAAAGATAGTCTTTTTCCGCTATAAGCCAGATCTGCGTCTTACAACGGGGACTTTTTGAGCGTTTCCACATGAACGGATTTTATTATTGAGTCTCTACACCCATTAAATCAACAATCAACCTGATACTTATTTTTCGGCACATCGTGTGTTTACAAACTATGCAGTTGAATTCAGCAAGCCGATTCGTCAAAAATTCTCATGACTGATTTTGGTATTCGTTTCAAGTTGGTACGCCTTTGCGGAGTGAAGGCGGATGGAGAACATACAAAAGTTGGGATAAATTTTCTTTATTTTTCAACATAACTTCCTTCTAGTTTGATAATTTTTTTTCAGCGATATTCAATAGCTTCTATTCCCTGTTTATAGTAAGAACTGTCAAACTCCTTAATATAGGCATCACCCGAAGATTCCACCTCTTCGTTGTTGGCGAATCTTTTACCACCGAGCCATTCTTTCAAGATTGGAAATAGGAAAAAGTCCGGGAAAGTTAAATCTGGCAAATAAGGTGAGTGATGAAGCTATTCGAACTTTATTTAATTAACTTTGGTCATCGCAATAGCAGAAGCGTGAAATGGAGCATTGGTTTGGTGAATCAACACTTTCTTTTTTGCCAAATGTGACCTTTTTCCACAATCTTCGTGCGTGGAATCTTGTGCACAGCTTTTTCATCTTCAAATCTTAGATCAATATACGATATGCAATATACAGCATACTTTTTTAAATGCCTATCATTTCAACGTGTTCATCTTGGCAGCTCTTACGGCCTCATTTAAACCCTTCTACCCAATGTTCTACAATCATAAATAAAGGAGCAGACTCCTCCTGAGTAGAATCTAGCTCGGCTTTAATATTGGGGGATTAAGAACTTTCAAATGGAAATATTGAATTACATAACGGTTGGGATACAAATTCGTTGAGATGGTTTACTTTTGACAACGTTGCGTCTTGAAACTTAAAACATAAGTTTTTATCGGGTTGCCACTTTTCACCAAAATTAATATTTGTTTTCAAACTACTGACACCATCTATACGTCAGGTCGGATAATTTTTGGACCACTCTCGTACTTTTCAACATTTAGGCTTTTGTGAACATAGCGAGAAAATCATTTTGCGCCAAACGACGTCGTAAGGCCTGCTTATAGTATATTATGCAATATCTTCAATAAAATTATTTAGACAATAATGAGAAAAGCTTCGACTGGCACAATATTTGACGAGTGCCATTTGCTTAAACTTAACTTAAATCACTGTTTGAAGAGAAGACAGATATTGTTGCGAACTGCCCAAGTTCTGAGAGAGCTAAAGATGGGTTTGGTCAGATGCTGCACTGGATTAAGCAAGCCATTTGATGGTAATTGACTCTCTCGGCTTTGGAAAATCCTACAGTAATGTATGAACTCAACATCGTTAAAGGAGAGCATCGACGTCATATGAATCACGATACGTATAAGCTGTGCATCAATATAGTCATGTAGTGATCCCGATAGGTACCATGTACAGTGCAATTTTTACTTTCATTCGGAGAAGTTACGGCATATATCAATGAATATAAAGCACCAGACAGCTTTTGACCGAATGTGTTTTATGAACGATTGATCTATATTTATCTGTCTGGGCGGCTAACTGGTAGACACAATAACTATCGTGAGTCTTTAGAAAGTTTCTTCCGTAGCCGTGGATTGATTCCTTAGCTGTGGAAAATTAATTTTTCACCGAAATTCCCAAATGATATCCTTCACTAACCTTTATTTATCCGCTGTGTTACCTGAAAATATATAGCAAAATTTAAAAACATCAATCTATTAGTCGTATCCTTTTTGATATCTCTTACACGAGGGGCTGATTCATCCTACATTTTCGTAGGTTCTCGTCCTTTATTCATTTTCTAAATTTCTAAATCCATCAATTTTCAAATTTTTTGTCAAACCGTCAGTTTCTGTCCTTCGGAGTAACCACGCCTCTCATTATAGCTCCCTTACAAATGTCTGATTAAAAACGTATGTATATTCATATCTTTTATTTTATTGCACCGAATCCAGTTAGCGCCAAGCGCCAACCCACGTCTGGTGCTTGGTAATATTGGGTCTTAAAATGAAAAGGAACTGCATTGTTCCACCCCTTTGGACATCTCTCACAAAAATTGACAAACTTTCTGAAATTTAATTTTTTTTTCAATAACTTTCTAGTTTAAGATGCAATAACCTAGAGTTTTATCCTTTTTATTGATTTATAATGTTTGGTAAAACTTATCAGAAACCAAGCGAGTAGTTGCGGCCCTCCTGGCGCTTCTCATGCGAATCATTGACCATTGGTCACCCGTATATTCAGGGGTTCATATGTTTTAAGCTGTTGCACAAATTATGTCATACTACAAGCGTGACAAACTTAATTCTGAGAATGCAAATGGACGACATTGCCGTACTTCTTCCCGTACCTCCTATAAAAATTGTTCGGTTTATCTAAATTTATCTATTCCACTTTAATCCGCCGGTCGTACACTTAAACGTTTGCTAATGTTTAGAAAGGATTAAAAAATCAGTCAGATAGCCTTGCCAACCTAGTAGGTACTTAATTTACCCCTAATATTCTTATATTCACTCAATTCAGTGTAGTTTAACACGCTTCAAGCATTTATTCAAATGAGTAAATAAAGCCAATCCTACTTGAAGATAAAAATGACTGTTATTTAAAATTTTCCGTAGATCTTTAATTTATGGATAATTTATGGAGACCTTTCATAATAATGCGTTTTAAATAATGCATTTTAAAGAGAATAGTAAATGTAGCTTTTACCAATGCATAATCACAAGTATTTGTACTTTGTCTGAGGAATACCAAAGTCTCGCCGATTTGGACAGATAGGAGTATCGCACCTGACAAAGCGCTACAATAACGCTTCATTCATTTATATAAGCATCATTATAAAGCAACTAAAATAAATAAAAAAAAACGAAATAGCATCACCTAACAGGAGGAGAATGAAAATTCAGACAGGACGTACGTCCAAATTGTACTTTGTGCACATTGTCGCCATATCAAATGGCGCAAAGGGCTCACCGGCAACAACGATGTGGGGGAAATGGGGGATATAGCTCCAAAGTAGGACAATACGTAAACAAGAATACATACGCAAAATGCACATTTATCATCACCGCTGCCACAAAAGTTCCATTTAAATCTCAGAGCCATCATCATCATTGTTGCCTTTTCGCAACAAACCCTTCGTGCATACTTAAGATGTTCCCCACTGACTGTTGTTTTTGCGATTGAAAGGGATTCATGGAAAAGAACCTGAAATATTGTTGGTTTTTGAATCTTAAATGCTCTTTTATTAATGCCAGGCTTTAGGGTATGTGAACCAACCTGCCTATACTTCTAGTGGCACGCAAATGAAGTACACCTTTCTTAACAAATTTTACGTTCTGTTCCCAAGGCTTCATTTGACGCCTTCCACGTACCGATTAAATTCGGTGCTAACAACAAGACAAAAACAAATAAATTGAGTTAAAGTGATAAAGGACTAAGTCACGCAGCTTAAATTAGTTATTAACACTTGATGTGCAAGAAAATTTGCGTCCCTTTCTCTTCCTGCTAATGTTATTCCCCTTCATTATTGTTACTTTTAAGAGGCCGTCTTCACCGGCACAAGGAAAACTTTTAAGTAAATAATTTTCAAAGCTCTTGGGGAAACCCCAATTTAAGCACAGAAGGAAAAGAGAAGAGACAAAATTCGGTAATCAGTTTGTACAATAAGTTCAAAACATTGGCTTAAATATAAGAGGACGGTAAATGCAGCCATAAAACGTTCAACACAAAAACATTTTGTTTAACCAAATATTATTTAATTGTGTTTTGAAATGGTATTATTCTATGTATATAAATTTTTTCTTTTCCTTTTTTTTTTTTTTTTTTTTTTTTGCTTTCAGCTCCATGTATCTCACTGTCGATGACTGAAGTTCGCATACCTAAACATATAATGCGTTATGAGGATGCTGCATTGGGTTGCAAATACGATTTGGATGGAGAATCGCTGTACTCGGTGAAATGGTACAAGGATGGCTTTGAATTCTATCGCTATGTGCCACGTGATATGCCACCTGGTCAGGTGTTTCCGTTGCCAGGAGTTGATGTCGATGTAAGTTAAAATAAAATAAACAGCAAATTAAATAACAACTCATATGACAAGTAAACTAAAAACCAATTGATTCAAATTCGGGACTGTACAGTATCAGCAAAAAAGTTAGTTTCAATTGTGATTCAGTTTAAATGATTATACTGTGTTTCATCTTGACTCGGTCGTAGTAACATTATTTACAATTGACCTCTGTGGGTTTAGGCATAAACTAACTAAAAGCCATCACCGCTTCGTTCCATGGAAAAGTATCGAGTACTAAAGGCTGAGTCGAAATTTTTTTTTATGAAGTACTTAAACCGCCGACATAAAACCGCAGGTCTGTTTATGAAACTGAATTGTTTCGGCATCGCCAGAGTGAGCCGAAAATGTATAGGCTACACCTCTCTAGGACAAGGTCTAAAAGTGATTTCAATGAAAGGATAGCCAAGAATTTGTTAAAGTCCGATAGAGACGGGGAAAAATGAAGAAAAAGTGTTTCTTTTCAAATTTTCTTACTAGTATACATTTACAGAAATATAAGTGCAACAATTAAGGAAATTATTATTTATACTTTTCCTCAAAAGTAACGAAGGTGGATATTATTTGATACGGCAAAAATTTAATACCCAAGAGGAAGTTTTTAAAGTTATATGTTTCTTCTGACCAAATAAGTTTAATTACTTTTTAGCAATGTCCGCTACTCTGTCCGGCTCTCTGGCTACTTGGGCGGCAGAGAAGATAACTGTCATAAATCTTTATAAAACTTTCCAAAACTGGGCATGTCCCAATATTTTGTCAGACCTGATTAGCCTACCATTTATGGTACTTCCAATGTGTTTTTTCATTCGTAGACTGCAGTAACCAAAAAAATCTAGCACTTCCCACACATTACGCTTGTATTTGAAGGCATTTAATTGCGTTGAATTTGGTAAAATTTGGTTCACGTTGAGATTTTGCCAAACTAGGCTCTAAAAACGAATATAAATTGCATTGTCATAGCACTTGTGGCACTTCTTATACAAATTGATTTTCCACATAAATTCGCATCATTCATTCAATTACACTAAATTCGGTGCAATTTAGGATACATCAGGCATCGTACTATGAATAAAAATGGACTGCATGGGACCCATTAGGATACCATATATACATATACAAACTGCCCAATTTGCTATAATTTCGAAGCAGAGGACTTCAGAATGTTATATTTTTGCTTCTTTCGCTGTTTGTCATTTCAGCGCATTTTTTGCTAGGCAAACCGTGGCGTAATGGTTATTACACACGCCTATCGTTCACATGATCGAGGGTTCAGTTCCTCATAAAGCAACCTATCATTATTTGAGCGGTGGTCACTTCGACAATCTGGTAAATTGTGGAGTTCATTTCTGTACCTGTTTCATGTGTGAAAACATAATAAAAAATTTTGTAATTGTGGCCGTTCTAACAGCTAAGCCAATTATATTTGGAAAAAAAACATATGAGTAAAATCAACTTTTTTAAATCATTGACATAAAATTTATCACAGTTCGCAGAATTGGAAACATGGAATTGAGCTTCCTGTTTTTAACATTTATAATACATAACATTTTCTTTATAATACATAACGCAGTATAAAAATATTAATGCCAAAAAAATGTAATCGAAATGAGATTGAATGATAAAAGTCCAGTGAACCAATAAAAAAACCATTTTTTTATTTTCTGGTAGTTTAAACTTGTATCTCTAAAATAAAAAGTGACGGATAGAAAATTTGTTAATGCATCGCTAAGAAAAATATGTAGAGAGAGATACAAAGACAGTTACGGTTTAATGATCCGGAAAATAAAAAAAGGATGGTATGGACCATCACATTTTAAATAAAAAAAGAGAAGAAACCCGTTTGACTTAACTTTGTATTTACATCATCTGGTTTTGTGTGATTTTCATAACAATAATAACAACAATAATAACAATTACAAGGATCTGTTTGCATGAAGGGTACAAGAAGATATGGTCTGACTTATTCCAAATTTTATAATCAGATGAAGACTACGAATATGTTAATTTATACAAAGTTTTGCAGAAATGAGACTATCTAATAGGGCGTTTTAGGGCGATTAAAATTCAGGTGGCATGGATCGATTCCTGCCAAACTACTATTTCTGTTAACTATTATGAACGTGTTACTTCATCCAAAATGTTGTCAAAATTGGACAATTCAACCATATACAAACTAGGTTTGAATCCAGCTTTGAAATAAGAGTTTTCCAAACTTGCATCAGTTATTTAATGATTAAGACCTACATAGACAATAGACGCAGAAACGGGCCACTACATCTCATGTAATTTCCAAGGATTTGTCAGTATGCCTTCCATTAAGCTTTGGCTAGCAAGTGTTTCAGTTGGGATAAATTGGAAAGAACTTACTCATATCAAACTTTTCAAAAATTATGTGTTTTCTAACCTGTTCTAATATTTATACCCTAACCCTAAAGTACTAAAGTGTGCACGATGTTATAAGGCAAAATGTGCAGCAGCCAGAAAGAAGCGTTTCAAATACCAAATATGTTTTGACCAAAAATGCTTCATGACATGTTAAGTCGTTTGAGACATATCCATCTATCTGATGAGGAATATGCTCCTTAATTTTTGTCATTTCTCTTTTAGACGCCTGTTCTAATTTTTGGTATAATATTTGTCCAATTTATTTTCTTGTATTGAACGTTGGTCTCCCCAATATTGCAAGACGGATGTGGACATTAATTTTGGTGATTCTAGTATCAGCCGTTTGTCTATGGCAATGACAATATCTTTCTCTACCAATTCTTCTAATTCTTCTCTGCTTCCCCCAGTTAACGCCATTTCAGGACACATATATATCATAATCAAATATTTATCAAATTTTGGTGATTTCAGCATTAGTCGTTCGTTTATTTTGTTCCTTTGTTTATCTCCTACAAGTGTGAAATCAGGAATCTCTTTTGAACCTACGGCTACGTTCCAGATGTGCTGCAGCTCTACATTGCGGGTGGATTCTGTTCTTTGTTCTAGGATATTCTACAATTTTGTTTCGTTCTTGTAAATGTTTGAATTTGCAAAAAAAAAAAAAAAAAAATAAAAAAAAAAAAATAAATGGAACTCTAATTTAATGAATTTATCTTGATCTATTTTTAGCTGATTGTACACGTGCCAAGAAAAACGAAATTTCCAAACTTTCTTCCCAACGCCAGCTTACTCTAATATATTCGTAATTTTGTTTATGTTTGTCTATTAAGTATTCTCCTGTTACGTTGTTTTAGCCCGTTTGGGAATAAATCGAAGTGTACATGTGCGTAATGAATATTCGACTGTGTTCGATTTCGGGCGTTTATTCTAGGCTATGGTACGATATTTTTCCGTTGTCATCCCCAGCCGATGCTAATAGATAAAAGTGTCTCCTTGATTTCAATATTTAAGCTCCAGCCGTTTGTTTTGGGCAATGGTCCGTATTTTATCCCCTAAAAATTAATATTAAAAAAACTTCATGATATTACGTGCCTATGTCGTAAGATTTTAGCTGCTTTTTCAAGTCAACGGTACAATATTTTCCTTATTCTTTCATGTTTTAACCCCCAATTCTTCCTTGTTCTTGTCGGTGCTGTTAAGTTAATGCACATACTTGATTTCATAATTCAATCTTAAGTCATTTGGTCTGAATAACGGGACATTTTTTGGTCCTTTCTGTTCCATTTTACCCCCAAGAATGCGAATTTCTTACTGTGCTTCCGTTACTTATTGGAGACTTTGCGATCATATCTTGTGACGTTTGCGCGAAAGGGTTATTAGTAAAGTTATTAGTGATCGGTAAGGCAGCTAACCATTCCGCAAATGTTTTGTTGGTACATATATATTTGTACATTTGTCAGCCTTCAACCGGAAGACTGAGAATATATATCATCTGATGTGATAAAAATAGTTTAATATATCAAGTATTTTTTGGTCAAATTCCTTTCATGAGGGATGTAAGTCTGTTTAGCTGGCTGACAGGTAAGCACGATAACTATTGTAAATAGTCTTAAAATTTGGAATAGCCTAATATTTTGTCCGATGGTAGTCGGCGTTTGTAAGTGGACTATTCGCTACACAACCCCAGCATCTTTCACACAACTGGACCGGTTATGCGAATATAGATTAGGTCCCTTCATTCATGGTCTGCAGTAATTTACATTTTCATCCAATATATTAATTCATAGTGCTTAGCAGAATTGTAAAAAAATCGACCTTTCTGGTACTCGTAGCAGCCATACAAATGACCGATTTAGTCCATATAGTTTTCGTTTTTATATTTTATTTAGTTGCTGTAAATGTAGTCCACTTTGGTACACGTTGGACTTTTGCGAAGTAAGGTCGAGAAAATTGTTCGCATGGCCACAACCCTTCAAGCATTTCTGTTACAAATTGTCCAATTTATCGAAATTTAACTTGTCCACTGGAATGGCTAATTCGTAGACCGCTGTTAATCACAATTTGGCGAATTGCATTGCATTATTATGCACGATAAAGTTTAAAAAATTCAACCGTAACTTCCATATATGTCGATATTGATATATTTGATTTAATTGCACTGAATTGAGCGCGCCTTTACGAGTATTTAATTCCGCGAAAAAAGGATTGCTGTGATACACCCCTTGGGGTTCTAAAATTTCTAACCGAAGAGGTTTTGCTTCTTTTATTTTGCTTTAGCTGAGAGTATTTTTCATAGGATCCTAGTGATTTATGACGTCCTTTCTGATATCCCTCAAAGTTTTGCACCAACACGAAAAGAATGTTGGGTGAAGATATGTAAAGTCAGCTCATTTGTGCTAGCTTTATACGAGTATAGTCGCATACATACATCTTACATAATTTCAAACGTTTTGTTTGTTTTAATCGCCTAACCCAATTGTGTAATCTAAGGAAGAATTCCAGTTACTTTGTTGTTTCAATCTCGTTAAAAATACTTGCCAAATTAAAGTCTACGTGTGTAAGGTAACGCAAAACAGATATTCAATTTCTTTGAGAAACAAGTAACATTCTTTTAATCCATGCTTTGTCTTCTAACAAACTCCCCATCAGCACACTTTTTTGTTAACTGAAATTCCATTTACGTTAACCTTTAGGCGGAAACCACATTTTCTTTTCAAACAACAACATTTTCCTAACACATTTCCAGAGTAATGTCAAAATGCCAGCAATTTGTTGCACGCTCAAAACAATCAACGTAAATCATAATTTCCTGTAGAATTTAAATTTTATACTTGTCAGTGATTAATATAGTAATCGTGCGTATGAGCATGTACGTATTTCCTTAAACATATGGCCCAATTCTTTTCATTCATTCTGTTTGTTTTTAATTTCAGTTACAAAATTCCACAGACAATGTGGTCGTATTGCGTCGTGTCACGTTACAGTCAACAGGTCGTTACCGCTGTGAAGTATCCGGTGAAGCGCCATCATTTCAAACAGTTTCCGGCCACGAGGATATGATTGTTGTTGGTAAGAAAAAATGTTGATATAAATTTTCGCAAACCCATATGTTGGTGCATACACGAAAGCACCATGACAGCAACAAACAAAGAACTAAAAGCAGCATTTATATTCATACATCTGACACCAAAATATAGGGCGAAACCTTTCCATATGTTGACTTATCTGTGCAGACAGGTAATATTAGTTTGTGTATGTAACTCTATGTTTGAAACTGTGCATAGGTGTGCGTGTGTGTGACTGTGTTTGTGAATGAAATTTCTGGTAATTTTAGAGACTCAACGAATTTCCACACACTCTGCATTGCGCAGGTATTGCCCAAGTCAAAGTTCACTAACTTTGTATGGTCAAATGCTAACCAAATGCATGAAAATTCACACGTATGTGTGCGTACTAGCATTTATATACATACGGATACTGCTGCAAAACGAGTGTGATATGCCAAAAAAGGATACAACAACACTCGGACTTTTGAAAGCAGACGTACTAGAAGGGTAAATTCTATTAAAAGACTGCTACGTTTGGCATATGAAGTTTCTATAAATGTTTGTAAAATTTTAAATTGCTCTCGGACTTTTACAGCTTTTAATTCAATTGACGACATCCACATATCAGTTTGTTAACGGCAACTGTTAGGAATTGGAAACGTTATATTACATGTTGAAATTGCAAATATCGGAGTAAAGTGTCATCAGTTTGTTATTAACAAAAATTTACGGTAATATGTATTTCATATTTCAGTACCCCATGGGAGGTTGATTTATATTGAAACTTTTCAATACCAAAAAGCTTTAATAATTATAAAATAATCCACGTAATTCTTTACTTTAAATGTATTTTTAAACACGCCTATTGCTAGACAGCTTTAGCTGAGATAGAAAACACTGCATTTAAATTTGTCACTTGTTCCCTGTGACAGCCGTGGCATGATGGCAAGAACAGGCCACTATCATTCATATGATCATGAGTTCAAGACCAAATATCATTATTTGAGCGGTGATTACCGCTATATGTTTGACAATCACTTCGAGTAGTTGAGTAATCGGTCAGTCTAGTAAGTGCTTCACAAGGTGACGTTCAAAATCGTCGTTAAACTGTAGGTACCGCCGAATTGTGTATAGAAATAAAATGAGTGCAAAGACATTAACTAGGAAAAGGTTTCCTACATGACTTTCAACGCATGTAAAAAATTCGTTTTTTTACTTGTTCTTGGTAGAGAAGAGCCAGTCCAATGTGAAACTTAGGGTACAAATCACTTTACTATCCCTACATAAACGCTAAAGCCTATTAATGCCAATATGCCACTAAGCTACGTACTCAAAGTAATAAGCCCAAGTGGTTAACTTATCTTGCATTAAAATACTAAGTTAAACCACGGAAATCAAGTTTTTAATATTAGAATTGTCCACAATCGTCTATTGCCTCCGTCTAAGGCCTTTTACAACATTCTAAAAGTTTTACATTTGTCAAAAATCACACAATATAGAAGTCGCGAATTCACTTTTTGCACCGCACAAGACCAAATGTAATTCAAACACTAATGAGGTTTTAATGGTTTTAGTGCTATCAAAAATTTTCTGAGATTTTATTTTAAATTTGAAACCTATTTATATTTTAAAATACAGTCGCATAATTATCTTGAAGAATTCAGACCCGCATTACAGTACACGTAGAACTAATATTGGATTTTTATTTATTATTATTGGAGTTTTATTTATTGGGATTGAAATTTGTCATTACATTGGTATTGCGAAAGTAGACACTTCATCAACTACACTAATCTTATGGATACCAATTTCCACTCTTCACCGTCCAAATAAGTAGTTTAGAAATAAATAATTTGAGAAGTCTGCAGCAACATTTTTCAAACGATGATATCTGTGTCGTCGTATACTATTATAGTAAACTGCAAATTCTATTAAATTCTATTTAAGTTAAGGAGATTACACTATGAGCTCTTGCTCTTTGCCCTTTTTCCGCAAGGTAATGCTAACGAGAACCAAACTCAATCATTGCCTCAAATAACACTGTGGAACATTTTTAGGGTTTTTGTCTGGGGGGTGAGAAATTCCAAGTCAGGGTGATGGCACTAGGTCAGTATAGTAAAATCCTCAAAGGGTTTCGCGTTCGTATGTGTCAGTTTTTTTTATGACCCTTTCTTCGCTCAATATTTGGACAACCAGGTTCATAGCGGACTCGAAGAAAATTTGTTCGAAAAACTGAATGAGTCGTTGCTTCCAACGGATCTTTCTTCCTTTAAGATATCGAGAAAATGTACGTAATTTTGAAATAAATGTAAGATTTTTTATTTTTTGTATCGATTATTCCAGCATATTTTAAAAAGTATCTCAGAACTCGAGATACTAAAAGTTTTTTTATTGTAGTCTATCCTGAAAACAAAAAATATAACACCTCAAGGGCAAAATTTGCAAATATCGACCAACCTACGCCTTTTCGAATACCTCTCATACAAATGACAGATTTAACCGATATATATATATATATATATATATATATATATATATATATATAGACATATACATATAATACTTACTTTCACATATTTTTCCTGGTTACATAAATCCAATAAAAATAAGCAGACGACGGAGACTTGCTAGATCATAGCCTTGAATATGAAATAACTGATATGGCCACGCCCCTTTAATTTAATCTTATTTTGTAATATTGGCAATATTAGACATCACCCTTTCATACCTCGCCTACGACTGACCTAATTCTTGCGGCAGAAGCAATTGAAAATATCTGGATCCTCTTATAAAACCCTCTATGAACAAATTAAACAATTTTTATAATAGCATACAAAATTCGTTGGACATAACATATTTGACTAAAATATTGAATGATTTTGGACAATAAATTAAACTGAATGTTATAACGAACATAATTAATTAAATATTGTGTAGATTCCTTAGCCCGAGCGCCGGAGGAAAGAGTCGTAGAGCAACATGTCACGCAGCGTGTCTGCAAAGTACGGAACCTCATTCGTCGTGTGACTGACGGTTTCCCTCTTATCTCTCCTTCCTGCCATCAGATAACGCGTCCGTGTTTGCGTTGATTGTTATTGAATTTAAAATAATAAAAAGTAAACAGCAACTTGAGCGGAGAGTGAGAGTGAAAAAAAGTTTCACGGCCATATCACAAAAAAGTTTGCGTGCTGCAAACCATGATTGATGTATTGCGCATGCATTTTCAGTAGCAGAAGCAAACCAGACTTAAGCAGACACCGCCACGCCATTTATGGAATGAAAGTTCAGGTGCTATTATAGAATGGGGTTATCCAAATATTCGGTCTACCAGCACTAATACAATTACTCCAGCTCTCCTGCGATAATAGTGCAACTCCACTACAAATAGATGAAAATTAGGAAGATGAAAAAATGGACAACTAGAGCAGCAGCATGGTGCTGATGATGAGAACTTGGATTCTAAGCATGTCTGGAGATTGGTTTAAATGTTTCAAAATATTCTGATTAGCATATAAATAGTCAAACTGTTCTTGTCTTACTGCGGGCACTTTCTTCTGATGGTCTGCAGTTGTCGGTCAATTTAAACCGTTTGCAGGCGTTAGTTTGTGCGAAAACTTGCTCAGTTTCTTTCATGTCGTTTTTATTCATTTGTACTACACTATTTTCTTACCAGATGACAAAGTACGTAAACGCTTTCTATTCCAGCGGTGCTAAAGCAGCATTTTGAGCTGCTTTTCACACGAATTTTTTTTTTTTTTTTTGTTAATGTGTCTAAATATTGCAAAAGAAGGAAAATAACGATTTTTAAAGGACAACAATTGGGATAAATATGTTCGTGATAGAGAATAGTTACTTACTTTTTAAAACACTTGTAAATGTTTAGGTATATCGGGTGGTCGACATAAATTTACTGATGTTTTAAAAGTAAACTGTGACGCCTGCCCCCAAATTCGGCCTATGGTTTGCAGTCCACAGTGATATGGACGATGTACTGATTCATCATCAGATTGGCGGACGTGTTAAAATGGATTCTTTCATATAAATAATACATAAACTTTTTTACGCAGTGCCTTACAAATGTCTGTAAGTGGAGCCGTCTCATCCCGCTTGTAAAATATGCGCATATTGTTTTTAACTAACAAAAAAAAAATTATATAAGTTTTGTAATATATACTCATAAGTAAAAATTGTAAATATAATAAGTAAGGATGTGCGATTAACAGGTTAATCATACTTGTTGATTAATCCATATTTCAGTTAATAAATTAATCGATTATTCGAAAGTTCTGATTATTCAGATCTATGATTAGTCTAATAAATTGAATTTTAGTTAGTCTAATTTATATAATTCATCTAAAATTCAAATATTTCGTATATGGGAAAAATAGGAAACGATACGAACAAAGGAACAGGATTTTTACGTGCCAAAAAATATAGCAAAACTTTTTGAGTGACACAAAATGTAAAATGTGCAATGCAATATAAACAGTTATTCCAGTTTTGATTGTTCAATTGATCGATTAATTAATTAATGCTGGGTATTGAAGAATCAAAATAACGATTAATCGATTAACTGTAAAGGTGATTAATCCAAATTCATAAATTAATTAATTAATTAAATTAATTAATTAATTAATTTTCGTTAATTGGCATAAGCTAAATTGTTGCGGTACTGATTGACTGACTGATGGATCATCGCCTAGACGTTCGTATTACTCTTTCAGATTAGACAATCAATATGACATGAACTTTTCGTGATTTTTGGGGCAGAAACGTGATAAAAAGGATCAATTTCTTTATGATAGCCCAGTGCAAACGGCTAGAATTACGACAACTAGTGCCCATATTGCACTTACAGTCTAAACGCGGCGTAAGGAGGCAGTTTTAAATTCGTACTTTAATGACAAAAACAGGGTAGGAAGGGAATAAAATGGTACCTCTGGCGAGACTGAACAGTTAAATCTAGAATTATCAAAATTGGTTGCAAAAGAATAGACGCGAGGAAAAAATGGAATTTTGCGATATTCTTACATTCTTCATAGATTAAGTATGCGACAGGAAAAGCTGTAACTATATTTTTACTTTTAGGTATAAATGAGAAGAGAAAAGAGACAAAAATGGTATCATAACTCGTAACAAATAACTGAAGCTAAAATCATGAAATTCCGTATACCCTGCATTTACTAGAATCAAGAAATTGGGTACGTGAATTCACCTGTTAAGAAATGAGAAAGGGTTCTTCGAAATTCGTAGCTTTAGTGAGCAAAACACGAAAGAATGGCGACAACAATTGAACGGTGGAATTAACAAAATGATTGTGCTCCATATTTTCCGAAATCCCTGCTATTAGGCGATTAAACAGTTAGAAAAGGACACGTAATTGGCACAGTGGACTGAGACAAAGAGGTGAAGTTAAAAACATGAGATTGAGTGTGTTCGTTCCTCTGTAAAGGTGTCAGAAATGAAACAGCCTACTAAATATATACGACAGAAGCCGAAACCATGAAATTAAAGGTATGCATTCTATTATGGAAGCTCTTGAATATTTGAAGTTTCAAATTTGAACATGAGTTAAATGAGACAACAATTAAACTATAGACTATATCGACTATATCGACTCAACCGACTAGCCCAAATTTAAGAAGCATATTGCTTCCGCGGCCTGTCCGCTTTACAATAAAGAAGAAGAATTTTGCTAAAATCGCCTTTTCGGCAAAACACTATGGAAGAAGATAACTAAATAGTGATATGAAAGTAACCTGTGTTATCCGAAATTGTAATTGTTGGGAGTTCAATCGAATATGAGATAAAAAAGTAGTCGGTATGGTGAAAATTGCAGCCACTTAGCAAGGAACTATAGGTACAATAGACTAAACGCTTTCAACCCGTATTATTATTAGAGAAAAAATGTTGCCATTATTTATGAACCATGTTTTCAATGTAGCAGCACTATTGAACAAATTCTAACAGATTCCTACATTTGGATTACCCTGTGTACACTAAAAATCCACCTATCTATGTTTGTGCTACCTCTCATTAAAAATAGCATAGAATGTTTTTTACACGTAGTTAGAGGCGAAACATTTGCAGGGCCAGCATAACGCGTTTGTATGCCAACATACGACAAACTTTTTTTCAAATTTTAAGGTACAAAATTAGTTGTATGCCACAAATTAGATAATGAATATGGCTGAGAACAAAATGTTTATATTATAAATGTCTTAATGGCAATTTTAGTTTTGGTTTTTCGATGGCAAACTATTTGAGAGTGGAAAAATTTTGGGGCAACAAACATATGTTCTGATATAATAAGGATACGAATATTTGAGTGATCGAAAGAGTAATTGAGACACTGTCAGATGAGTTTTTATCATAAATTTGTCATTTCTTGCGACTTGAGCAGTTTGAATGACATTTACAAAGATTTAGCCGAAGTACTAATTTTCGATTTACTGGTGTTTGTTGCATAGGAGTATAAATGGAGTACTTCCATATAAGTTAATTTTACGATGACTTTCAAATTTTAAACACGTTCCTTGTTTACATTCTCCGGTTAGTTTGTTAGACTGTTCGACAAAAAACGCCACTTCAAATAATATTTGCTTGATATGGAAATAAATCATCAATTCACCAAGGACTTCATGAAGTTTCACGATTTTAGGCCACAGCTTGTATAGCTTTCCAAAGATGACTTTTTTTTGTAATACTCTAAAAGATCCTCCATATATAATAGACAGTTCATAGTGGAGGTTTAAAAAGATGCCTTAGCAGAAAATTATCTATCGCGTGGCCAAAATTGCTTTTTCTGCTTTGATAGAAACCGTAATCGAACTATGATTCCACAGTCTTGGATTGTGGCATACAGTAATGTGGATGGTGTTCGGATTCAATGTGGAGGCACAAAAGCAGCTCCTTCGCTATATTTATCTCTTTTATTGCAGAGAAGAAACAAAAAACATCGGATGCGCTCCGGTATATTTTAATAGGGCGCACGTGCCAAAATTAGCTCACATACTTTTATTCTGGACATTTCAGATTTCGGTTAAACATGACCACTGGAACGACCGGCTGACACGTTCCTGTTCGAGACTTCGCAGAGAAGCTGCTGCACGCTAACGTTGAAAATCCTATGAAACATCAAAGTCACCGCGAACTAAGATAAATTACAAAAGCACTTGTAATTTGTTGTTTAAACTCAACTAAAACGATCCCTTTACAAGACGCATTGTAACTGAATTGTTACTAGATGAAAAATGTATCCTTTACAACAATGTCAACAAAAGGAGATTCTAGCTCATGCAGGATGGACGAGCTCAAACTGCGTCATCATTATGTTGTCAGTTTCATGGGCATGATTACAAACAAAGCTTAGTCTTACATGTCCTTGTAGATTAGAGAAAAAATTTTAGTCCTGATTAGTCTCCTATGAATTTTCATTTATTCTTGCCAGCGAAATGTATCTTTGGCCGTGTAGAGTACGATAAAAAAATATTTCGCTTTGATACAAATTGGGACTAGTCGATCGCTTACGCATGAAACCGTGAGTCAGGCGTCTATGTCTTCTACCCTTTGCAAATACAGATCCAATTTCATGCTTTTTATGTGGTGACTGTGCTAGATGTCACAGCTTTTGTGTCAATCCCATCATTATCCTGTCATTTGCATTTCCTGGGTGGCTGCGATATGAACTTTATTTTTTCCATGTTCGTTCGCGCGCCTTCTTCAGATGCACAGTTTTAAATGATCGTGGATCGTAAACATATTGGGTTTCCATTTCTAATTTCTTTTCTCTCGAGTTTTTGCAATAATTTTATTCAACGTAGCCGCTCATCCTTGATGCTGCCAGTGACCACTAGGTTTGTTAAAAGTTGAGTTGCACTGACAGATATTAGCACTTTCTTTAATACCTCACGGAGGTGGCGTGAATTGGCAATTATAATAATAGTTGTTCGATTTGACTTCTTCAGATTTGGTGTTTTCTGGGTCGAAGGTCAATGCTAAAAAGATGTCGATGTAATCAAAGTCAACATAATCAAGGTCCGCTTAAATTCAGCAGGACCTATATGTCACATTCGTCGAAAATTAGACCTTTAGGATCCGTACCACCATGCAAACGATCCATATATAAAGACTTACATGGGTTTTTCAAATAAAATCCAGAACGAAAATTTCAGTCAGGTATGCTGACTTGCATGTGCCTTCACTCAACATCATGTTGTGCTGCCTCAAATGCTCTGAATTAAAGAGCAATAAAAGAAGCAAAATTGTAACGTTCGGAAGTCTTCCGATTGGGAAATACAGAAGGGCTACATTTTTGCTAAATAGTGCATGGCAGTGCAATCTTTCTCTATTCGTCTTACTATATGCCTGATGTGAGCTCAATTATACGCAATATAGTGGAATGTAGCGCAATTGAGCGAAATGTAAGAATCTATAAGTGTAAAATATAAATAAGGTAATTTGTATGGGACGTACGAGAGAGGGCTTGGTCATTCCGCAGATTTTTTCACATTTTACCCAGTACTACAACGCAACATAATTGACGATAATTTAATCAACTTCAGACTACGAATTAGGGAATTTTGATAGATCGGTGTTTTTTACATATATGCCGAGGAATCGATATTGTAGCGAATTGTAAAACAATGTAATGGATAAAAATCTAACTAATGCAGCTGACTATTTAAAAATAACAGAAGATTGATTGGATCCTAAAAAACCTTTTAATTTGTTTGCGTGGGCTGAGACCCTTCTTTGGCTTCTTTTGGCCAATATGAAGCCAATAATATAGCATTAAGTTTGCCACTTGTATGGGGGGTACCAGAAGGATGGAGTAAATCTGTCGAATTTTAGCAGGAAATGTAAGGCATTGTAACAAAGAAAAATTTGTATTGCAGTAGTTTTTTTTTTTCATTCATTTTTTTTTATTGGATCTTTCTTTCGAAATTTACAATATGTATTCAAATCTTAATCCTATCTTAAACTAAAGTATCCTGCCATTGCCGGATCTTGTTTTTGGCGAGCAGATCTGTTTATAACCGGACCAAGTCTAGCGTGTCCTTTCTTTTCAGCCGTATATGACCGGGAAAATGTTGAAGGTTTTGAGCGAGTGGGTTTGAGTGGGAGGACAACTTAGATACATATGACCTGCTTAATTTTTTTATTTCCTCGGAAATATACGGAATGTTTAAATCTTTGTGTATGTTATCATTCCTAACATACCATGGGGCACCACAAATTTGGCGCAGTATTCTTGACTGTCTTCTCTGTAGCTTATTTATGTTAGAAGCCGATGCCGTTCCCCACAACTGGATGCCGTATGTCCATATTGGCTTCAATATGGTTTTGTAGATGGTGATTTTATTTTCCAAACTGAGAGTAGACTGGGAGCCAATAAGCCAGTGGAGTTGAGCCATTTTTAATTTCAATTGTATGATTTTTGAGTCAATGTGATTTTTCCAGGCGAGACGTCGGTCAAGGTGAATACCCAAATATTTGACATGGTTATGAACGGGTATGGTACTACCCTGAATAGTGAGGACTGGGCAATTGTTCTGTCTAAGAGAGAATGTGACCTGTACACTCTTAGTGGCATTTACTTTTATCTTCCACTTTTCGAGCCAAGATTCTAATGTGTGTATATGAGACTGCAGTTGTCTAGAAGCCATTAATGGGCAAGTGCTAGTGCTCATGAATGCAGTGTCGTCAGCGAAAGTTGAGGTTTGAATTAGGGAATGCACGGGCATGTCAGAGGTGTAGATGGTATATAGTATAGGGCCTAGTATACTGCCCTGAGGAACTCCTGCTGAAACTTTCCTTTGAGTTGAAACAGAGTCTTTCGATTTTACTACAAAAGATCGATCCTTCAGATAGCTCTCCAGGAGCTTATGGGTATTTGCCGGTAGAAAAGAGACTATTTTGTGAGTAAGGCCTTCATGCCACACTTTATCAAAGGCTTGGGAGATGTCTATAAAGAGAGCTGAGCAATATTTCCGATCTTCGAATGTTTTTCTGATCTGGGTTACTATACGGTGTACTAGTTCTATCGTTCCACGACCCTTGCGAAACCCAAACTGGCGCATGGGTGTTACATGGTTTGCTTCAATATGGGGTACAACATTTGGAGAAAGATCTTTTCGAACAGTTTTGATAAAATAGAGAGTAAACTTATGGGTCGATAGGATGTAATTTGTGACAGTTCCTTTCTAGGTTTTGGTATCATTATTATTTCAGACAGCTTCCATGAACGAAGAAATTATCCAATTCGAAGTATAGCATTAAATATAAATAAAACTAATTTGAGGATATTGTGGGGGAGTTCTGAAATCATTTTCGCTGTTATTTTATCGTGTCCAGGAAATTTATTCATTTTCAACGAGAGAACATTTTTCTTTAAGATAGATAGACTTATTTTCATTGCAGTAGCTTAAGAATGAGGAATTACAGAGGGGAAATTGAAGAAATCGGTAAATTTGTATACGAAGTACCAGAAGGGCTGGACCGATGTAGCCCACTCATGATATGTAGCTACGATTTAGAAAAATATTAGGCTATGCCAAATTTCAAGAAGTTCCACAAATATTTACGGCACTTATCGTGTCCACCACCCAGTCAGCCAGCTACACAGACGGGCATCCCTCAATCGACTTAAAATGAAGCGCATTTAGTCAAAAGACAGTTGGTACTTTAAACGCTTTTTTCTCCGGGTGAAGGTGTAAAAAATTCCATAATACCTCACACACATCGTGCAGGCTTGTTTTATTCTATTTCAACATCCCCATTTAGAAACTTTTTTATGTAAGCAAAATAAGTCGCAAACTGTCTAATCATGTTGATTATATGGATGTACGAAGGCATTACCAAAGAATTCTTGCGTTTTCCTATATTTTCCCATGCTTCTGTAATATTTCAAATAAGAAATGACACATCTAACCTCCCTACTTAACAAAATGAATTTATATAATACAATTCAGTCGTTTTGCGCTGATATCAACGTATTTTGTTGCTCCTTTCTTTCCACATCAAATTTTACAATGCGTGTATATATTTTTCGGAACATTAAAATAATTTTGAATTTTCAGGTTTTTGTAAAGTGAGTATACATTTCAAAATATTAATCATACACTTGTGTGTGTAATTAATATTTCTAATGAGGTTGCGTAGAATTTGATGCACAGTTAACTCTGTGGTTCCAGTAATGGTTCTAACTGTCTGGCGTCTCTAAAGTAGCATGTAATATTGGGACTATTGGCCAATCATATATACAATCAGTGCAGACACTGCCGTTCTACCGATAATTGTATTTACCGTGAGTATGGTTAGGGTTTACCATTATTACCAGCATAATATGAGCAAACTGCTGGTGGTGATCAATGCCCATTTAGAGTTTGGTAATTAATTTATAAAACATCACATGTTTTTTCTATTGGTAATTTAGAAAATTGATAAATGTTTATAATAGTTGAATAACACTTTAGTGGGACAATGCAAGTGTTTTATTATGCATATAATATGTGCATTAGGGTGGCGGGGTAAATGTATCTTTGGAATTTTGAATTTTTGACATTTTGCCAGTGAAAATAATAAGGGCAAAATTTCAAAAATAATCATTTAGATTACAAATCGCAGTTTTTAATACCTTGGCCATTTCTATGCAAGTACCTGAAAACCAGAGAACTTTAAACGTGACTCATTTCGATAAAAAATTATAGTTTTGGTATGTTAGGCGTTCCTGAATATATGAAAAATCTTTATTTTAATATGGCTTCTCATGAGAACTGGCGAACCATTGCAGTTTAACTGAATGCAGAATAGTGGAAAAGCGAAGAAAATCTAACGATTCTATAGGTGGTCAATCGGGAACTGAAAAATTACCCAAATGTGAGAAAAATTAAATTCAGTTTTTTGGTTTTCCTGCAAATGTAATGTGTGATGAAGTGATTTTACACAAAAGTCTATAAGCTGCCACTATGGTATGTCACGACACCCCGCCTTAATAGCTTTACGGTGGGTCCACCTATGGTTCAAATTCAGTGTTTTCGAGAAAGAAGAGCCAGATAAGCTCTTTCCGGGTGTTAAATATTTAGCGTATCGTATCCATATAAATCTCTAACATCATGTATCAATTTTAAAACCCAATTTTTACCAATTTTCAAATTCGTTTTCAAAGGTAGAATATTGTCCCACATTTCTATCTCCGTTTTTTTTTTTTTTTTGACGATTCCCAAAACAACTTTTAAAATTCGATTCTAAAACGCGGTCGTCAAATCCAGTTTACAGGAAACCGGTTGTTTAGCTCCATTCGCTTTTTTAACCAATTTTGTAACAGAATTTTTAATTCAGGACAAGGTCACCGAAATTGGTTCGTAATAGTCATAAACTTTTATTTAAAGTTATTTACAGACCGTGAAAAAAGTACAACATCATGTTAATTAAAGAAAACAGTAACCATTACATTGATTTTTGATCGACTTTGACATGAATTTTTCAATCTTGCCAAACTGGAAGGCATTATTCCGAAGTTTGATCGACTGTCAAGCTCGTAAACTCATCACCAGTTATAATTCATTTTATGAATGTGAGGTCGAAGTTGATTCATTCTGTCAGGATAACGATTATCGACTTTAAGCGATTGAGTTTTTGAAGAAAATTCAGCAACAAGCGACAACGCGTTTGATGTCCAAACAATCATGTACTTATTCCTAAAAGGCAGAAAATTTAGCACCTAACTCTCAACTACCACATCTCGACCGCACTATGCACTATGCCACTTATGTACATATATATGCACGTATTTTTGCTTATAGTCGATTCATCGATTCATGCAACTCCACTGCTAAAGATCGTAAAACACATTTGAAATTGAGAGGTAAATTCGAGCTTTATAAACAAACTAATTGACGTATCTCACTTTAGTTCCAAGTCAGTATTGAAGACTGTTGTGCCGACTTAGCAACAAAAAGGATTTTCATAATCCATATAAGCAGAATTTTTAAATAATCTATTCCCAGTACCGTATTCGATTTCAATCTTTTTTTCACCCCCAGACATGTTTTGTGAGAAGGCAAAAAACAAGTTATCGTTTTCTACTACGTCTGTGTTTTTGCTAACTTCCGATTTATGGAAGTTGGTCGCGATGTCCCATTCTGTAAACATAAGGTATAGTCCATTATTTAAGGCATAGTAGAAGAGGTAATTGGTTCCATGAGGTCAAGGCAAGGCCAGAATCTCCGGGAGCTTGGTTGGGACGACCTTATGCATCGACCTATAGTTCGGACCCGGCACCAAGTAATTACCACCTGTTTCTGTCTATGGCTTTTTATTTTGTTAAAAAATTCGCCTCTGGAGAAGCATGGGCAAATCCACTGTCTTAGTGTTTTACCCACAGGGACAAAAATTTTAGTAACAAAGACATAATGAAACTATCCCCAGAATGACAACATGTTACTGAACAAAACGGTTCATATTCCATCTACATACATCGGCTAAATGAAGAAATATAATGGATTTCTTTTTACTACGTTTTATAGATTATATTACAGTCAAACCTTAATTTACATAAAAATCCACACAAAAATGCACTTCGATTATGTGAAGTTAGAAATACTTCAGATGCCAAAAGCTGGAACTTGCAAACTAAATACGCCACATCACACATAGCAAACATTACATCCCGGGTGATTTAAAATACAAATAGTTATTTTCCTCACACAATTAATTCCCACCCTAATGCACATTTCGCATACGAGTATATGGTTATACGACACTGTGTTGGCAGTGCGGTTATGGTCGCAGGCCTCTGTTCCCTGTGGAGCTTATATAAAATTAATTTTAATTAAATATGCATTTTTCCTAACCACAAATGTATTATAAAATTATCCATTAAACTAACAAAACACGTAGATGATATTATGACCATATGATGTACTTACTCACCGAATGCTGGAGCGCATAACTGAAGGTTTCGCAAAATGCTTTTGTGGAACTCGCACAATGTATCATGACATTAGAAGGCACGGATACTCTCGTATTCGTGTGTGCCTAATGGATATGCAATGGAGATCGACCGTAAACCACGTTGAAACACTTGACCGGCACCACCATCGCCACCAAGCCCCACACCGTTATGTTGTACTAGCAAATACCAATGAGGGATAAAACGCACATTCGCATTAAAATGCATGCTTTATTAACTAATACATATTCGTGTAAACACATATCGTACATGTATACACATCGCCCCACCACAGATTGGCATGTCGAACATGCATGTGAGAACTCCAGCTATTTACACATATTGACAAAAGTTCTGGAATGCTGATGGGCTCTCATTGACTGTATTTACTGTAAAAGCACATGTAATGTGTTCCCTTGTATGTGTTTTCTCGCTTATTTACAGTTACACCAACGAAAGGACCACAAATTACTGGCGGTAAACCACGTTATCAAATTGGTGATCCGGTGAGCGTAAATTGTACATCAGCACCATCGAAGCCCATCTGTCATTTGAGTTGGTTGATTAACGGTGTCCATGCGAATCGCTCATTCCTACGCTATTACGAGCCAAAAATTGTCGGACGTGAGGGTCTGGAAGTGGCCACTTTGGGATTAGAGTTTCGTGTACGTGGGTGACATTTTAAGCACGGCGACATGAAACTAAAGGTGAGTTAATTTTATTTTAATTAAAGTATAACAATAGCATTACCATCAGCTCACACACGAAAACACAAATCACCGTGAGCTCGTATCGGACCACGTTCCTCTAACCGCTTTCCAACAACAATAACAACAGCGTTTTTGGATTGCTGTTTACACTTTCGACGGTGCTGCAACACGATCAAATATGCGATTTTGGGGCATTCATGTTGTTGTTAATATTTAAACAATTGGGTTTTGTAGTTTCCAGTTGTTTTCTACCTTTTTGAGTGTATCTGCGTAAATGTGAGCGCTGTTTAATCCGTCCGTGCAAGTGTTTACGTTAACAGAAAGCATGAAAGATTTTCATTCAATTTAATATTTCAGGAGTTTAACAATAACAATAATAATACCCGCCCATATCTATTTTGGAAACGAGCGGTATATGGAACGATTATTTGGTAGGATGATCGCATATTTTAAAGTTTGTAAAACCTAGACTTCGGCACATTTTTTCAGCATTTAACATTTTTAAGAAAATGACTGCTTTTAAAATGTGAAAAAAGTATACCTCCTGTAACGAAAGAAAATGACCAGAATTTAGGACTTCCACTATAGTTTCTAATCGATAGAATGCAATAATCCACATTTTTGTCCATTTTATGATATTTAATGTGTGGTGAAATGTACAAGTATTAGCCGGTTAGCCGTGTATTTAATATCCTCTACAAATGGCACAGTTTAATCCACATATTGCACAATATTCAGTATAACTCTGCTTATAAGAACCGAGAGATTTCCCAAACCTCTTCTGGTATCCTGCATACTTTCTGCAGCAACCCGTAAGGATATTGGGTAAAGGCTTGTGTTGACCAATTCTCATGATGGAAATTTCTGTGCTGGTTTCGAAACAACGTTGTGAGAGCTTTGCCAAAATCCAAATATGTTCCGGCTTGCAGTATTCGCTTTAAGCCACCCATAAATGCCCATAAAATGTTTTATAACTACAGTGTTGTCCATTTTCCCGTATGAAAGGTTAATTTAAATGAAACGCACATAAAGCTATGATTTCAATAAAACCCTTTTCTTGCCGTAATAATGCTTGGACCTTTCCATTATGTATGTAATACAATGTCATTTTCATGACCGCTTCTGGATTGATTGCAGCAAGCGATTCTTTTGAGGCAGTTTTCGACTACCTTTCGCACATTTCGGGCGGTCGCGTAAACATGGTTTTTGGCGTAGCCCCACAAAAAAGTTATTCTATTCAATTTTATATTACCGGTCCAAAACCGGTTACAAATTTATATTTCCAAAAGAGAAAAAGATATGCATTCTATGTCAGGGCAAAAAATGTTACGCCAGGTAAGAACCTTTCAAAGTAAAATGTTCTGCGAAACAATATTTCAGCTATAATAAGTTTTTAGAGAAATTCGTTTTTAATTTCCTTCCTATAGTTTCTAACAATGTTTCATTATAGGTTTTAAACAACAGGAAAAATTTCCTTCCAACTATACCCCAGCAAAAATTATTTATACCAATCGCCACAATAATCACTATAAATACTGGTACAGTAGTTGTTCCCATTTGACTGAAACACCTTTGGTTTCAATATCGACTTGTCATAGAGGTCAAGTACTTGCAATTTGGCAACTATTCGTCCCCATTTATGTGATACACTTATGTAGTTCTAGGAATCGTTCACTACCTCGGAAATAGTTTAGTATAATAGTTTACCATGTCTAATCGGATAATATAATATAATACATTAAATTATAATAAATTTAGAGAAGTCAAATATCTGGTTTTTTAAACTCAGCAACGTTGTACTAAAAATTCGTGCCACAAAATTTGTGCACTATTAATAACCTTTCAAGGAAAAAAGGAAAGAAAACATTTTACTTGTTCAAACCATTATTTTTCTAAAAGTAGTATTAGCATTACTACTTTGAAATAGAATATAATTACATTACTGGAAGCAATGTGGAAGCAATTCTGATGGAAATATAGAATCGTCACTGATGGAAGTGCTAAAAACACACTCTTTTCTGTTCTTTTTTCAGTGGAAATTTCTATTCGTACATATGCATTTTTAAACAATCACGCCCACATCTTAAAAAGTTCAGGGTGGCGCAATAGAACGTGCATATTGCATCATCTTTTCTTGCGGGGTAAAAAAGGCGCGGGCGGGGGGCGCCTACATCGTTGGGTTGGTGGGCTCATGGAGTTTTAGTCGCTATGAATCACTTCGACGGAAAGCGTCGCGTATTTTGCGTGCGCGCATTTTACGAGAACTCTCGTTCATATATTGCTACTAGGCGACTATGTTGTGCTGAATATGGACTACGGCGAATTAGTGAAGCTCCGAGTGCTAATTTAATTAAAATATGAGTAAAGCGTTTTGAAGAGACCGGTTCAATATTTAAACCACAACCAAATGGTCGCCCAAGAACATCTAGGACCGAAGACAATGTTAAGAGAGTTATGGAGTCAGAACGAGGAAATCCACAAATGTCGACTCGTAAGAGATCGTCTGTCTTACAATTATCGCGACGAAGTTTGCAACGAATTCTAACATTGGATCTTAAACTGCATCCATATAAGCTGCAATTAACACAAGATTTGAAAGAGTCTGACTTCATAGCAAGGCTATGACAACATCCTTTTCTCTGACGAGGCTCATTTCCTTATGAATGGGTTCGTAAACCGTCAAAATTGTCGTTACTGGAACAGTGAAAATCCCAAAATCAAACAACAGAAACCATTGCATAGTCCTAAAGTGACAGTATGGGCAGCAATCTCTGGCAGAGGAATAATTGGTCCTTTTTTCTTCAAAAATACGCGCGGCCAAAACGTCACGGTTAATACGGAACGCTATGTTGAGATGTTGGACGGATTTTTGGCTCCAGAAATTGAAAGTTCAAGAATAGTGAATTCAAAAACTTGGTTTCAACAAGATGGAGCTACTTGTCACACATCAAACGACTCCATGGCGGTGGTGATTTCGAAAAGAGGTGATATCCCATGAACCCCACGTAGTCCAGACTTGACGCCTCTTGACTTTTTTTTGTGGGGATACCTCAAACACAAAGTCTACAATAATAATCCAAGAAACATCGTTCTGATTTGATCCCATTTCGGCCAAATTTTTGATTAATATACCGATTTCGCCCCATCCGCTCTTTTTCCCGCTGGAAAATATGTACTTTTTTCAGTATTTTTTGTTAACGACGATCACATTGAGGGCGGCCTCTAAAAAATATAAATGTGTTATATATGATACTATTGTAAATTGATCTTAACTAGTGAATAAATGGTAAAAATATTGAAAAAGAGCTTAAAAACGCCAACTTTTCTAGAAGCGGGGTTAGTCCTGAGGGAGCCAGGTCAATTTTGCGCAGTAGTTAACTTAACCTACCAATAAATACTGGACTGGACTACCAATAAATACGTGACGGAAAGGGCTCTTACATCGGCGTAGAGGAGTCTCAGATGAGTATTTGAGATTGTTTATACCTACAGCGGTATAAAAACGCTCTGACATATTTTATAGCGAGCAAATTGATGTCGCTTAACAGTTTTCATGTAAATAAATTTGTCACCACATTTTAAGGGAAACCGCGAAAGGTAGAAATAAATTTCCTGAAAGCTTAAACTCATAATGAGACTAAAGATGTATAGTTGAAAAATTGGTTTAAATCTACAAAGAAATATTCTTAGCGAGGGAACACTTGAGGTTCAGAATTAATGTGTGGCGTGTAAGATCGTTTCATTATTAGCAACTATTTCTTACTGCTATTGGAAATGGAAATTCAAAAACTTGTGAACTACTTTTTACGCTATATTTGTTGGCATTTGTGCCAACAACAACTTCTATGCAATTGTGTTCGATGGAAATATGCACAGATAAGAGCTTGCGATATACTCGTATATTTGACCCGTGTTCTTCGATGAGAACATTTTCGTACCAGTGGGCAAAACTTCTCAAATGTTTTGTGAAGTTAGAATCCCTTAAGATGTCAAGAAAGCACATATATATGGTATTTTGGCGAACATCGAAACGGCAATTCGTCCGGCAATAATAATTGCTAATATAAGAACGATCTTAAACCGAAATATAAACCAAAATGAAAAATTAGAGATATTTGAAGATTTGTCTTGCGCTACGCAATATTCCGTACGTTATAGCCTTTAAAGTTATTTTTGTTTTCAGTTTAAAGTTATTTTTTATATATCCGACGAATTGATTAAATTCAACCGATTTGGGAAACAAGTTTGGAAACCACTTCACTGAAAACTTAAACTTAAATTTAGAAATAACGTAGAATGCGTTTTTCTGGAAATAAAAATTCTAGAATGGTTTAAATGTGAGTACCATGGAAATCATAGTACCTTCATAATTTGAAGGTTATTTGTCTCTGAAGGTGCAGTAAATCATAATTGATTTAGCAATTAACATTGTACTGACCTTCCAATTTTTAAATAAAATTCTCCTGTGACATAATGTAGAATTTATCATTTTAACTTTTGTTTTTGTTTCCGAAAGCCCCTTAAACATCTTGTTAATTTACCATTTGTGGTTTTTTACGGTGTGGAATGATAATTTTTTATACACAGAAACTTTTCCCATAAGTTCACAATCCCCTTATTTTCAGAAGCCAACATTTTGTTTGCGTAATTTTTCGGGAATAAAAATTGCATACAGGGTGACCGATGTATGTTGCCACATTGGGAAACTCAAATAACCTTTTTTAAATTCATATAAATGTTTTTTTTTTCAAAAATAGTATATTTTGTGTGTTTTAATAAATCTTACAAATAATTTAGTTTAAATTACCTCCGTACAAAGCGATACATGCGCGACGTCGTTATTCATTATTCGTTCGAGTGCATCGCTTTACTTGGGGGCTAACAGAATGCGCAGTTCCTTGAAATCAAATTATCGTGAATTTACGCTCCAATCCTGCTACAACTGCCCCAGCTATGCGATAAGTTGCACCATGTTATTGAAACCACATGGAGTTGAAAGCATTATTTTTCGACGTAGATTTGATGCCAAATCTAACAGTCGAAAAATATTTTTGGCACTAATGTATTAAATTTAGCTTTGATTTGTTCAAAACCAAAAACCACCGAACGTTATTCGGAAACATTCCACGCAGCAGTACGTTCATATATTGTCCCAATATGTTCGTCCGAGTAGAAGGCAGTATACGTTATGAATTAGGTGATAATTAATTTTGGAATCGCTCAGGAATGTGCAACATCCACATTGTTTCTCGTAACGTGTTCACTTTGAGCAGTGAATCTGATAACTAAATTCAATAAAAAAAGGTCAATTGTGTAAAAAATATAACTAATAAGATTTATGTAGCCACATCGTATGTACCCTTTTTTAATCAGTTGAAATTACACCCATCCTTTTTTTGGACTGTCAAACGTGGTAACGAGGCTCCTTCATGATTCCTACATCACTCCTACCCCGATTCAGGTTCCGATTATAAAACTCCTAACTAATACTAACGGAAAATAACAATAATTATCAAAAATATATGAAATTTGTTTACCGTTTTCGTAATTTTTTTTAGCAGCCTCAATTATGGACATTTGAATTTCGTATTATATTTTTATCTGGACGCCGTACATTGTAAATGTATTACAATTATTATTTAATAGCTTTTTAAGTAAACGTAAACAAATATGCAAGGGAATATACGAGTACGTACAGTATTATATTATTTACCTACCACGACAGGAATTGTATTTTTGTCAGTTTAACTTTGTAATACCTTTGATTACCCTTAACCTGGCCCCACGACCGATCTTTCCCACACGTATCCTAACACACAGTCTTGCACGTGTGCAAATGGATAAGCATGGCAAGTGCATGAGCAAAACCAAACCAACAACCGAACAACCAAACCAATTGTTAAACTGTGTATAAAACAATGCGGTCATCGCCATAATCGTCAATGGTAACGTCATCATACGAGTATATCCATGAGGTGGTGCAAGTCTGTTTACATGCTGTATGGATGGCTGTTCACACACTCTGGCATGTCTACACGAACGCACACTTCGCATACCAATGATCATCATTTATATTATAACTGCTATACATTGCTGCCAACTCCAACATTTTAGGATAAGATTTAGCTCTTTTTGACTTTTGGAATTGCCAAAAACTGAGATTCTTAACTGAACGGTTCATAGTGTGGTGGGGAATGGCCATTATACAGGGTGGGCCATAAGGGTGTTGGCGATTTAATTCTTCAATTTCTCGGTAACGCGCGGCGCGGGGTGGCGGGGGGATATGTTGTTCGCTGCGCCTCTTCCTGGAAATTTAGTCGCCATGGAGCCGTACACGGGAGTGCAGCGTGCATTTTGTGTCCGAGCGTATTACGAAAACAATAAATCAGTGATTACTGCACGACGTTTGTATCGGCATGAACACGATTTACACGATTTAAGTAAAGTTCCAAGCGCCAATGTGATACGAAAATGGATCAGAATGTTCGAAACAACCGACTCAACAGTACCAATTACGGTTCGTGGTCGCCCAGTTTCTGCAAGATCAGCCGACATTGTGGAGCGTGTTCGTGTTTCAGTTCACGACGGTTAGAGCGAACAATTATTGCAACATGCTAGCAGACTTTTTGGTGCCAGCTTTGCAAGAACTTCGAGGCAATACCTCGAGGATGTGGTTTCAACAGGATGGGGCCACATGTCATACGGCTGGGGTATCCGACGAATTTAGAGCAGTTGAAGAGGAACATTATTCAGGAAAGTAACAAAATACCGAGAACAACTTTTCAACGAGTTTTCCAAAATTTGCGACTTCGGTTCCAAGAGTGTCAAGTAGCCGAGGGAAGCCATTTGGAACATTATTTTTAAGTTTTAAAAATTCCCATGCTTCTACTTTTTAAAAATACAAATATATTTTTTTTATGTGTCGTAGTTTTTTTTTAATTGAATATTTAAACCGCCAACACCCTTATGGCCCACCCGTTATCTATTATTTAAGATAAAATGGCTAATATGGAGTTACGACAAAGTCACGTTTACTTACTAGTAGCGTTGTTATCCTTAACTTGTATTTCACATGTTATACACATTTTTTAAAACAGAGATTATCTCCAAATATTGATATGAGCAATAATATGTTTTTTATTATTAGACGCATAATTCGGTTGATTTAAAATTCGATATAATTCGAAAAGCACAATAAGTTTGAGTTACAGCGATTTTTTGAGAAATACTTTAATATTTCAAAACAATAAATTCCGAGTTACGTCGCTTTTCCTTAAGCAAAACTATGTTTATGAATATTTGCTTGAAAAACTACTAACTAATAATTTTTGAAAAATTATAATGCAAGGCGACAAAATAAAAATGTACCATAAAGTGGAAGTATCTCCAATTGATGCTGCTTAAAAGAAAAATTGCAAACATCAATAAATAAAGTGTATTTTTATTTATTCACTTTTTTTTATTCATTCAAATGGAAACAAACCTGTATAGAAATTCCAATCAGGTGAACTGGCTCCCATATAATTTCACCCGACCACCTTTTTAGCTGATACAAAAGAGTAATGAGTACCAGAAGAGTTACCACGTGATTATGTCATTATCAAAAAACACTCTGAATTCAAATACAATAAAAGAAGTAAAGTTGTAGTTTGCTGAAGCGCCGCTCAGAAATCATACTCGTATAGGGTCCGCTGATGTTTTCATCTTGCATGTGCAGTGCTCTAAGGCGTGTGGCATTCCAGTCCGTTTTCATTCGCAGAACTAAATTTGTTTAAACCCTGATGCGTGCTAAATAATACTGAATTGGGTACAATTGAATGAAAGATATGAATTTAGAAACATGTGAGTAAAACCATTGAATTTATGTGGAATTTACCAGAGACAGATTTACTGGTGGATTTTATCAAATTCTCAAGTATAATAATGTGAGCAACTGGAGTCCACAAATTAGGGAATTAGCCGAATAATGCAATATCGATAAATCGGCAATCCATTCCCTCCATTTTTATCCTAAAAACTTAATTCACCAAACGACCGATGCGTACCGAATTCGACCAATTTCAGTGTAATTGAAGCTAAAATATTTAATAGATATACATATCGGTCATTTGTGTGGTAGATATTAGAGTGGATATGATAACTCGGCTGATTTTTCTCGAATCGTACATCAACACAATGGACAAAAATGTAGGTTACTGCAGATTACAAGTTAACAAAACTATGGACAATTTGTCAATTTTGTGTAAAAACCAATGGAATAGCTTCTTTTGGTTTTTAATTTAATACAATCTATGAATGTGAAGTTAGAGGAGAAAAACTTGAATGAAAAACTGTCCTCTAATTTGGCGATAAGTTGATAAAAAATTGAGGTATCACAGCAATGCAAATAGGTCTAGAAGAAAACACTTCTACACGCAACAATGCATCCTAATTCTGGAAAAAGGCCTCTCACCATTTATTCAGTGGTTAAAAGTTATGTGTGATGGTAAATGACGAATATGGGAAAGAACCATCTTTAATTTGCTTTAATTTGTTATTGATAAATATTTAAAAACTTGAATTTTTTGCAGGGAAGATAGGTTTTGTCGGTATAAATTGTACACGAGGAGGCATGGTTATGAAAAAATATAAGAAATATATTCCAACGGATGTTTTAGAATAAAATAGAGCTAAAAAGTAATTGCAGAGGATAATGAAAGAGCACGTAAGCATGGGACGGTACCTTTTTTTACCCGGCTATATTTTTATTAAATTGAGACAGACTACTTGTCTATGTTGCAATCTAAGTCCTGCTAACAAATAAGGCCAGTTTGGAATCACATTTTCAACATTAAACCAAAATGCATGCAATGGAGTCTTCCACTTTCACTGCAAAGTATTTCTATTATCGCTTGTGGTATCTACGATACAAGATTGTTTTATTTTAGCACATTTTGACACTTTTCCATTTCATTCATTCACTTTGCCATTTTGTGCATTAGGCTTAGTACTTAGCATTTTGTGAGCATTTCTTTCCCACATTTCATTCCTTTATAATTGGTTGGCATCACTGCTGCTATATTAGCACTTGCAGTCTCACACACGCCTAACATAATACTGTGGGCAATGTTAGGTGTTTTTTTACTTCCATATAATCGTTTATGTATGCATACGTGCGTGCCTTATAGGTATTTACGCTCATCTCTATAGCTGTCGTCGTGTTTGTGGTGCATATCTGTCTGTATGACTGGGTCTAGGGATAAGTGTGTGTTAGCAATAGTGCGTAGCTTGGTCAATGTGTTTAATATTCTCCATAGAGGCAAACAAAATATTCGTGGACGTATTTTCAAACACGATTTTGGGCGGTAATAGCAGATCACATTGGGATAAATTAAGTTGACGTGGTTTAGGACCACTTTGTGTTTTATGGTTTAATTAGCCTGGTAAAAGTTTTCGGATTATCGTACACTAAAAAAAAATTGCGCATATTTTATATTCAATAATTTTTGTTGAATAAATAAAATTTTGAAACACAAAGAATATTGGGATTAAATTAGGACAACATTTTTCAGGTATAAGTTAGTGAGAATATGGTATGACTAAATCTGTAGAATTGAGTAAGCCGGTTTAGTTTTAAAGAATTTGAAATTCCGATGAAACGAATGTAAAATCCATTTACAAATGTTTTCTAACATAATATAAAAATAAACAACTGTACTAACTACAGAGTTTTTTTATACACCGTATAGGTTTCTGTATAAGTAACTTATTCCATCTCCACCGGACAACTCAAAGATGTGCTTTAAGAATATATAAAAAAAAACTTCGCTTGGATTATTTTGGGTTGCCACGGAGCTAAAGCACTACATTCATAAATTGACACATTTAACAAAAAGCGGTGGCGCCTCTATAATTTCTAAAAATACTTCTTCAGACAGCTACAATTTTCCTCCTTTTATTGAGCTTTATTTTAGAGCATTTCTGAATAAAAATTTGCCATGCCCCTTCTGCCACACCCCACACATTTGCACCATCGCAAAAATACTTTTAGTGAAGCGAGTCAGTTCACCCGACTCAAAATTTTGTACTGTTTTTAAATCACTTAGCTCCAAAAGTGGCAATTTAAAAGTTTTTTTAATACCGTAAGATCGCATGTTCAATATTTTTGTGGTAAATCTTACGCAGAAACAATATCATTCCGATATCTCTCGCAAATAATTTTTGGAAATTTGAACGGTTATTTTGTAATTTGTACATTAAGTACAATATCCCAAATATTTATTTATTTATTTATCAATTTTGACATAACCTACCACAACAAGATTAAATCTTTTATATTACAATGCTAGTGGCATAAGTTACAATATCACGATGTACATAATTTAAGCAAACATAACATATATTTATTTATTTATACACATAATACACTATTAATGAATTTTATTTTTAGTTATATTTATTTATTCATTTAATTTTATTGTAATTAAGTTTAATCTTTATAAACTTTAGGGATTTGTTTGTAAAAATCTATTACAATTTTATAAATTAAGAGCCATAATTATAATGAAATGCATATTTCAGATAGAATTTTAAATATTCCTGTTATGTTTTATGGTACTAAGAGTTGTTCTATATTGATCCTAATTTTTACGCATTTAAAAACAAAAATTATGTTATATTTTACTGGTGGTATCTACCAGGATTGGTAGAAATACATTGGAAATGGTACCAAATGCGTTGCTTACAATCATGTAGATTTTTATTTACTCACTCAGATTGCGACATTAAAAAAGTATTCTTTTCGTTTTTTTGCTTCTCTTCACCAACCAAGATCTGACAGTATTTCGAAAGCCTTCTAACGGAGCTTGGTCGCCCACTTCTTCGCCTAATACCGAGTCCATTATCGAAAACTTTGCCTGTAGGAGCACCAATCTGTATAGCTTACACCAGCTAAAGTAGTCGCTGAATTTTTAAGCGCTTGACCAGATTGATGTCGGCATATAGCTCATGGTTCATGAGACGGGAGTATTTTTCTCTCGAAGACCCTCAGAACTGATTCATCTGGCATAAACTAGATTTATGCCCCACATAACAATCAGTACAGCTGGATTTTTAATCATGGAGAAAGAGCTTTGTCATTAAATCGTTTGCTTAGTCTATAGTAAAACCTATCCAAAATAATAGTCTTCCATTGATCTCCAGGCTGACATCATTTGTTTAAATTTGTGTTCAAATATCCGACATTTTCAGAAAATAGGTTATCCAATTATTCGAAAATATCACTTCTTCCGCCAGCGATAAAACCGCTTAAACAAAAAATTAACTTCTTATTAGGAAAACGCATGCTATTATTATGAAATGCATTCCAAACTTTTTTTGTTTGTAATATGATTTTGATAATATAGGTATATTTAAAATGTGATCTTATTACCGGAAATGCAATTACAAATTAATGTCGAGTTGAATAACACACTGCAAATATCTTCAATTTTTTCTGTTGATGCGCCTATATCCTACGAAATCCTGTGCACATTCTATTCAAATCATTCCATTCCACTATGATACGCCAATACAAAATTTGAAATTGGGCCTCCTTTCCATGGGCTCAATTACTATAATTCGTAACAACAAAAATTGAAATATTTTGCACTGGACACATTTTTGTCCAAAATCTAACAAAATGTGATTATTTCCCGTTTGCCAAAAATATGAATTCTGATTTTGGTAGGTTTTTAGAAACTTAAGATAGACTCGCTAAAGTGAGATTGTTTGTTTAAATTTTTTTAAAAAGTACAAGCAGGATTTGCTTGTTTGAATGCTAGCATTATAAGAATCGAATGTTTGCACGGGATGAAAGAAAAATCCCGAGATATTGAGGAAAGAAATATCGAACATTGAAAAATAGGACCATTTGCGACAAGATGTCTGAGTTACTCTGTTAAAGTTTAAACACTATACTTATATTATTTTTAGTCTAGGGATTTCAATAGCGCCTGCCAGTTAGTAAACACAAATGTCAATTTAGTAAAATTGGTGGAAATATATTCCGAGAATTCTCATGAAAAAATTTAATACAGAAATGCTGAATAGATTTTTGATATCGGAAAAATTTGTTTATAGTCTCAAAATTAGAGTAGCTCAGAATGAAACATTCTGTTTACGTAATATTATGGTAGTCATTCTATAAAGGAAATACGTTAAATACGTTACGAATTGTTTAATTTGAATTTGTCGAGTTTAAAACCGTGGAATTCAAAGTAATAATTTTGGAACTATCGTATTAAACGCCTTTCCCACTATTTCACTTGAATTCACCAATCACCTTTAGGGTTATCATTTTTAACAGCACTATATTTAATATTTTATACAAAGGCTCCCCTTTAACAGTAATTGAATTTGTAATTACCAAACGCAGGCATTCAATATACAAAATTTAGTTGACAAATCGCAAGAAACTCGTGGACGTTATGTTGACATTTCACAAATTATTAAATGGTTTGCTTTTTAAATTAAGTAGATATCCTGGAGTAAGAAACAAAGTTAATCGAAATATTTGGGAGGATAATATATAAAATTAAACTAATTAAAACAAATTTTAAAGTCCTTTTTTTAATTCCAACCGCAAAATATTTGCTTATGTGTTTAGATGGCGGCCAGAGTAGAAATAACGCTTCGGTATTCTGCACTCGGTCATCAAATTGTCGGATCACGCTGCCTTGAACAGACTTTATGTCGCCCTCTTCTGCGTCACCTACTGAATACATTGTCAAAGACCTCTAACTGTTTTTTTTTTTTTTCTGCGCTTTACCACGTCGGTGTCGCCGTACAACTCATGGTTCATACGACGCAATATGTATACATGTATTATATTGGTCAACACACAATATTAGTACCTTTTTCTCAACGATTTTTAGAATTGATATAGGTAGGATCGGTGCCCGGTAAATTTGAATTTTTGTTCGTTCAGAGAGGGCTCTGTCATTATGTTGCTTGCTGTGCGAGCAATACTTCTCTCTAGGTAGTCGGCATGATATTATTTGTTTTCTTAATGCTGGAGCCGAACTACTACTTTCACGAAATATCTGAATCTAATGGGCTCTCTATTCGTCGAAACAAGTAACTTGGTTTCATTCTTTCTTATAGATAGATTTGAATTCGTTGACTCTTTCTCGATATCAGTTTTCGGAACTAACACTACTACTATTACTATTTTTAAAGATGGTACTAGCAGTACTTAGCACTACCGGTAATTATTTTAGTGCAGTTTTCCTCATATTCATTTCCGAAAATATGTTGAAAGCCATATAAGCCGCGTGGCTTTTGCTAGAATATGGTCCAGAAACATTTTTGTCTATCTTTATTCAAAACTTTGTGTCGGTCATTGTCAACCTGCAAAAACGAATAAGCTTCACAGTAATAGTAAAATTGGCATTGGCCTTATATAATTTTTACCATATTGAACTGTTTAAACCAATTTTATTGTCGATGAAAAGGTGGTACGTGTCGACTTATTTCTTTTTATACCTCCTTCGCAGTGGCAGTATCCTGTCAGTTACAGATTTATTAGACCCCAGCCGCAGTAATACCTCCCATTTAAGTCAGGTAGAGTAGAAATTAGCATTTTACATATTATTCTTGACGAAATTTTATATTCTGTGGGCAAAATTCTGAAATCGTGATAGCAGTTATGCGCAATTCTATCACTTTTTCGGAGATCATGACTGCATTCATGTGTAGGAGTTGATGCATGCTGATCATCAGCTCATCACAGCTTCGTATTTATGTCATAGCTCTTCGTACTGTGATCTCAATCCATGGCAATTCAGGTCAACGTCGATAATTGTCGAGTCTTGCCATTCGAAACGAACAACAGATGGCTAGATTTTATCCACAATTGCAGCACAGTCTGGATATCTGTGACCAGGTTTCGTGCATTACCCTTACAGGAGAGGAATTCTCTTTCATGACCTCCATGCTTTTCGTTTGGTTGAATTTTCACTTCTACCCTGTACCTCGCTTCGCCTTTCTCATCCTTATACTCGAATTAACGCAACGTTGCCACGCTACCTTTTACACCAGACCTAGTTCGTAATTCTTGATTATACATGGTATTGTCTGAATCCGGTTCAGGCGTAACATGATTATGTATGTTTGTCATGGCAATTGGTATAGTACGCTGCAATTGGTAGAGTCTGAGCGTATCTTTTTTGCTCTATTCAATCTAATGCTTACCTCAGCTGTGACTATAATTGGGGTCTTTGTTACCACCAGGGGTCATATATTCCATTTATTGCCAAGTAAACAATGTTTGAGCAGCAAATCGCTAAGTTGGCTTTTGCTTAACTTCATGTCGGCCGAAAGAAATAATTGGGATTCCTTTTTAAAGATGCAGCTACGTAGACTGAGTTTTCCCATTGTTGGAAAACGTCGTGGATATGGTAGAGAGTGTATGCTTCTTCTACTCATTCATAAAATTCAACCTCGGTCACATCGTCTTTGTCTTTTGTCTTGAATTGTAATTGTAATTGTTTGATTGAGACTTTTTTTTAACAATTTAGAAGCTAGTTAAACGAATTAACAATATAAGAAAATCTTAGGATTATAGCGTATTGTCCTAATTAACGATAAAAATATCTACAACTTCATGCTTTACATGGAAGTTTTACAACAATACATTTTAACAAAAATTAATAATATAATTGAAATTGCTCCCGAGTCTTTCATTTACATGACTGAAGATGATCTCATAATATCCTTAAAGCTAAGTTAAAATTAATTACTGTAAAAAAAGAAAATGAATAAAAAGACAAAAAAAGAACTTAATTTAAAAATTGAATTAAAAAAAATAAAAAAAAGTTAAAAAACTAAAAATGGAAGATACTTTGGATATCCACGATGCGTATTCGGTAGGACCTTATCAAAAAGTACTGGTCTAATCGAGATAGGAAAATGAGTGAAATTTTCGCATTTAATTTAATACCTATAGGCGATAATTTGTTGTTGTAAATTTCTGAAATATATGGATTATTGTGATTTTGCACTCTATTTGCAAATTTGTTCATTAGGTCAAAAACATAATGTCCCATAGGAGTTATTTTTGCTATATTAAACCTATATATAGGTATATATAATGATTTGAATAACGCTTTGTGCACGTTTCAAAGTTTTTCCCAACACCATACCTCAGCACTTTTCTTTCTAAAATGTCCATCTCTTTGATGACTATAGGAGACACACTAAACCAAATTGGAAATGTTTGGTATAGTAAAAGTTTCGTCTTCACCGAAAGATTTTTATTCCAAACTATTTTCGAGAAAATTCCAAGAATTTTATATGCCTTTTCGAAAACAATCCTTGCTTCATTATTGAACTTAAGAAGTTTCGAAAAATTAAAGCCCAAATATTTTAAAAGGAATTTCCTCACTTGCAAGGGAAGGTCTTAGCAGTTTACTTTTGGGAACTACGAACGGTTTACATTTGCTCGATGCGTTTCTCAAACAAATTGCTTTACTCTTTGATGTATTTAGTTTCACTCCCATAATATTCACTGTCATAAAATTGTTTTACGTTGCGCAAGTGAGCCGAAACTTTGGCGAGTGTCGTAATCGGCGACACGTCATGTGCCATGAATGAAAATGAGGAAAATCATACATGAATATATTATATAAGTGTAAGGCTAGAATCGAACCTTTAGGAACAACGCAATTCATATTCCCAAAGCCGGAAAGCATGCCCAAAAAATCAATGCATCTATTACTAGAAAAACTCTTAAACAACTTGATTGTATAGGGATCGAAACCAATCTGGATCATTTTATAGGTATATGGAATACTCCTATGCAAAGCGCGATTGAAGGCATTTTCAACATCTGGTGATACCGCAACCGTGCAAAAACACTTTCGCAAATTTAGAACAACGTCATTTTGGAGCTTACACAGAGAATCATTGGTTGAGTGACCCTTCTGAAATCCCAGTTGCAGATTCGAAATGCAGGTGGCTGTCATTCCAGTATCCATTTTAACCCGGATTAATATCACATTATCATCCCTTTCCTTCCTCTTTTTTATAGGTATGACTTTAGAAACCTTCCACGCTTTTGGAAAATAAGAATTGCTTAAGCATTTATTAAAAATTATTACTAAAAATTCATAAGCTTTCATTGGTAGTTTTCTAAGGAGATATTTAAAAATTTCGTCAAGTCTTGCACTTCTTTTATTATTTATCGCTGAAGAGTGCTCCAAAACTTTGTCCACTGTCGTCAGACTGGGATAATTGTTTGAGTTTGTGGATTGGAAACTTGAGCTGAATTGAAACATATTTTCAGGAACCAATAATGTAGTTCTATTTATTTCTTCGTTTAAAATCTCAACATCATTATCCGAGGTTGCCTCATAAATAATTGAAAAATGTTCTTCGAGTTTTTGCAATTTCAAAGCATTTTCCTCAACAGCACGCGCTTCAACCGTCAGATCTTTCAACTGATCCCTCCTCCTGTAACTTAACATATTATACACATTTTTGTGGGCCGTTGGTCCCGGTTTTATGTGTTACCAACATTTATACTTTGATAAATTTGCACGTGCCTCCTAATGATTACTCTTATTAGCTGATTTTGTTTCGATAACAATCGATAATCCGAATTTCTTCTGTTAAAATTTTGGTGAAATAATCTTTTCAGTTGTTTCTGCCACATGTGCTTAATTTTGTATAATCTCTTATTCAAATTATAAATTTTCTGTTTCCTAATTCTACATTTTCCGAATGCATTGAATTCATAAAATTAATCGTTGTCGAAAACTCTTAAATGTATGTGTCAATCTCATCGTCCGACAAGTTTCTATCAGCAGCAGGAAAGTTGTTACAAAGTTCACCTGCAATATTACTTCTAAAATTATCCCAGTCAGTGCTCTTGTATGATGTTTCGTTGGATGGAGGTTTGAAAATAATTTCAGAACCGGACATTTTAATTTCCAATTTTAGTGGGAAGTAGTCCGAAAAAGGTGAATGGCTAGTGATACGAACATTTTTATTATCTGAATAAAGCAGGTTCGGACTGACATGGAAATGATCCAGGAAAGACTGTCCATTCACATATGAAGGTACTTAATGCATTTTGTTGGAGCCAAATAAAAAATACAGTTCCACTTAGATTGTTGCAAGAATCGCCCCGTGAGCTAGTTTGGAGTTGAAGTCTCCAGCAATAAACAAGCCATCAAAGTTTTAGGAAAATCTGGAAATTATTCACTATATCACTATATCACTTAAAAAAGTGATTTTGATTAACATTACAGGGTATATACCGATCCCAGAAGCAAATTCTTTTTAGAATTATCAACTAAAATTGTAAGACTTATGAATGTATTTGGAAAATCCAAACCGGGAATGCAAATTTTCGAAAACAATAAAGGTTTTCGTACGGCTATTCCAATGGACAGTTGTTTTAGCATCGTCTTTCGCAAGGTTTTTATAATTGTTAATAAAGTGCTCAACTTTTTGTTCCAATTTAACAGGTTGACAACGAATTTGTGAAATCTTTAGAAAATCCCGAGTTATTTGTGGTTTTGACATACCAGTTGGACTTTCAAACGCATTTGTGTTATTAAATAAGTCAGTATAAGCAACACCAGGTACTATGTATGAATTAGCAGCTCATAAAACATTATTGGAAGCAATTTGTCTTCTTTCCCTAACCTGATTCATCAGTGTTTTCCTCATATCAACATATTTCTTGTAGACTGGGCAGCCTCTATATTTGGATGTATATCCTTCCACTTTACAATTTGCACAATAAGAAAATGAATCATTACTTTTCTCAGGATTTCACTCACCCGGACCATGACCTTCTTTGCATTTAACACAAAAAGACTTTTTGTTACAATTGCGGGAAAGTGTCCCCACTGCTGACACCGCTAACATTGAATAATTTTTGCGTTTGCTCTGGACGATTCCCAGGAAATTCTCTGATTTAGAAGATATTTCGTAGCAATAAGTTCCTTAGGCGATTTACAAGGGAATAAGGTTACTAAAAACAATGCAGTATCTATCTTATTTTTTCTAGAATAGTTAGTCATAAATTTTGAAACTAACTCTACTGTGTTGGGAACAACCATGCCATTTCTTCCTTGATTAAGTTTAGATCAGTGTTGAAGTAAACATCGCTTAATTCTTTCGGTGTATATGAATACGATTAATTATTGTTCTTCTTTAGCTGAAACGTCATATCGGTATGAACCGAAGCATCTTTTACATACAATTTGCTTTTATATTTTCCTGAATCTACAATTCTGTATATAATATTTTTAATTTTCAGCTGGTCAACAAGGTGCCCTATGTTTACATTATATAAGAAAATTGGTGGATAGAACGATCCGCCATTGTCTTCTACATGTTTTTCTCCATTAATATTTTTTCGATTTTGTGTAGTCTTAGAAAAACAATCGGTCGCAAATTGCAGTTCTCCTAGGACACTAAATCTATTTGTTCTGCCAGTTGACTCAGGCTTACCATTATTTATATTATAATCTGCCTTGTGTTTCACGGATCTTGCTCTCTTGCCTGTGGCCAACTGAAATGTCTCTTCATCAGATAATGAAAAATCTTCAAAGTCCACTGATTTGGCGTTAAAACTATCTTCTCTTGATTGTCCATGGGCGTTCTCAGTAACCGGAACTTTTCCCTTAGCAATGGCGCCCGTTAAATTCCCTGAATTCTTGTAGAGCCCTATGCCTTTATTTTCAGAAGAAAGATCATCTTGAAAACAAGCGTCTTTCAGTAACTGACCCAAGCTTTGCTTTGGTCTTTTTGTTCCAATTAAATTCTTGTCGGACGGAAGTTTGTCCGGAGCTTTAGCAGCATCCGCAGCATGGGATGGTTCGTCCATCACCAATTACCAATGAGATTTGCCGTTGTTATTGAAATAAATTATAAAGTTTTTAATTTGTTCTTCGAAATTTTATAGAAACAAAATTCCAAATTAATTTTTTTTTTCTTAATTTTTCTTCTGTCTTGAACTGTGCACAAATCGTTATCGAAGTCTCTTGCACATTACATATCCACATCAGGCGACATGTCTTTCTATATGGCAACTGTGGTAGATGCATAGAGGGGAACGTATTCCAGAAAAACGAACTCGCTCATCTCAGACACTCTCTGTAGGATCGAGCAAACTAAATATCTTCAATGTTTGAGCACGCCTGAAAGCACGCAGTGGTGTTGTATAGAGGCCACTGCTATAGCTTTTATGCAGTTTATTTTTTGGAACCCAGAGAGAGGTGATTTTCCTATAGTGTTCAACGTACATAAATTGTCACATCTTTTGTATCGAATACATCCTTCTTCTATCGATCGAAGTTCTAAAATAGCTGTGATATCAGCTTTATACATTGAACTCTTTAGACTGGGATATGAGCTGGATATCAGTAACTGATGTTAATAACTTCCCTAAGATCTACTGGTGTTTGTAGTCAACTTGTCAACTTAGACGATGTCCGATGGTTTTAACAGGGAATACTTATCCGAAGTTGTGTTGTAAGCTCCAGATTAGAATTTCTTCACTCATAAGCCTGCATTCACAATGTTAGCGATAATCTCGTTTCTTATAATTCTGTTTCTTAGTCTGCGCAAAAATCCTATTTCAACTACATTTTTATATGTTTTGTTTAATGCGGCTAGAAATATAACACTCAGAAGGAAGCGTCTAAAGTACCAATTTCTTTTTGATGTTTTTGATGATTTCTTTAAGTCGATTTAGTGAAGTCTGGCTGGGTGCTAAACACGCTAGCTGTCTCAAATCTATACTTACCTTGTCAAACTTTGTCGTTGCATAATATTTTGGCAGATCGTAGCCGGGATTTGTAAATGGGCTGTATCGATGCACCCACTTCTTATTTATTGGGCGGATTTTAAAAATGAAGTTTTTCCCTGTAACTCCTCATTCGTAGACTGGAAAGACATACGTTCTGTTTATAATGCTTAACAGAATTTGAACAAATAGCATAGCATACAAATGGCACATTTAATTCATATATTCTGAAATTCATATCTCTTGCGTGGTTGCAATAAATTTAAGCAAATTTTCACAAGGAAAATGAACTGCACTGCCACATCGCTTCGGGTGCCTTCCATACAAACTAACCAATTTTCCGAAATTCAATCTTTTCTCTACAATTTCCAATCCGTAGGCTACAGAAGCCTAGGTTCTGCTCAATATATTGACGTACAATTGTAAGCCCTCTGTAAACCCTTAAAATATGGACCAGCGACCCTTCTGGTACCGGAATCCGGACATTCCATACGAAATAACGATTTAACCCTCATATTCTTAGCATCATATCCTTCTAGAAATTGATCGATTTAATTTAATTTTAATTTATATTTAATCCCTAATTCGTAAACTGAGAGTGAGCTAAATAATTTTTTATTTTTTTATTTTTATTCCTAAATTTATATTTTTCACTCAGTTGCGCCAAATTCAGTATAATTTAGAACGCATTTAGCGTTTATCAAACTTAGTTAGTGCAAATGAAAATGGCAGAATATTTCTTTAAAGATATCGGGATTTACCACGTCTTTTCTGTTAGCTCTCACAAAATGATATTTGGTGAAGGTATATACTCGTATAAGTCAGCTCATTTGACTGAAATTTCTATACTTGGAAACAAAGTGATGCAAATGATGGCACTTTTTTCGAATTTAATTTCCATATGCTAAATTATTAATGCAGTTTCGAGCTATTTATTTCACAAACTGTAACTTAGTCAGCAATTTCATCTATTGCAAACATCTCATACATTCAAACAACTTGCATTCGAAAGGAAGTAAAACGAAAAATGTGATTCACGAGCATGATAACCTGTTTCACATATTTGTATTCACGTAAATAATCGAAAATTCATTCTTCAAACGTTTTTGGACGAACACCTGACGAAAATTTAGATAACATTAAGAACGTTGTATCTAAAATTAAACGTATATTTCATAAAGGTGACACAAATTTAATAAACAACGTAAAATCGGATGGGTTCGAGTTAATAACTATTTTTTGTATCGAAAATTTGTGTCATGCCCTTACACTTGTAAATGATCGCATAAGCTATAGGCGGGTTTATTAAGAAATTAAAAAAAAAAAAAATACTTTTTGGAAATACAAAATAAGTTGGTATATTATGGAGGAGTAATTATTTTCGACACGCTTACTTATCCGATGGTGAATTCGGACATCATGGGTTATCCATTTAGTTATCCAAACCCGTCGGTCTGGCAAGGCAAGTGTTATTTATTCTGTGAAAGGTTTGCCTTTTATGAATGCGGATTGAACGGATATGAAGAGACTGGAAGCGTTACAAATGTGGTCAGGCCTATGAATCATCGCAATGTACGCACTGCCGAAAATATTGCTTCTATTCGTGAAAGTGTGACGGAAAATCAAAATTTCAATTCAGAGCGCTATGACCGTATGATAGCTGACTTTTTATGGCCTGCAATTGAAAATTATGAACTGGATGATATGTGGTTTTAACAAGACGGTGCCATAGCACAACAATTTCTGGGTCAATTGCATGAGAAGTTTCTAGAAAACGTAACTTCACGTTTTGGCGACGTCAATTGGCCACCAAGATCATGCGATTTGACGGCATTTGTGAGTTTACATCAAAGACCGTATTTAGGCGGATTATCTCCAAACTTTGGAGCATTCTAAAACCAACAGTCAAGTTATTGCTGAAATACCGCCCGAAATGTGCGAAAAAGTGATCGAAAATTACTTCAAAAAGATGCACTGTTGCAACCCAGCTATAGCGGACATTTAAATAACTTTGTATTTCGTACAAAGTTTAAGTATTATAATAAAAGTTTCATCGAAATCATGGGTTTATATGTTTTTTATTTAACTGTACTTTTGAAACCGAAAAATGGATAACCCGGTATTAATAAATTTCAGAAAACTAAATAAAATAGTAGATCCAACTTTTTGAAATACCGCAGCATACTACAGTATCCACAGATACGACATGACACACACATATAACAATTTATTTATATTTGTGCTTTACACATATATTCGAATATACATATACATATATTTCGCATACGTAATGCATTAATACTATACTTATTTTATCTATTTATTTCAGTGTGTCGCCAAAATTTCTTCGGTCTATTGGCAAAGTAATGAAGAAAGCGTTGAAAGTGATAAACATCAAAGAATACCAGTATTAGAGTCGCGAGAAACTGTAGTGCCCAAATCAAGATTATTGGATAAATCTTTAGAAGGTAAGTTCAACTACATATTTTTTTCTCTCAGGATATTTTATTTAGATAATGGACACTTTTTGTTGTTTATTTAAAGTCTTTTCTTTTTGTTTCTCTTAATTTCAATCTCAAAAACTTCAATTAATGTTGCACTGAATGTTTTAACTTCTAAAGTTTTTAAAGCTAAAAATTTAAAAACTCAACGTTTGGTGCTTTGTAAGCCAGAATTACTTAAAAAGCTGTTTTTACGTCTCCTTTCAGAAAAGCAAAAAGGTGCCACAACATTATCCAACTCCTCTATGTCACTAAGCAGTGGTGCGGTTGGCACCATCATCACTTTTTTACTCGCGTGTTTGTCTTTATTCCTTGTAAGACATAGTTAACAAAATAACAATAACTATTTACGAATTTTGAATATTTTATATTTACTCCACTACATATGTGTAAATAATTGAACTGTCATAAGTCAAATTCCAAAGATATATTTAAGAAAAGAAAACTAGTAATTTACGTGGTTAATAATTAAAAATATTCCAAATCGAAGAGAGGTGGATATAATTATGTACTTTAGAAATATTAGATCATCTATTTTTACCAGACTTTCTTTAACATTTTTGTGAGACACAGTGTGCCACGGTAGGGAATGCAAGCGCTAAATTATGTTCGGCAACTATGCATTGAGCCCAATGTTCAATCATGTAAATATTCTTCTCATATTTCGATTTTTTTCATAGCCTTTTAATAATTTTCGTAATGCAGAATATTCACAAAACAGAACCTTAGTTACTATTATACCCAGTGAATTTATTCAACAATGTGATACTTGTACTATTTGCATACTCGGGTCTTATGTCGCACAAAATGATGCTGGAGGCATAGAAAATGGGCGTTAAATATTTATTTTTATAACTACGAAACACTGTCCCATGCCAACGAATATTAGGGAACCTATATAGCCCGTATATTTACGGCTACACACGGCTACCGTATGAACCCCGACCTTTAAATTTAAGTACACACATCGGGAGAAATATCACCAAGCCAGATTTCTCAGATATTAAGATAGACACTGTAAGAAATGTACCAGAAGCTTGGAGAGAGAACTGGCCAGCAGTGATGATAGCATGATGGTTAAGACGCGTTACTCTCTTTCCTATGATCACTAAATGTAGGAAGATAAGCGATATCTTCTATATCCATTCAAGATATAGAAGGGATTTCGTTACTTGTTCATTGTCGGTCTATTACTTTACTCTGCATGAGTCTGCGTGTATTTTGTCATTTACAACTTTAAACTAAGGAAATATTTTATGATCAAATTGGCCATCAAATTTCAAAGGACTTATTCGAAACCTCGATTTTATTTTCACTTTTCGCCGGTAACTGGTCAAATGTAAAAGTGTAACTCCCTCTATATGCACAACAATCAGAAGAAAAAATCGTTTGAGTTATCAACTCCGCAAGCTGTCCCCAAACTCAAAAATAGCCGGTTTTTCGTCTGACTATTTAAATTAATAACCTCAAATATATGAATGCCCATTTATACTATATTTAAAAACGTAGACGTAAGCAAGAAATTTCTATGAGTCAGAACTCCAGCAAACTTTCCATGTCCACGGCCTTACTGAACAATATTTACTTAGCTGCATTTGTATTCGATCTTATATTATGTATTCGATCTGGTCGATGTCGGTATTTACTTATATAGCCCATTGTTCATGCGATGCCGTGAGTACGCTAACGGTGATGGGCCCTTATATTTTCCATATAGTCCACATTTTCCCAGCGAAGATTTCCAGCACTGATTCATCAATTTGTGTCATAACCCAGGATTCTGCGGTTGTATCGCTTAGTCAGTCCATAGTAAAATCTGTTCAGAAGTAACGCTCTTTCTTCTGGAGATTAATTCAGATTGACAATATTAGTTACATTCACGTGTGAGTTGAGATAGATGAATTTGTCCACCACTCCATATTTATAGTCTATATTATGGGCATACGCAAGTAGCGAATAGCTACCAGTTGGGTTAATTGCATCTCCAACGGTATGTTGAAGATGTCGCAAGACATGGTGTTGCACTATTTGAATCCTCGTCTGCTGCAAACTGGCTCACTTTGATGTTTGCCTACCTTTGGTGAATACTTTGTAGCAGTCAGTGTCATCCTCCAAAGAGGCACAAGTTTCGTGGGAATACTAAACTTGGCAATGTCACCTAAATATCGCACTCGGTAAAAACTTATATGTGATGGGATAACGAATGACACCGTGATTGCCAGTACGCACACTAGGATCGCCTTTTTGAACATTGGACATAATACGCTTTAATTACAAACACAGAGCTTATATTCCCCGAGCTAAATTGTATTTAAGGGCTCATACACTCGTATGTTCATTATCAGATCATCACCATCAGTGCTAAACCGCCCTGCCATCAGCACTCGCAGCCTTGTTGTCTTAAGCCGTGATTCTGCTAATCTGAAATCATTTTGGCTCGGTTTTGAGCTATGCTATTGACAGAAATTGGCTTGATTTCTTCACTTGGGCCGAAGTGAAATTGCTCTATTTATAATTACTGCATGAACCGCTTGTCTGTCACCATATTTCCATCAGCGTCCTTACAAAAGGAAATCTCTGTTACATGACCCTTTGACTGTTTTGGTAGAATTCGTAGGCTTTAAGTATCACCCACTCTTCACACAACCGCTTCTTCTGCATAAAATGTGTGTCTCTCTTCTCCTCTCCTTATAGTGTTCTCTCACGACACACGATGCAATTGGCTGCAGCATTGCCGTTTATAAAGCATCGTTTTCCCCGATATGCGATATTCAATTTTGTGGGTGGGCTTTTCTATGGTTTTAGCAGCAGTTTCCATCGAATGCAATATGATGCCTTTATGTGTCAGTAACGCTCACGCTTGTGCTCGCAAATTTTTCGCTCTGCTCAACATTACTTCAGCAGCAGCCACGTGGTGATCCTAGTCTACGTTAGTAGCAAAGATCACACAAACGTGCGATTGAGACGTAGCTAAATTGCATCATGGATAACTTTATAATGGAACCTGGTTCCAGTTACAGCATTATTACGGCCGTAGCGAAAGACGGCAGTCTGAATGCTTTTTCGGAGATGTTGTTATATACACTAAATTTTCCGTCAGTTGTTTCCATGTTGGTATTAAAATCTACCAGAACAATTCATATGTCATGGCATCAAAGAGGGGAACAAAACAATATTGGCACTCGAAGCTACTCATCGGATGTATCTTTGGTTTTCATCTTTCTGTCTTTCATCGGAGCGTTTTCACAAACACGCATAAAACTATGATTTCGATGAAACTTTTAGTTCATTACAATGCTTCGACCTTTTCATTAAGTACGAAATATGATGTCAATTAAATGACTGTCTCTGAATAGGTTGCAGCAGTGGCTCGTTTTGAGGTAGTTTTTGAAAATATACGGCCCAATGACATCTTCAGACCACAATGCATACCAAATAGGCACTTCTTCTGGATGCAATGGTTTTTCCACACTCACTTTCCCACGCTGAAGAAAATTTTGTTCGATTGAAAGCCCATGCTGGAATCATCACTTTAGTAGTAGGTTTTAACTATTTTTACTCGTTCTTCGGTTGTTAAAGGGTCCATGTTCGTAAATGGCAAGCTTTTCTGTAAATAAATATTACTCTGAATGACAGCTGACAGCTTCGCCAGTCGGCAGTTTTGGAACCACTAAATAGATAACACATTAGAAGAAGAACAGGCACTTAGTTGTTATGTTACCGTAAGTAAGTGACACGAACTAACGTAAAGTAAAAGCAACCGGAAACACTCGAGTGCGCAAAAATGCTATTCATGTAGGGCTCCAATTGTTAATTAAGATTCAGGAAATTTACGATTTATTATACTCGTACATTCAACATGGAATAGCTATCGTTCTGTAGTTGTTCAATCGACCATGAAATCGCCTTGTTAGTTCTCCTTGTGTACAAAAGAGATTGTTTTCTAATTGACATGTAGGTAATTGACATGTAGATCTACTCGAAGTCATAACATTATTATCATATTTCAAAGGTAATTCTATTTAAAATATTATTTGATATCTATAGAGCATAAAGAAATATCCTACAACCTCTAATATTAACGTCGATTTATGACTTACACGTAGATACTTTTAATTTCTTTCAATAAATGGGGATACTGTAAAATATTTATACAACAAATAATGATGACAAAAGGCGATATGCCCATTCTTTAACTTAGCAAACAAAGTGTACTAAAAACAAAGAAACTAGAATAAAATGAAAAGAAAGTAACATTTTAACTTGGAATCACATGTAATCGTATTGTGGAAAGAATTTACAAATATTAAAGAAAGAAACTATCGAAGAACTGTGTTTTGAATCCAATAAACTAGAAAATACAAAAACTAGTTTAATTTAGGGAAAATGTTTTAAAATTGAACTAAAAACAACAAAGCAACATATCTCTGTAATGTAAATAAGTTATCATTGAAATCAAATGAATCAACTAAGTTAAATAAACAGTTTTATTATTTAATTGAAAATGTCGCAAACAATGCAACGTTTTGCATATGCCATTGTACATACATATCATTTCATTCCATCATATCTCTTAATAAAATTACAAATAATAAGAATAATATCTAAACGTAACCAGTACGGGAAGTATTTTAAACATTTCAGTTGCAGGTTTTTATTTAAAAAGACTTGACTTAGAAACTCACTTCCGTAATATAACGTTGCATATTAATGTCTTAGTATTAAGATAAATGTAAATATTTTGAAATTGCATTTAGTTAAGGCTATAAAATGCTCTTTAGACTATAAAATGTTAAAATATGAAATGGAAAATACATAAAAACATATACATACATATCTGTATAATCATATATGGATACTTACCTATGTATTTTAATAGAAAATGTTAAGTTTAATTTTCCAAAATGAGAAATTACAATCGGAAATTTCATTGATAAAATGAAAAATAAACAGTCTAAATGAATGCTAAATAAGTAAACAAGACATTAAATTTGAAATGTAACAAACAAAACAAAATAAAGAGTAAACATTTAAAGATAATCAAAATAATTTTTATATATATAAAAGCATATGAGGGTGAGTAGTCAAATGTCAGCAGAAAATTGAAGTTATCTATAATACAAAAATGAATCGCTAAATGTGGTGGTAAGCGCATAACTCAAGAACGCCTGGGCCAATTTGGCTTAAATTTTTTCTCAATTGTTCGTAATTGCCTGGAGAAGGCAAAATTTTGGGAAAACCCTCCGGAAAAGTCGAAAAATTGAAAATTGATTTTTTTGTATGGAATTTTGTGTGCAATTGTTCCGGAATGTCTTTTCGAATGGCAAAATAGAAACTGTTAGTGGAAAACACGAAAAATTCCAGAAAAGCGTGAAAATTTTCAATTTTTTTCGACGAAATTTTGCATTTTATCACATGATTTGATGATTTTGCGTGATATAAAAGTGGAAAATTCGTTGTGAAGCTCGGAAAATTTCGGAAAATTACGAAATTTATTGCGATAAAATATGTTTTGCGTGAATTTTGGGTGGAGAAGTTAACGAGACAAATAACAGATGGCGCTGTGCTGCGTTCAATGCTGAAACTGAGCGCAATTTGACAGCTGGACTTTTCGCATTGTGATTTTCTATTAAACAAATGTGCTATTTTTCTTGCTGCAATTGATTCGAGTTTTGCGTATTATTACACTGAATTCGGATACTCATATATCGCGTATCATATCCATTAACGGTACGAGCAGTACGATCAATTGAAATTTAGTGCAATGTTTATCAATTCGATCATTTTTTCAGAAAATAAGTTTGCGTGTAAAAAGTGAGGTTACCTTATTGGATTGCGGTCATTTATTGCGATACATTCATTTCGTAAGTTTTTTTTTTTGAAAAAAATTGTCTTTTTAATAGGATTAGTCAAAAAGGACTTTATTCCATTTCAGGGAGAGTTATTTGACTAATGCCACCTATTAAACGATCAAAACTTCGTACACGTAGTGCAATAATTAGTCAGAAAGTCCGTGATGAACGCGCAGAACATAATGGATGGAGACGTGCCCATATTGCACAAGTTCGCGCTGCACAATCACCACCTCACATCGTTCACATCGTCGAAGGAGGAACTCATCACCAAAGTGTTCCTCGGCATTGCACAAAATTATAAAAATCTCGATTGGATTAGTGAAAGGGCAATACTAGCAGCGAAGAATACGGACGTCGATAACTTGAGTTTGATTATTCAAAGTCAAATCGCTGGGGAACTGCATTCGTACAAATCCGTTGACAGCGTGACCGAAGAGGATGAAGCGACAAACTATCCGACGGAATTTTTGAACTCGCTTGATGTGCCAGGAACGCGCGGCATAATTTACAGCTGAAGGTAGGATCGATCATAATCATGTTGCGGAATCTGAATCATCCGAAATTGTGCAACGGTACGCGGTTGTCCATCAAGAAACTGATGAACAATGTGATTTAAGCGACGATTATCGAGGGCAAATTCAAAGAAGAAGAAGTCCTTATTCCACGAGTTCCAACTGATCTTCCATTCCCCATTCCCCATTCGATTGGCTTTTACGAAGACAATAAATAAATCGCAAGGCCAGTCGTTGGAAGTCTGGGAGATTAATTTCGAATTTCCGTTTCTTTCGCACGGTCAGCTGTACGTTGCCTGTTCGCGTGTTGGGAAACCGTCTTCGTTGTTTGTTTTTGCGCCGGAAAACAAATCAAAAAACATTATTCATCATATCGCTCTCTACTGATTTCGATTCCACTCAAATAAATCGCATTGAAATTTGAACTATCTGTGTTTTATTATTACTCGAGAGTTTATCTGAAGGCGTTAAATTGTGGCGAGTCGAAGTTCGCCGGGTCCGCTAGTTATAAATATAAATTATTAGTTGGGATTTACTATTGCAAATTTTGGGTAATTACATCATTTACATTACTATATTATCTATATTATGACTATATTTTTGGGCATTCTACCACAAAAGCATCGGACATTAACATTTGAAGTATTTTAAAAAAGATTGCAAAATTCTTTTCTTTTTTTATTGTTTGGAGTATTCGATTCTGCCGCTTCAGGTCAAGTGTGTTGTTGCAATTTTTATAATGGATAATAATATCGGACAAAAAATGTTTCTCAAATTTTTTATTGCAAAATGAATTTAATGTGCCGACATGTACATATCGGCGAAAGCAGTGGAGATGTGGTGGAAGATTTGCCTCGCTTTGATCTGCCGTGAATGTTTTCAATTGAAGTTAAAATCGATATAGTGTAGTTTGAAAGACGTCAAGTCTACAGTTTGATTCGCACCATTTTATTCTTCAAAAACTCAATCGTGCAAAGATCGCTAAAGATATGCTAGAATCACATTCATAACTTTATATATAACACATTATAACTGGAGATAAGACAATGACTTACGAGTTTGAAGTGTAAATCAGTCAATAAGCTTCTGAATGGAGCATTTCAACTAAGCCGATACCAAAGAAAACCATGTCAAACTCGATCAAAAGCTAGGGTAATATTAATTGTTTTCTTTGATTATTCAATTCAATATAAATCATTCATGCGGCTTTGAGAGAACAAAAATGGTCGCTAAAAGCCAGATTTAAAAACTAAAGTTTTTTCGGGAAAAAGCGTTTGAAAAATGTTTTGATTATTGGAATGAATAAATTTGAATAAATAATAAATATTTTGTGGTTTATGAACCAATTTGCCCTGCTTTTTTCACAGAAAGTGTATACGGAGTTACTGGCGAATGTTGCTACGTTGGGAATTTTTTGTTTTTCATCTTTTTTTCTTCTTTCTTCCCGTTCAAAAACTAATGCATTTTTGATAAGTATTTTCAAAGGATTTCAATAACAATCGAATTGAAGTTACTTTGACTCGATAACGAATGTGCGACATCAGACCGCCTGTAGAGTTGCAACGGAAATTTCTTCAATGACCATTCGAATGCATTGCTTTGAATCACCAGTTTCATTGGTTTCGTTTTGCAAACTCACTGTTTGCAATATATCCAAAGGAACCATGTGCAGTAAGATCAGGAAACTTTGGTAACCAGCGGAATGTGTAATATTTTAAGATTAACTTGCTGGCGAATTTTTGATAAGTTGCAACATCCAGTTGTAACCACATCCACAGCTGAAACGGATTATGTTTCAAGGTAGCTCGGAGGTTAAGACATCTTTTTGTATTTTTAAAAAACATCTTTGTAAAATTCATCAACCATTCTGTAAGAAGCCAGACCCCACTCCTTTATTGAATAAACTGTGTAGTTATCAATGTTCTTAAACGTTAAAATGCCTCATTCTCAAAGTATTTCCCCTGGACACAACATACTTACGCCAAAGCTTTTTCCCAACCTTGTAGAATGCCAAATAGTTATTATTCCGTATTGATTTCAGAAAGCTCTGCGATTCTCGTTGCATTTTTTACTCATAGCTCTAATTATATGAAATTTGGCACAGGTATCTGTCATATTACTACCAACTTAGGGAAAAAGAAATGTTACTTTTTGAACATGGAATTATATTATTTATATCAGTGATTATATTATTTGATTATATTAATACTTTACTGTATTGTTATTATATTATATTAATATTTTATTATATTGTTGTTTTATTATATTATTATGTGTTCATTTGTTTTGTTTTGGTTTATTATACTATTTTGTATCAACGCAACGAAGTCATGTTCGAAAATGAACTCATAAATTTCTCAGAATGTTGATTCTTTCGATATATGCTATTTTATATTCTATATCTGTTCCAACACGTCTTCTATTTTAGTACTGGACTCTTAGATTGGAGCTTAGAAACCGTTTCCTAGCGCAGTAGAAAATTTTAAATTACTAAATGGATTAATGTATACTCGTACAAACCAAACGAAACAATTTCTGTTTACAAATGCCAATGTAATAATATTTTTAATACATTTAGACATTTCAATACCTGAGACCTTTCTAAAAACCACTTACATTTGAAATGGTCTTACATAAACCTTGCATTTTGGTTCACCAAAAAGCAAATTCCCATACATTCAATGAAATGGGTTGTAAAAGAGCTTCTTACAATCACGGAGATCACACAAATTTCAATTGAAGACACGAGAATGAAAAGTGGATATGAACCATTTTGGGCTAAAATGAGTTTTATGAAGTTTACTATTCCTTGTTACTTAACGCATCGTTAGGTATGAAAATTGTAGATCTCCGATTCGTATTATTGCTTTTGAACCATTTAAAAGCGGTTTCAACCAAAGGATTTTGTGGAATGCGAAAAAGCTTTATGATATACCAATACCAATCAATCCATTAAAGCTAAAAAATAGGAAAGAGTTAGAAGTGTATATCCCTGAAGCATTCTTAACCTGGTACCATGATTTGACAAAGGCACGCAGTGATGTTATTCCGGAAGGTGAAGCTCCAGAAGAAAGCGTGACTGAAGACAACGAATCTGATTCAGAATAAAGTTAAACATTATAAAATACAATAAAATATTGTCAAATTCTCAAAAAATGTCAAAAAAATGTAAAAGTCTCAAAATAAAATGTTTTAATTTATATTTATTCTTAATATACCCTTTGTATCCAACTGCTATTAAAAAAGTCTAAAAATGAGTATGAAAACAGGACATACCCGAATCTTAAAAAAGCCATCACATAGTAATTAATTTTTTAAAATCAATATATACTGGTTCGTTATCATACATATACCTATATGTGTATAAACGTTCTAAAATCATTTTTAGCAAAAAAATCTAACTCAATTAGATATAAACTGCTTATTTGTTCTCCTGTAAAATTACCTTTTTGGTTCATATCCACTTTTCATTATCACGCCTTCAATTATAAATTCACTAAAGGACGTATTTTCTAATGATGGCTCTGAATGTCAGATTAAGAAGCTTTTATTAAGCTTGTCTATTACTGGACTAGTCAAAATATTCGTCAATGGTGACTGCCTCACAATAACTCGTTTCCGTGAAAAAAGGCAACAAAAATATCGAGTGGTTCGATTGGGCTGATTGATGTTGCATGTTCTCGAATTTCTTCCATTCCGATGCTAAAGTTTTACTTCAAATTTGAGCTTTCTTGGAAGAAAAAAAAAGAAATTAATATTGACCCGTCCCGACTGGAGATATTTGAACTATTATCCGACGACGCTATTTATAAATAGATTTTAATTATCTCTAACATAATATTCAATTAGGTAAAGGATAAACATATAGCGAACATATATTCGTAGATCCGATGTTGTTCGAATATACCCCAGTCATGCAATTTTTGGGTCTGATAAAAGATATTTCGGCACTTCCGTATGTGTGTTTGAGTACCTGTGAATTTTGAAATCTTTTTTTATAGATTTATTTGCCACTTCTGATATTTTTTTTTTTTTTTGTTATATGAAAAGCTGGATTTAACAATTTTTAGGAGACTTTGTCCCTGCAAATAAGAACACTAAGAAAACCCCATACCCTCCTTATAATTTCGGAGTCATTTTTAGTTATAATTAAGATTTTTAAGAATAGTCGCACTCTCTTAGCTGTGGTGCTATAAGCTCGAAGATAACTACTTGTGATTACTTGTGTAAATGTCTACAAAATCCGTTTTTGTTCGTGGCTATTGAAGAATAGCTCTAGTTTAATCTCATAATACATTAGTAAAAATGTAAAGAAATTCCACCTAATGGAGGGGTTCTAAGTCAGGCAAAACACATCAATTGTTTAGAAAAATAAATAGTTTAGCTTGTCACTTTTTTTGAAAAAATAATTATAATAATAACTACAATAAATTCGTCGACTTCAGGAAAAGTGTGCAATCTTCTTCCGGCTGCTGATTCAAAAATTCGTTAGAAATATGAACTGTGTTCATAAACCGATTTTATGTATTCTGGTTACATTGAATCAGGCAATTGAATCCCATCTCTTAAATATGTTTCATTAGCTTACGAGGAGAAAAATTACAAATATTCTGGAATTCTACGATATATGTATAAATAACAAACTCCCTTGCATCCCACGAATAAGATATGGGAGTTGTCGATTATTATACTACTGGTAGTTTTCGTCAGACACATCGTGGTGATCGACGCTCGAATAATGATATGTTGTTACATCAGGGTTCAAATCCACGATCAAATGCATTACAGTCACGTGTTTCCACCATGCATGACACTGCCGATTTAAGCCTATTTATTGTCAAATCAATCGGACTCAACGCGTTTATTAAAGCTGGGTTTGCCACGTCCCTTTTGATGACTATGGTGAAAATTGACCGATTTTCCAAAATTAACTTTTACTAATTCATTGAGCACACTCAATGTATAAATTATTGTATACTGCATTGTTATGTTAAACTTGGCAAAATCTGAAAAAACAACCGATTGCCAGTATTTCTTGTGCTTAAATTAGACTTAAACCACTCAAATTAAACTTATTTGAATTTGGTGAAGCGTTTACCAATGCTGGCATCCCCTCCGGAACCACCGGTAAAAATTAATTAATTTATCGAAGTTCAATTTTTCCCATATAATGAATGATTCTTATTTTGCAATAACTTAAATTTTGTCGATTGTGCTCAGTCACAGTAGTTGGAAAAATATGAAATATAAGCATACGAATTTAGCAACTAGAAATATTGGGAGTTGTCTCTAAATTTTATACAGTACACAGGTAATGACTCCGCGAATTTCAAAACTTCGAACATGGTTTTTTGCTTCCACCCTAACCTGCATATACATCCCGTCTTGAGAGTGCATAAAATAAGAATTGTTTATTATTGATTTAAAATCTTCTCTTCACTAGAATTATTAAATTAAGTTTAATTAAGTTTATTTAACACTTTAAAGTTGTTCTTTATATAAATAATACCACATATTGTTTATTTATCGCACACAAACACACACCTACACATACAAAAATAAAACGGTTGCAAACAATTGTAAAGGAAATAGCGCAGCAACAAAAGTGAAAAAGGACCTGTTTACTGTCGCAATGAATTAAGCTTTCAAGGAATGCAAATAAAGACAACATTTGCTACCTTCACAAACCCACAAAGCCTGAACCCCACTGCTGTAGTTCCAAGCACAGAAGTAGCAAGAGTACATCCTGACACAAGGATACCGCCACTATTATTGCATATTACTATCGCTGAAACTTTCCCTCTACCTCTCTCACACAAACACGCACACACGCGTACACATATACCAGAAGAGCAAACATTGCTTTAAACGCTTTTGCGTTTGTAGTTAATATAGTTGCCGCTTTTGTATTATAAGGAAAGCGTTTAAATACCAAATTGTGAGCTACAATTCAAACCGTAAAACATAATATAAGTTGTGAATGGTTTTTCCTTCTGTGGGGTCCTTGTTGCCGTTGTTGTTAATGCACAAATAGACGCCATTGCGGATATCCGCACTACTATTACACTTTGCTTTAACACTATCTGTGTGTACAGGGGTTTGAAATATTTGTCATTACAAAAAAAATTGAACGTTGAATTGAAAAGTCGTCACTATGACACAATCGTCAGAATTGTTTCTATTAATTTGAAAACAATGCTTCAATATTTTAATTTTTTTTGGGAAAACATGATGTGAAATTTGTAATTTGTACAAAATTCAACAATTTTTAAAATTACACAGTGCAACAGTGTATTAGAACTATTAAGAAACAAATTCCCTTACATTCCATGACTGGCGTGTGGGGCAGCTTCTCATATTTAGCGAGCCTACACGCAATCTATTTTTACACTCACTGATAGGGCCTACAGCTTAATAACAATTCTGAACATCAGTTTGAGAAGCTTTTGCTAGACTTGTCCTTTACTCGTCTACTCGAAGCATTCAGCAGCATATCGGGGCTGTCTGGGATTAAACCACCCATTATACAAATAATGACCTCGTTCGATATCCATCACGATATGGTCGATTACAATAACCATAGGACCATAACCAGACTGATCCATCATATGGAGGACAAGATTCAAACTTTCTCTGACGTTTCGGAATCTTCCTCTGGTTTTAGGTAATTCTTCCGTTCTCCTAACTTAGACATTGTTTCAGAGATATTTTTCCAAGAAAACTAAGCTAGTACAAAGTGGAGAAACACTAAGGTTCCGGTGAGTAGTTGTAATATTTTCATTAAGGCAAAGAAATGCCTATTATAATGGGTCCAACAATTGTTATATTCATCTCCACGGGGAGACGCTCTTTTTCGAAACTGGAAATATTCATCTGAGACCTCAAAAATATGTACATATTCTCATTTTTGACGGTAAAATGTCCTAAGTCAACAAATCGCACGTCCAATATTTCCCCGTAAAAAGTTTGAATCCAGCTTTATTCCAGTTGATATTTCCAGGGTTTTTCCAACAATTATACTATTTATTCATGATATATAGTGGTAAGAATGAGTCAACTGGTGGTTATTGGAAAATACTAAATGGGCGACAAGTTGGTATATCGTCCATGACACTGTCGTTCGTCTGAACGGAAAAACGGTTCAAGACCGTTTTTCTACTAGTAATTATTTATTGTTGTTAATAGAAATATAATACAAAAACTCGCGAAATTGATTATACGAGTATAGACACAGCTGGCTGGATGGATTTATCAAAATACCATCCTCAGCACGCTTAGTTGTTTGTGTCTTTTCGAATACAATCGCCACCTTGTCCATAGAAGTTCTGGTTGGCACAAATGCAGCAAACATAGCTTAATGAAAAGCTAAACAATGTACCGTCTGTCTGCCTCATTCTACGTAAAACACAGTTCGTATATATGAAGTGATGTTGCGTAGGAAAAAAGCTCGTTATTTTTGACAACTTTTTATATATATCAACAGGAAAATAACGTAACAAATAACATTACGCCACTTTTTATTAAGCCTTTGTTAAATTTTAAACAAATTTTTGATCAAGCAAACACGTGATCAAAATAAGCATGAAAAACAGTTTGAACAACAAATGCTATTACCCTCCATCGCGCAAGTTGGTGTTATTCTTTTGTAATTATAGAGAAATTATAATCCCGCTCAATCTATTTTCTGTAAGTGAAGATCTTTTTTCCTTTCATTTTGACAAACTGACACTGTCTTCACAGTGATCTCTTAACTTTCAAATATTTGGATATTTTTGAACTCAAAAGCCAATAATTTGGAACTTGTTTGATTGTGGTGCAATTCGGAGGCACTAAATGTAATTTGGATAGGTTTTAATATTAATTCTTTTTTTTTTGTAGATTTTAAATTTATATATTAAGCCACTAATTTCAGTCGAGCAGATTGAATAACAAACATTAAAACATAAACCAATTTTATTTTGTAGAAATGTAAACGATTTGTTTTCTGTATTAAGGAAACGCCCTGAAATATTTGACATCTAATTTATGCTCAGTTTCAGTTAAAAACATTTCCATTACTAAATATAACGAATGCCTGAATTTTGGTAGAGCCAAATTCTATTTTATTAGCGAAAAAATGACAAAGAATTTCAATTTCATCCCCTAATTAGAGTGTAGAAAAATGTATAGCGTGTCAAATTATGATGGCGTTGTGTTGACATTTCCAAAGTTATGACAAGAAAAATATTTTCGCAAATTTTGCATAAGTTCCGTTTATCAATACAAATCTATAGATGTAGAAGTGATTTATGTCTATACTGGTAGGGGCTGTAGCAGAAGGTGCAACAAGTTTTCTCACCGTTTTTGTTTGAAGATTACATTGCGTTTTCGCCAACGTTTCGCCAACGTATTTTTCCATATATGGATTAAGGGTGTAAGTACAAAGAGATTCGTGCAGAATCTATTGTTAATTTGTTTCTTTTTAAGATAGTCTGGCTGGTTAACGGACACAACAATTCACGTAAACCTCTCCCCAGGTACATATAGTGAGTTTACCACTCCGTTCGTAACAGCCAGAAATACTTGACATATCTACTTAATGAATTCTTAAGTATATACTTATATCCTAGATTTTATTTATTTATTTATTCCGATTGAATGTTTAAAGTACAACAGAGGGTGAACTGTTTAAAATTGGAGGCTCAAATTTGTTAAAGAAACACCTCGTTCTCATAGGCAATGTAAGATTAAAAACCCCAAATCAAGCCATTAGACCAAAAAAGCTTCACCATGTAAGGACACAATTTGCGTCTAAATAAATAGGTTACATTCAAGATTTTTCAAAATATTGTTTGTAAGTATTGTCAAGAGGCATTGGATGTATTTAGTACCTATTGATGTGTTCATTTTTTCAGTTGGCCACCCTCGTTTAGGTTCTGATATAGCCGCTACGCATGTGTGCCAACCAGGCTTACTTTTATAGCTGGTGAAATCTACAGTTTTCATTGGAATTGGATTATATTTGGTATAGATGTTTTCGATGAGTTAAGAATGATTCCTGTTGAAAGTGGCCCATATCCGTCCACGTTTGAATATGGTCCACTTTACGCTTTTACAAATGCTTCATTCAAACTTGGTTTTATCGCTTTTGTCCTAGAAGCAACAGTCTGTATTGAAATTTGATTGTATTAACCACACATGATTTGACTGGGTTAAGAATGATCTCTGTTGAAATTGGGCCATATCGGTCCATGTTTTATTAAGCCCCCCATTCGAATGCAACGTACAAACTTAGTATTCTGCTTCCAAGGGATTTTATCGCAATTTTTTCAAATTGTTTTGTGACTGTTTCGGATCGACTGATGCCGAGTATTTGCACTACGCATTTGTCCAAATTTGGACTTATGCATTTGTTTTAATATTAAAAATGCGAGTTTCGAAAAATACCTTCTTATTACACACTTTGTCTTTGAAAGAGATGTACTTGAAATTTTTAACTTTTGACATTTAGCCTATTTCTAGCTTTAGCCGTCTAGTCAGCTTGATCACCTGCCTGTCACTCTGGCTTTAACGCAACAATTTTTTGGTATTTATATGGATCAGTTCTCACACCAACCCACTGTACTATGTATGTCATTGAGCGTATTGCAATGTGGGTTGGATATCCCACTGAACAAAACACTACGGCTTTTGTATCAACTTTCTCTTTGTGCTCAAAAAAAAAGGATCGCACAGAAAAAAATACGACAACAGCAAAAACCTCAACATACTCATAAGTTGCATACATATGTACTAACATTCATATGAATAACTGGATAAAGTATTATTGTGATATATAACTCTATGTACACTTTTTCCTCGATATAATTTATGTATATGTGTGGTTATTTATATTGTTCAAAAATTTACAGAGGGAGAAAGGCTTAACATTATTATGAGCTGCACTTTCATTAATCACGTGAAAAGCCATGTAATGGCTGTTGCCTGCTTTTTCGTTGCAGCAAATACTTTCCGTTTGTATTTTTTTATCATCAAGTTTGCGGTAAAGGATTTTAAAGTTACTGCCAGACAGGTGTGTGAGAATGCAAGTGCCCGAAAAGATAGGAAATCGTAAAGGAAAAGTTAAAATATATCAAAATACATTCGTTATTGTATCTCTTCATTATCATACTTTTCAGAATTGAGTTAAGTTAGATTCTCTAGTTATAACTGCTAGTGGGCGTCCATGACGCATGATAGTTTGTGCGCTGCGATAAAACCACTTAGATTTGTAAATTAAGTAAAATTTAGTATTAAAAAATCTTTTTCATAAATTGGCAAACCAGTAGGAAAAAGTATTACAGAAGAAAACTTGAATATTAATGTTGTTCATTAAGTTTGATAAAGATTGAATGGGGATTTCCGTCAAAATTGTCTATCCCCTACCTACCGATGGGGTGCCGAGTCAGTTTGTTTAGCTTGAATAAACTTGAATAGATTTATAAAAAGTCACGAGAAAAATATTTTAACGCCTTCAAGTACAGAGGGCAACTCTAAAAGTTATAGCACAAATTACGCCAAAATCTCCAATTACATTCTGTGGTTGGACAGATCAGTGTATTAGTTTTCAGTCAACCAACGGTTCTCACCGTCCATCTTTAAATACAGCTGAAATTGCTCAAATTATGGCACATATCCTACGATTCCAAATATAAATATAACTTAATGTGGTACTTCAAAGAAATCATACTGAAATTGCATGATCCGATAATGGAGGAACCGTACTATATCAATTTCATTTGTTATACTTCTCGTCTCCAACATCTCCTTCTATGTTTCACTAGACATCTGAAAGAAATCCATTCTTCAATCTTTCCATGAATCCAACATTTCAGAACGTCTGAAAATAATAGCGCTTATTGCAACAAACATTTTTCTGCTTTACACGATTTTTTTATACAAAAAAAATTCCACGACAGTTGTTTCATGCCAAACACGTACTAATTTTGGCAGAAATCAAGATTTCGAATTCATTTATAAGTATTACATTTTCTCATACATCGGCAGAAAGAGTATTCCTTATGTGATTCGTCAGATCTTTCTTTTATGAAAACTAAATTATAAAAATATGTATCGAAATCAGTTAACTTAATATGAGTTTGCCATAGGATGATTGCAATTTTTTATGAAGACTTTCAACAGGCTTTTTCAACAGTGTTTGAGTAGAAATTGCAATCATTAAGTGGAGAATATTGCTATCAATATTTTCATTTTCAAGAAATACCAGCTTAGGTTCATTTTACTAACATATACGTGCTAAATTCAATATAAATAATTTCATTTTAACGTCCATGGATAGCTTTTAAAATACGTTCCACGGGACCGACTACTCACACTCATAGGCCGAATATCAGGAAGCTTTAATTTGTTTATATTTGTTAAATTCAATATCTTATTGCATTGTATTTTTTTAAATAATTTGTTCGGCTTATTCTTTCAAAACCCTTTCCCTTTTTGTCTATATATGTATATGCTTCCATAAGACGGTGACTAAACCGAACATGTCCTTTCGTTTATAACAATTAGAAATTCTCATTTCAGATATAGTAAATTATAACAATTACCCTTGATCGTCGATCTAACACGTTTTCGTGTATGTCTGCCTGACTAAAGCACGATAGACGTTGAACCGCTTTAGCCATGAGGCTGAACTGTTGTACAGGACTATCTCATAGGCATATGCAGGTTACGGTCTAATTTGTACAAAATCCCCTTAACCACTTCCAATTATACCATCTCCTAAAAAATTGTCGTTTTCCGTTCTCTTTTCTAATTGGACCGATTGGATCATTAGTTAAAATGAATATATGGTGGCAGTTGATAAATAATGGAAACTGTCATCCCAAAAGCCTTCTTAATTGTGACCATGTTTAGTGAATATTTAAAAACACCCTAAAGAATAATTTGTTCTTCCTAGAAAACCCAATAAAGTAGATTCTTATATTGTATAAAATAAATGTCTTTTCTGACATTCCCAAGTAAGCGGAATCGGTCCAACGTAAAAAGTTGGTCATAAAAGGATAGTTTCACCATTTATTCATTAACTAAAAGCGATATATTATGGCAGTTGATAGTTGCAGGAAAGAACTATTCCAATTCATATGCTGTTCAATGGTACTAAGAAATATTAAAAAAATACTAAAATTTTTCAAATACTTTTGTCCGTTTCATCGTTATTTAAAATCAACGTGTAGTGTATTCAATAGATATCTTCTTTATACTAAAACAAAAAAAAGATGTATTCCCTTGCATCCTTTGAACTCAGTGGGCTATCACGCTCTCTACTTTTAGAGTTACTTACTACTAACTGCTACTACAAGCTTTTCACTGCTTAGCGGCGGTCACGAAAATCAGTTTCAAAGACATTTAACAGATTTGTCAATTGCTCGAAACATTCATCAAAGAAATATTTTGTCTGCGATCACATGCAGGATGGTGGGGCGTTATCACCTTTGCCCCGATCGCGACTTATATTACAATTTTATTCTAAAAATCATGTTAAACTTAGCAGAAAGACCGCGTCGAAGAAATAAAAGAAGTATCACCTGTTACGGGAATCAAACAACAGTCTAGTACAATTGAAAAAAATCACACGATGTCGGACAGTTCTGTTTAATTTTCAGCATAACTGCGAGTACTTACTTATTTTAGTGGCAACTAGAATAAACATCTTTGTCTATTACACGCTGAACGTAGAAAAAAAAACCATAAGCGCTTCGGTCTTCTGCACTTCTTCTCCAAATCTTCGTACTAAGTTTTGGCAGCATTTTAAAAGCACTCTCCTGCGAAGCCCTTCGAGTTCGTTGCCGGATATCTTTACCATTAAATCGCTTGGTTAGTAATATCTGTTAGCAAGCAATACTCTACTCTTAATCTCCATGCCAACATCATTCATCAACTAGTCCAAACTTATACTTGTAAACGTTCACAGCGTCCCAACCAAGCAGACTCTTTGTTAGTTGAAACAAATAACTTTGTTTCGTGTTCGGTATTTTCAATACTTGAGAAGACTTTAGTAATATTTCGCAGTTGTCTGCCAATAAAGTTTATACCATTGGCCTACGCAAGTAGCATATTTCCTTTTGTTAAGGATGGTATCAGTCGTGTTAACTACAACTTTCTTCATAATCATCGCCAACAGTATATTGAAGAGGTCATGCTAGTAAATCTCGTTTGGTGTAAAAGGGCTCACTAAGATTTCGTCATAATCATCTCCAAGGGTATGTTAAAGAAGTCACACTCGTTTAAAGTCTTGTTTGGTTTAAATAGGCTCACTAAAATTTGTGGCTATCTTTACTGAAGGCTTCATGTCAGTCAGTGCCGTCCCTCAAAGACGTATAATCTTTGCGGGTATTTCATGACATGGCACATGACCTCATATAGTTTTTACCGTATCGTACTGACGAAAAGATGGTACGAGTCAATCTGTTTTTCTAGGGTCGTGTCCAGAATTTGTCGCAGTGTGAAAATCTGGTCAGTTGTTGATCTACCAGATGTAAAGCTACACTGATAATCCCCAATCCGGTCATATAAAACTGGCTGTTGCATGCTGTTTATCAGATCATCGCTACCGATCTTAAACAGCTCTACTGTAGGCAATCGGCGCTTCGTTGTTTTTAAGACGCAATACTACTTTCTGATCTCATTTTGGGTCGATACTGGGAATTTTATGGCATCATCGGTAATTAAAGTAATTTCTTCACTCGTGCAGCCATCCGGAATTAAAAGCCTACAAAAATGATGTCTCTGTAATTGCACAATAATTATGCATATCTTTATGCATATCTATGCATATCTGTGACCAGATTTCTGTCACTATCCTTACAAAACGGAGCCGTGTTCCATATGTTTGCTTCTGATTTTTTGGTAGAATTTTGGTTGTCTGGACGCGGTTTCCCAGTCACAACTACAAGTAATCTACATATTACTTGTGTCAGAAACATCTAAACATCTTTATCAGAGCTGTTTTGTTGTTTTGGGGTATGCTGCTTAGCGAGGTCTAGCCTGGTTACGTATATTTTTTGTTTTCGGAGGTATGGCTGTGCAGACCGACTTTGCCGACGTTATAGTAAGAACATGTCTCCTTTCTACTTTGACATAAAAATCTGCAAGAACAATTGCAATACCGTGGCCAGGCAACATAAGCTTCCTCTAGGCACTCATAGAATACATGTTAAGTGTCCTCATCCTTGTCTTCCGTTGTGGGGTGTGCACAGCTTGGTGCGTTGAGAAGTTAATTTACCTTGATGCCGTTCAATTATGGGTCTAAACTGCAAATAGTTCACATATTTTTCGATTTCCTTTAACAGACATTGTTTAATGATTCTGATCAATGTTGCTCGAATTACCACGAATTACGTGGAACTGTAAAACTTAACAAGAATTTTTATCATACAATACAATATTCAAATTCAACAGTATTCTCGTATGTTTTGAAAGTTGTATGCCGAAAGGTAACTATTTTGAACGAAATTATAGTCCCATACTTTAAATCGTACTATTTCAAGATCATAAATAAACTGTAGATATCATATTATTTTCCCCCTTGCGGCTTATATCAGGACCCATGAAATGTGTACTAGCAGAAATTTAAGATTTATCTTAGAAATCAGTATCTAGCAGTAGTATGACTTCTTTCTAAAATCAAATTGTATCAAGCAAGATTAAAAAAAATATCGTATAATTTCATTTTTGCATAACCACATGCAAGTCATATGTTTTTCAGAATATGTTCATCGCTGAAGACCTACATTTTTGTCGGAAATTGCAACACATTTTTCATTCTTCATACAATATTAGTAGAAAATGTATGTACATGCATTTTTGGTTTTCTCAAAGGCATAAAGTTAAGTAAAATATATAGGTATGTGAGGATAATTGAAATATTTTAATTTCCTTTTATCTTTGTCTGCCCCTAATCGGATACTTTAAATCATTTCATTTATTTTCATTTCAATGCTTCATCATCGCTTCCTAGGTTTTTTCAATTTTATACGCAATATTTTATCTTCATTATCAAATGTACTACCATATATATAAACAAACACACACACACACACACGCATATTCATATGTAGTACAAAGGCATCTGTCTGTCTCTATATATTTTTCATTCTTCAAAAAGGCATTATTTATCACTTCCTAATATATGCGTAAATCAGCATCATATTGTGAATCTTTCATTATGATTTCTCTGGTTTTTCGTATTCATATAAAGATTTCTGTTTTTCAAAATATCTGTGCATGCGTGTGTCTGAATTGTCCCTTGAGGTTGTCATATTTCTTTAGTTCAACTCCTGTAACATGAGTGTACAACAACACAGGTACCCATCATTTCGTACTGTCTGTCTTTGAAGTCTTTAGCAAACATTCCTACAAGATGTTTGGTGTCTAACTGCCTTGTAGTTGCCGTCCCCATCGGTTGTTGTTGTAGTTGATTTTTTTTCATATTTTCCATTTCATGTTTGTTGTCACAACACATTGCTACCATCGCTTTCTTATCAACAGAGTCAGAGAAATGATAACAAAAATTTACGAGGTATAGTGTGAAAAATGAAAGAAAATGTCTGTATCTGGGAGGAAACTTAAGATTTAAAGAACGTTACATTTAAATGGAAAAAGTAACTCTAAGGATGAAAAACAAAGAGGTGTTTTTGGCGCCATGCAAACGTCAATTTACTTACGTTAATTCGCGTAAGACTAAAGAACTAATATAAATTTTTTGCCTGTTGTGCTTTTTGGCCACTGTCCTGACCACGACAATAAATTGCTCTAAAAGATGTTAATCCCAAGATGGGAGGGAAAGATGTTCTTAGCCCAATAGTTGGACTACTCAGTCTATTGAGCAACATTTTCGAAAATGGATTCAGGTTGGACTCTTTTGCTGCGATCATGTAGTGGGACCGGGATAGACCTGAAGCGCGAGAATTTATCAAAAGGTTAAAACCAAAGATTGTAGTTCACGTTTTCCTTCCTATAAGGAAGTTAAATAAGTCGAAGATAGACTTTGTATGTGGCAATTACGGAAAGAGCATTTCTATAATCTACTTATTTGGGATGACAGTACGAGTTAAAGAATTCCGACTGTTTTCAACAAATGCATAGTCGGGATCGGAGTAGTAGCATCACAGCTTAAGAACAACAAACAGTTGCCACTGGCGACATATATTATTTTTTCGTCAATTACAAAGCCGCCGTCAACAGCCAGATGGAGCAAAAGCTGCATGAAACCATGGCCGAGTTCTTGTAAAACTAATACGCATTTCTATAATGTCACTAACCGACACGAACTCTGTAGTAAATATTGTCAAAAATCTCAATGAGCCATGTTTTCGGACGAAAGTGTAAAAACCCCATCTGTATAAAAGTCTGTAGCTACTGAACTACCTGCGCGCGTCTCCGAAAAGTTCTCTTATCATGCAATATATATCGACTAATATCGTTTATTCTACAGAAAATAAGTATTTTTAGTATACTTTATTAATCACAATTAATGTGGTCCCTTGAAAAATATGGGTTGGGATTGTTCCTTCCAAGTTCTGTACAATATCACTATAAATTGCGTTTAATTAACGATCATTTATCGAAAGTTGGATTTAATCAATTTGAACGTATTTGTGACATTCATAGGCGATGTATCGACTCGTCGTCAGATAAATAATCGGCACATCCAAAATGTTATCTCCTTATACATAATAAATCGAATATATCCATTTTTCAGTTCAAGCTCAGTTCTTTCGTGATAAAGTTGTGCTCTAATCTATCAATTTTGCCCATATATGGTCAACAGTGTAGGGTATATATGAGTGTTTTAGAAGTGAACTCTTACCATGCATTATGCATCAAATTGATTACTGTCTGCCAAAAATAGATATTTTTTAGTATTTTTCCAACAACAACACCTAAAATTGTAACGACTTACTGAAAATTATACCAGTTGAGATGGATCTTCCTAGTCTATGTTCACTAACCCTGTATGTTTCTTTGGAATAATGAACAAGCAGATCAATTGTTGAAAAATAAATCTAAAAATTTACCATTTTTCAAGATGTCGGTCCAATCCTTATAAGGGAATTTTTGTTAATTAATTAGTGTGTACAATTTGCTCTATAGCTCACACAGAAATAACAAAGTGGAAAATGATTGGTTTTCAATTTTTAATTTCTTTCACCTAGTAAATAGTGAATGACAATACAGTGCAACTAATGTCTAGATACTGCCTTCTGTGCTGAATTCAATTTCTTAAATTTGATCGCATGCTTCATCCTTTTGCTTCAGAGCCTCATCTCAAATTATAACGTTTTTCAAATTTATTTAAACGTGCATTCACTTCGTTCCTCCAAAACAGAGTTTGTGGCGATAATTTAAGCTCAAGAGGACTATCGAATTAGGAGTAACATATTATGAACCCGGCGTACGCTACATCGTCGCCATAAATATAGAATGAAAACATATTCTATAACCATGGAAAGTTCTATTCCTTACCTTAAATATAACATGAACTGAATTTGATACAAGTTTTTGTTCAGCCTTTTTCTGACGATATATAATTCGGTCGATAATTTAGTATCACTAAATTTCATGAATTTCGTTTAAAATATAAGACGTTTCCATGACTCTTTTCTTCTAAGCAAATATAATATAAAAATTGCGTATATTTATCGCTCATAGTTTATGAGGTATGTTCTTTTAAATCTTTGTGTAGTATGGCTGGAGCTATGCCTTTTTCGTGATTGACAGTAACATGCTCTTAAAATTTGAAGATGATCGGTTTGACCGATCGTATTTCATATTTCAATGTATGCCAGTGGAAAATATATAAAATGTTATCTGTATGTCTCATAGGGTTCGCGATGTTCAATTTTTATGACAATCTGATAGCTACTTTAGCCAATATAATGATTTTTTTTTCTTTCTACGCTTCAAGTTTCATTTTCCATCTCCAGTAGTTCGTGGGGTACTGCTTGATCAAAATGTTAAATTGAGGTTGAAGTGTCGCGACCCTATTTCAATCTTACCCAAATATAGAATATGGCAAATATAGGTAGTATATCAAATCAAAACTAAAGGTGTAAAAGTGATTTATGTTAAAGTTGTTATTTTGTATGGGAGATACCGGAGACATTTACTATTTAGCCTATTTTCATTACCAGATCACGGCTTGGGGATTAAAAGTTTGATGAACGTTAATCTGCTGACGAACATTACTCAGTCAGCACTGAGAGTCCTGAACCAACTTTCTTCTTAAGACACCTCGAAACCTTACGTTTTCTTCAGCGAGTTACACTTTTTATACCTTCACCCAGAAAAATGACGGAAGGAAGAGTTTGAAGTCCAAAATATCTTTCGACCAAATGCGTTACATGAATTTTTAAGTCCGTCCATCTACATGGCTAATCTGCATATCTTGTAGCAGCCTGACATTTTACTAGATCGCAGATGGAATTGGCAACCCTTCAGTTGCCTTCCAAACAGGTTGACTTATTTTCCGTAATTCATTTTTCTTTAGTAATTTCTAACTGTTAAGCTGCACTAACTTAAGCCCCTGTACCTCCTTTGCAAGCGACCATCTACCCATGCTCCTTTGTTATCATATCATCAGGATCTGAGAACGAAAATATAAAGCATTGTCTTTTACCTCCTCTGTAATTCCTGATGATGATTTTTGCTGTATAAAATTTCAGAAAATCGATCGATGAGAAGTATTCCCGAGCTCTCAAACAGGTAATGGATTCCTTGGTTCTTATGATTGACTTGATTGTCCTAACTTAGCCAACTGTGTCATAATTCAAGCAAGTTTTAAAGCTTTCTAGCCCTTCACATGCAAATTATATAATTTAACAAACATCCTTTATTGCTCTAAATTCAGCATAATTTAGCACAGTTCGGTCATTTAGTAAACTTAGTTTTCAGAATAAAAATGCTCTGTCTTTTTAGACCTCCTAGTGCACCTTCCATTCAGATAGATCAATTTAGCAATGGTTGTTGTGCAACCGAGTGATTCACAAAAGCACTTCTTCAAACCTTTGGGATCTACGTCACATTCATAGAAATTTTTGTACTGGTTTTCGTATCAAATTATGCATATAGAGGGTGTCCCAACAAGAACGCAAGATTTAAATGACTGATGAACAATTGAATTATTTCTCTGCTGTTTGACATGTGGTGCCGTCTTGTTGAAACCACATGCCCTCCACATTCATTCCTTCAATTTTAGGCACGAAAAAACTGGTTATCATTTCACGATACCGAACACCATTGACTGTTTGCGCTTGACATGCCTCATTTTCATAAAAAAATGGTCCAATCATTCCTCCAGTCCAAAATCTACACCACACAGTGACATGTTAAGGATGCATTTGCTTCTCGTGAATCACTCGAGGATTTTCCTCACCCCAAATGCCACAATTCTGCCTATTGACGAAGCCATCAAGATAGAAATAGGCCTCCTCACTGAAGATGATTTTATCGGCAAAATCAGCATTTTTATGTTGTCTCTCCAATACCCAAGTAACGAACTCCCTTCGCTGTCCATGGTCAGCTAGTTTTAGTTCCTGAGTCAATTGAACTTTGTATGTATGAAGATGCAAATCTTTCGTCAAAATTCGTTGCATAGTGGATTTGGAGACACCAATTTGCTGAGCTCGGTGTCGAATTGAGGTGGATGGAGTTTGAGCGACACCATCACGTACAGCTGCGACATTTTCGGTCGATCGACCTGGTCGAAGGCGCGTTGTTGTCTTTACATCACTAACAGACCCAGTTTTGGCAAATTAATCTCTTTACAGTTGACTCTTTTGGAGCATTATTGTGACCCCAAATTGATCGCAATTTGCGAACTGTAGCCGAAAAACTTTAACTATTTTGGTAAAACAATTTCAAAATGAGAATGCGTTGTTCATTCGTGTAGCGCTCCATTTTTACTAACCTCGAACCTTCTACTAGCAAACAATAACAATTGTTCAAATGTCAAACAATGACACTTTAAATGGCGCCAAATTTAAATCTTGCGTTCTTGTTGGGACACCCTTTATATCTGCTCCTAGGGTGAGATTATAAAAACTGATGTCGGCATTTGCAATTCTGAACAGACATTCATAACGTTTTATTTGTTAACGCACCTCGTATGCTTTGCTCTACTGCTATCACTACGTGCTGTGCGTAGCAGTAGGCCAGCTTGATGAATTATTGCTGTATGTGTTTTGTAAATATTTTCTTAGAAATATACACTTCATTTCGACTTTAGGTGTCCGTCCGTTGTGCCGTTCCCTACTACAGCTCCATTGGGTCATAATTTTTATATTTCTTGGGTATATTTTGTTTCCATTTCTGATATTTATTGTAGCATTAACGCATTTTCATAGACTTCAAATGGAACGCAAAGTAAAATTACAGCAACACCGTACGAACACATAACTTATGCAACAGTTGTTTGGAATTTCCTTTATGTGAACATGTGTGTGTGTTCTGCCGGTAGATTCTATAGGAATATTTTACCAAACGCTGTCATATGTGAGTGTGCGTGAAGAAACGTGTGTGTGTTCAGCCTTTGTGCTACACAATAAATTGCTAAAGAAATAAATAGAGATTTATGTCACACATTCAATTGAAACATTTTCTCTCAGTTTTTTGTGTGCCGAGTTTATCAAAACATTGATCTTATACTAAAAATGAACGTTAATGTGCGCAGATACCAGGGGGTTTGAGCTAAGTCATCACACTGTGGGAATTCAATTATTATAATTAAGAACTAGGAATAGCATAGAAATTATGTAATCCAGATAGAACTACTAATGCTAGTTGTTTTAACATTTTTATCAACTTTCTTGGTATTGAGGAAATGACCACGTACTCGTATGAGAGTGCACCAAACCCCTAGATTTATAAATAGCAGGAAAGAGGGACAGTTATGCTTGTGAAAACGTTACCGTGAAGTAACAAATTTATAAATTCAAACGGAAATATAGGTGGGAAACCATTAGAAACTTAAAATAGCTTGGCTTTAAAAGAAAATGTAGTTTATTTGTATTTATTGTGCATTCATATGAAATGCTGAAATCGGCCGAGTTCAAAATATTTTGTCATTCAATATTTACACAAATTGTCTTGATGATCTCTGATATTGGAACAGAGATCTGGATCTATTGATGCTAATTCGTTTGGAACAATTGAAATTAATTTGTTTGGTCGTAATGTTAAAGTAGCAATAAAGTGGGTGATTAATAAAACTTAAAGGGGTTTCTCTTTAATTGATGCTGCATCAAAAACTTTATTGAATGATGGATATTTCACACAATTTCATTCAACTCCTTGGATGTCACGTCGAACTTTATTTAAGGAGCGAAAAGTTTTAAAGTGACAAAGATATAAATGCACGACAGGTTTTCCGATGCATTATTACAAAAATTTTCGATTGATACATATGTATGTATTTCTGTAAACTTCGAAAAATCTTTTTAAGTAAAAGCGCCGTGATTTTCTTTGAAATAACTGGTGTAAAAAACTTTCTCGTTAGTCTCGCTAAAGCTCGAGAACGGTTGGACCGATTTGGCTCATTTTGGTCTTAAATTATTGGTAGAGTATTCCGGAAGGTTTAAAAGGTTTTATTTGAAGTGATAGATGGCGTTGGAGATGAGATTTTTGCAATTAATTTTTTTACCACATTAACATTGAATCTTTGAAGGCAAAACAACGTTTGTCGGGTCAGCTAGTTTGTTATATAATTCTTAAATTAAATTTAATTATTTCAGTAAATACAAATCTTGCCTTCATGTTGAAATTTCAAAATGATCTGAGTGTGTTGAAAAATACATTTGAATATAAATATTGTACGTCTTACACCATATTGTTTTTCAGGATATATTGAGTTTGTGCTGATGTTTGGAATGTCAATAAATATCATATCTAGAACATGCAAAATTTTTACGCATTCAGTTCTTGGGTCGATATTACGTTATCTGCTTATCTGTCCATGTTTTCATACATTAGAAATTGTCCACCAACGCTTGGTTTTATTGCTTCTACACTTCAAAGTTATCGTTGGAATTCGATTATGTTTAGTACCTATTAATTTGACTAAAACGCTCCTTGTTGAGAATGGAGTATATGGTGTAAATTATGATATGGCCACCATATAAACAGGTTAGATCAAGGACGATTTGTGTTTGAAAAATGGTCATACCGGTCCATGTTTTGTTATAGACTCTATACTGATGAATCTTCTAATCGTAATTTTATAGCTTTAACCGGTTATATTTTTCACCGGATTTTGCTCTTTCGTGTACTCACATCTCAATGTGTTATAGTTTCATTACATTCCGAGATTCTTAAATTGTTATCATTTACCAGAAATCGTTTTCGAAACAAAATCAAGCTAAAAAAATTATTTAAATTTATTTAAGTATTTATTCAATTTTGACACCCGAATCAAAACAAAACCACAAATGATTCTAATTCAGTTTATGCAGCTTTTTGTTTATTATTGGATTTTTTTTTTAATTCCAAAGACAGCAAACATTTAAATATTGGTAAATTATATTTACTAAATATTTCTGGCATCCTGGTATCGTAAATTCAGAAAATAAATTATATGAAGCATTTTTAGTTTTCGCCAAAGAACGAAACTACATCAGGTTTCTGTTCTGATTCAGATTAAGACACAAAACTGCAACAAACTATATTATATTTCAATTACAGGTTCTCAAATCAAAATATCGCTTTCATTATATTTTAATAAAGAAACCAAATCATTATAGGTGTCTACTTCCGATCCCAATTTCTAATTCCAAAGAAGTTTCACTTGGATTTTATTTCACAGTTTGTTGTCTACAAACTGAAAAATGTATTCGCTTGAAATGTTCACTTAAAAGTACATATTTTTTTAGAGGGTTTTTCGTAAAAACGGAGGAAAATCCAAAAAGGGTATGAGAAATCGACGTCGTTTTGCACCAAAAACCTTATAATTGAGATTAACTTTGCAATAAACCGCTATTTTAAATAATAACATCAAATCGCCGCTGCTGATCAAATGGTGATACAACAATACAATTCATTGTATTTAAGGGTTTCACAACTTGAGCAGCGCACCAGCAAGAGTTGGCAATGGAGGAAGCTTTTGTATGCATTACTACGGATTGCAGTATACGGTATTATGGTCCAAGTACTGATTTGTACCAAGAAAAGTGAGCGTGGCGACGATACCTTTTCATGCACAATACGAGTATACCACTTAGAACGGTGGCATTAAATAGTGTATGAAGTGGGTTGCTACCTGTCAATTTCCATTGAGTGTTCCTATTGGATAACGTCCAAGGAAATTTGTAAAATATCACATATTTCGGGAAATGGGTCTGCTCTTCCATAAACAAGTCCACCTTTTCCCCGGTGTGCCACTTCTGACACCTTCAGTCCATAGGGCCATGCACGATGTACTGTTTTATTACCATGCAATTGCCCATGGGCAATCTTCTCACCTGGTAAACTGATTTCGCCCATCTGTCCCAGTAGCAAAGAAGATGTTGTATTGTTTCAACGACGAATTGAACTGTTACCATACGTAGTTTTTTCTTACTTTAAATACCTCTCACATAATTAGGGTTGCTTCTTGAAAAGTTTGTGAGTTGGGTGGGCTTTTCTAGTACACATTAACTACCGTCTTATATAGTGTTCATTTAATGAATGAATGATTCAAAAGCTGAAATATTCTGTTCATTATTCCAAAGTTGAATTCAATGTTTGTATGGTAAACCTTTTCCCTACTGCTCCCATTTCACCGATCTTGGATCCGAAGTATAGCGGACGCGTAAGGTTCATTCCATTTTCGTAACAAATATGTCTAATAAGTCCGCTTTTCTGATGAAAATATATATATTTTATACATTTTTCAATAATCGCACCCAAAATTTAGGCACCTTTAGAAAGTTATATGAGTTAGGTTGGCTCCTTTCTATATATACTATACCTATATATACAATAATACTACAAGATATTGATTGATTAATGGATAAATAATAATTTTTTGTGAAAAATACCTGGATAATGTAATTTTTGTAAAGGTATATTTAGTTCTTACTTGAGCCCAACAACAAGCTTAACCTGCCTATGAATGGAAGACGCTTTTATGACAAATTTTAGCCTTCTTCAATCATCATGCTATTAACAGACATGCGGATAGGTGAACGGATATGTGGAGATCAACGTAGATTTGTATTACAACATAGAATATACATACATACACTATGATCTACCAGATAAGTATCTCCATTTGTTACAAATGGAATCTCAAAATGATCATTCCTTCCAATGATTTCTTCCCATATACAGATTACATGGAGGTTGAGTATCCCTTTCAACTCTGCACGATTGATTTCTAAGAGATGCTGGAATTTGCCATATATACGAGGGTGTAAGACAGAAATATTATGTAAAATTGCATCGAAATTTTTTCAATTAGACGGTTTCCAGAAACTCCATATTCCTCATAATCCTGCGATAACTGTTTTTTTTTGTTTTTTTTTTTTTTCTTTGGGAGGTTGTTGTGAACGAAGATTTGGCAAACGAAACTAAACAAATCTTAGAGGCGCCAAGCAATGGCTATTATAATTACGGCATTTCTTGAAGTAATCCTACAACCCGTAATTAATAACAGTGCCGCTCATGCGTCACCGAACGCAATTAGATGTCATTAATTATATTCTACCAACATATTTGGGTAGCAGCATTCATCAGTCATCCTGTGTGTACTTTATGGAGTCTCATGCACATTAGTCATATTATTTATTACACAAACATAATAACAAACATAACATACCCTTTTTATAGTTCCGGGTATAAAAAAATTGTACGCTTTTTCGATTAATTACGAACTATTTTTCCCCCAAGTCAAATTTGTCATAACATTCCATACAAGAACTTTCCAACAGTAACGATACCAAAGAAATATAATATCTTACAGCTCTTTCAAAATGTTTGCTGACACATATGGCACTGATTGCTTATCTTGACTATTAACTGGATCCTCTATACAAACTTACAAAGACAGAAAACTAAAATGTTTAACCTGATATTGTTTCGTTAAGCCATAATTATTACTGTTCTTACCTGTAACATGAAAACGTCACATCTAAGCGATTACAGACGTACATATACATATCTCCACTCGCAATGCTATAACCCTTTTCATATTGAGTTCACAATTCCCAAGCCATAAACTCTTTACTGTTCAAATAAACTTTACCCATTTTGTCTTTTGCTCAATATTGATTTAAGGCCAACCAATGATCCAGAGGCATTCCAATCACCCACCGTATACATTTGTATAGAATTCAGCACAACAACACCAATAACAATAGGAAGCAATAAACAAAACTAACAACAAAACCGGGTTGGCCTGAAGGGCAGAAAGGTGCAATTGTAATTTATTTGTTTTTCGTGCCAAATTTGTGTCACATATGGTAACATTTGTATATCCGTATCTGCATATCGTGTTATGATGATAAATAACACCAATACTTTTTCCATTCTCCAATTGAATGCGAAAAACAAACAACTTAAGCCAGAACAACTAACCGAACTATGAAATGCACGACGACCTACGTGAACAAATGAATGAATAGAAAAAATACACAAAACATTTTATCAATACAACAATTGTTATAAACATTTAATACCAACAATAGCAAATGGCACTAACAACAAAATAACATGAAAAAAGGACGGCGACAACGGCGATAAACAACAACATATCGTGTACAACTGTTAGATCGATATTTGTGTGATTTTTCTTTTCGTGCATTTTTTTATCCCAAGGCAGAAATGTAATTTTTATAATGCAAAGCAAAACAAAAAAAAAAACAAATCAAATAATTTATTTTTAAGCCTCATTAAAAATTTAATTTAAATGTTGCACAACCGTTCAAAATAAAATGCGAACATTTTCAAAAACGAAAAATAAATGAATTTTATCACTGCATTTATAACACACACACACACACACAAAACAGAGAGTGTTCACTACACAAACAAGGTGGCTGACATTGTCTTTGGTTATAAATAATATAAATTTCCTATGAAAAATGAATTCATCATCAGTTTTCTTTTCCTACCAGTAATGCTTTAATATTTCCTATTCATATGTGAATCTGTTTGCATGATGTAGGTATAGGGGACGGAGACTGCACAGTGGGAATTTAGCAGATATATAAAAACGTTTAGGTAATTCCCTGCACCTTAATTCAACTGCATCTTAATGATACGCAGGACTTAACGTTTACTGTTCAAGAAAGTCCTGGTTTGTTATAGGATTGGATTATGTATTGTACATATAATTTAAAATTTAACATTTCATAAAACGTGAAAAGGGGCCAGACCGAGGAAATGTCAGCACATTATTTTCTCAAACTTGAAATATTGATGTAATTCATTTTCCTCCAGGGGTAATGGGAGGTTTCTTAAAAAAGTACTAGATGGAATGGATGAAAGAGCCTGTCTGAAAATTGTCAAAGTAATACTGGAAAACACACACCTTCCTTGAAGTTATTTAATTGAAAGTGGCTATACCAGAAATTACCTGTCTTCACAAATAATGTGTTAAATTATCTCGTTCGTAAGCTGAAAATCCGTATTACATTTATTTATTTTTATTATTTCTATAACCAAGCCCGCAAATATGGGCATAACGTATACGCTAAATCGACTTTTCTCGTAGTAATCTACTATCTTCGTATATTGCCAATTCACAATAACAGTATTCACAATACATGTATATTATTGTTATGCTTCAAATCTGTAATATTTGTGATTTTTACAAAGTTCCAGAGTTTTCGGTAATTTAAGGCCGTCAACTTTGATGTCCCGACTTACTGAGAATAGTAACAAGAAAGCTTAAAACCCGAATTTCTGCACAATATAGAAGGTATGTATTTGCATCCCTCACTTCACCAAATTTAAGTACTGATATCTCGTTGAAGTTCGCAGATGCAAGAAAATGTGGTATCAAAGTATGCTTAAAATTTTATAAGCATTGGGGAATTTAACATGAAATCCCGAAGCAATTTAAAGAGTATATACAGCTTAAAAGTAAGACATTCCCCCATTAGTGCCAAACTTTAAACAATCTGTTATTCAAATCACTGTTTTTAGGATGCCCGTATGATTGCAATAACTTTTTCATTTTCTATATTCTGTCTCCAACATCCAACATTGAATGTCTTTAGTAGGCATATTTTTTTCTGAGCCGTAACATCCAACAACATAACTACATGAAAGCAAATTGGAGGATAAATATAACATAATATCGAGCGAATGATGATACCGTCATTAGTAATATTGATACATGGTATTTACTCGGCACTTCGTCATACCATGCGGAAACCCCCTTCATGCTATATCAATACAGAAAAGCAGCAACAGAAGAGCCTGTGACAGCGACTGACTATAGACAGTGAGGATAGAACAATTTGTTCTGTGACTCTCTCTACTTCGTTCAATTTATCATGAGTTAGCATATTTCGTAGCGGCTGGCCTGGCATCATTTTGGAAAATAACATGCCTTTATTTGTATGTCCTAGCGAGAAGTCTCTCTATATTATTATTAAAATGACACACATAAAGTCGTAGTATTTTGTTCTTTATTTGAGTAATTTTTGACGGATTTCATTTTTCCCTTGTTTACACTTTGCACTTAAGGCTTGCTGGACTTACGCAATATAAGACAAATTGATTTATAATGCCTTATGCTTTGAACATAACCGACAGCGATAGGTTAAAATAACAGATATTAAAGGACAAGGATAAATTGAAGAAAACTAAAATAACAAAACATACTACGCTATCCAGCGCTATTAGTTGTACTATTCTGCTATGCAGTGTAAAGGGTGCTTTTTAAACGTCGCTTATGCTGAAAATACTATTGCGTGCTTTTGTTGTGGAATTTTATATAATTTTAAGTATCGGGACAAAGATGGGAAATAAATGAATGTAAACGAAATTAGAAAAATACAATTTCAGCATCTTGTAATATAGTTTACTTGTGACACAAAAAGGGATCCATTATTTTTCCAATAGAGGGACTTAGTAACCTGTATCTCCTGCTGGAAAGATAAAATTACGTCCTCAAAAACCCTCTGAAGCGGTTTTGTGATTGCTTGGCTCAGTATTGTTTAAAGAGAAATACGCTATGTTTTAAAATTTTCCTTCGATAAAGGTGAACACACAAGCCAACTGGCAGAAATTGAGAATAGGGTTTATGGTCCTTATACTGTAACAGCTAACCTGCACAGTTTTGGTTTGATCGATTCCATTTCTGCAAATTTGATGTTAGAGAATGCACAACACTTTGGAATGGCAATTTCAGAAAATGTTGATAGCATAATGGCCAAGTCCGACGATTATGTAAGCACTGCTTCGGTTGCATAGCCACTGAACATTGCATAAAATCCCTTTGCAAACACTTGAAACCAGCTGGACATGCAGGTATGGGTCTCACAAGAGTTAACGCAAAAAAACCTCATGGAACAAATATCCATCTGCGAATCAAATCATTTCAGAAGCGGATGGCGACTAGTGATAAAACGACAATGTCAAGTGAAAATAGTCGTGATCAAATTACTTTGTACTGACTCAAACGGTGCACAAAGCAAGATTGACGTGATTGAAGATTCAAGGTTTTGTGTGTTTGGTGGAACTACTATGAGCTGTTCCCTTACGGTCAAATTCTTAATTCGGATCTATATTATGAACAATTGGACCATCTGAAGATGGTCGCCCAGATGCATCCAGATTTGGTGAATAGGAGACGAATTGTGTTCAATGAAAACAGCAAGCCACACACTTCGGTAGTGACTCGCCAGAAGTTCGGAGAGCATGTTAGGGAGTTCTTATGCATTCATCCTATAGTTCGGACCTGGCTCCTGTCTATGACAAATGATTTGGAAAATCGACTGGACCAGTTTTTATCGAACAAAACGGTACATAGTTAGAATGATCCTAAATCATTTTAACTGCGATAACTAAGTCCTAAGTGATGTGCAAAAATAGTGGAATGATTTTTACTACAACTTCTATTTTCTTTAAACTGCAACAATTAAAGGTGGCAATTAAAGACTTATTATTCAAAAAACAATTTTTACCTTTAGAAATTACAGATATCTCCTAGATTTTTGTGAACAGAAATTCCCATTTTTCTCGCCAGCAGTTTCGACACAATTATGCTGAAAATATGTCACATTTCGTTCATATATGTATATAGGTATATATACATTTGCTCGAAATCATGGCGACTAGCATTTAGCATTTAGTACGGCAAAAAAGTCGCCGAGAAAGAATCTTTTAAAGCACCAAACATGTTTGGACTAAGTCCGTATCACAATTTTTAAGCCGATTGAGCGATATCCGTTTGTTTGGCTGACTGTACTCGTATACACGATAAATTTCCTAAACGCTCACGAAAATTCTTCAACTTCAGCTTTTTCTCTTTAACTGCTAACTCGTGGACTGCAGCAATCCAAATCTTTGTCCATCATATTTTCTATTTAAACGTCCTTACTATGTCACTTCAGATATCTCCTATCCAAATAGTATATTTAGTCTAACCTATTCTTAGGTTCATATCATTTATTCAGTTCCACCAATTTCAAACAAATTTGGTTAATGTTGGTACATATACGCCGAAATAAGGCCTGCATCGTTACCCAGTTTCTGGTATATTTCATGTAAATTAGTCGGTTTTCCAAAATTCAATTTTTCCTCTGTAATTCCTACTAGCTGCACTAACCTAACTTTTTGTCCTCTTTATTGATTTAAAATGCTTGGTGATATCTGAGAAAAAATCTAACAAGCCCCTTCTGGTACGTCTCACACAAGTAATCAACTTAACTTATTAAAACTTGGCTCTGATGAATTTGATGAATTAATTATTTCGCTTTATAAAGGAGTTTGTAATGTTTATTCAAATCAAGAAAGATGTTCACACTAAGAAGTTGACAATGAGACTTACTGACAATGGAAACATAAAAAAGCCAAGATAGGTAACGGCATAAATGTTACATAAGGGTTGCCATATTTTTTTATCACTCCTCCTCAACATGGATGTTGTTTTACAAAAAAAAAAAAAAAGAAACAAAAAAAAAAATATTAACTTAATTTAAATTCATTAAACTAACAAAAGCACAATGTTTCGCCTTCGATAGGTTCTTGGTCATCACATCAGCAATCATATCAGCAGTTTTACACTATTCAAATTTCACCTCTTTCCTCCGCACCAAATCACGTATATGATGAAACCTGATGTCGATATGCTTACTCCGCTTATGATACACCGGGGTTTCAGCCAACTTTTGAGCACCTTGATTGTCAATATGGATAATTATAGTATCGTCTTTGAAGACAAACATTTCACTTAAAAGTCGCTTTAAATAAACTGCCTCTTTCGTCGCATCTGAAACAGTTATATACTCAGCCTCCGTACTTGCTGGCCAGCTTTTTTACAGCTTTCTTTGCAATTTACCTGTATGCCACTTCCAATGGTACAGATACCGGTTTACACCTTCCCATATACAGTATACCCCGCTTAATTACCTCCACGCTTAACTGCCTTTCACCATTAAATACCTTAATTTCTGAATCCCCATTTATTATGCACACTTTTCAAAACAAAATTCCACGGTTATTTGCATTTCGCTAATTACCCATTTCGTTCATTTACCCGAAGTATTTTATTCCCAAAATAAAATTGCCTTTAAATTTTCCCCGCATATTTACCCGAAACAAATTTGTACAAATCTGGCAATTGCAATCATTTCCAAGTTGACACTTGTTTATTTACCTGCACAAAATTTTTACAAATCTGGCAACTGCAATCAACTCCAAGTAGACACTTGTCAAACAAAGAATTTCTTCAAAGTTAAAATTTTGTTATGTTTAATATTGTGAATACATATTCAACGTTTTGGCGAAATGGCACCAAAGAACACAGCTTTGTCAATTAAACAAAAGCTACAGCTAATATCGCAATGGAAAAAGAAGCAAAAATCGAAGCATCAATTGGCCAAGGAGTTCAAATGTGACATTTCTACTGTTAATCGGATTATTAGAAATGAGCACAAGATTTGTGCCATTGCCGAGTCAAACAAAAACATGGAAATAAAGCGTTGTCGACAATCCAATCACACTAATGTGGAAAGGGCCCTGGAGATATGGTTTGACCAAATACGTCTAGGAAATGCGGTTATTTGTAGTCAAATGGTGCTTAATAAAGCAAAGGAGTTTGCTATCAAGATGAACTCCGATTTTGAGCCAAACAAAGGTTAGTTTTGGAGGTGGCAGAAAAGAAACAATATCAACTTCAAAAAGATACACGGAGAAAGCAATGAAAATGACAAAGAAGGTGCTCAGAACTATTTGGAAAGCAGTAGTTTTTCGGAAATTCTGCAAAAGTACCCTCCGGCAGATATATTTAATGCTGATGAGAGTGGTCTTTTTTATAAAGTTTTGCCAAATGGAACTTTAGCGCGTACGGGCGATGAAATCAAAGGCGGTAAATCTCAGAAACATCGCGTTACCCTGTTATTTCTGTGCAATTCTTTGGGGACGTACAAAAAAGTATTTGCAATTGGAAAGTTTCAGAATCCTCGATGCTTTCAAGGGAATAAACATCTTCCTGTCCAATACTTCGCAAATAAAAATGCTTGGATGACCAATGCTTTATGGATTTCCATCTTACAAGAAATTGATGCCGAAATGTGCAAACAGAACCGGAAGATTGTATTATTCATTGACAATGCATCATGCCACAAAGTTACAGTTGATTTGCTGAATATAAATGTTCGATTTCTTCCACCAAATACAACGGCACTGATTCAGCCTCAAGATCAGGTATAATACATTCATTCAAGGCACATTATCGCCAGATTATCGTGAGAAAGCAATTGGTCGCCTTGGAAAAGGGTCTTCAATTGCAGGAATTTATTAAATCGATTACAATTTTAGATGCATTGTACTACATTAAAAGAGCTTGGTGGCTTGTCAAAGAAGAAACTGTTGTAAATTGCTTTCGTAAGGTTTGTACATTTACCAGTATTTTTCATATAAATGTTATATTTGAATAATGTATACCTATGTTTCTATCTATTTTCAGTGTGGTTTTTCATTGATCAGAGAATTGGAAGAAATCGATGACATTGAAGAACATTTTCTAGATATTGTCACTGCACCGCGCAACTTGAATGAATACATCAACTGCGATGAAAACATCCAGTGTTATGGTATGCTAACCGATACCGAAATTATTGAGGAGATCGAAAGCGTGGACAATTCTGTGGAAGATGATGTTATTAACGAGACAAATGTTGCAATTCCGTCCTTTAAAGAGGCTTTGTTAGCAGTTGACGTTCTTCGTCGGTATATCAGAAATAAAAATTTTGATACAGAAGAAATTGAAAACTTGGAGTCAAAAATTTTGAAATCCGAAGTTTCAAATATGAGCCAAACTAAAATTAACGATTATTTCAAATAAGAATTATTGTTTTTGATAAGTCTATTGTTCCATGTTCCTTTATTGTATGTTTGATGAATTGAATTTTTGTTTGCTTTATTTATTCTGTGATTTGAATTATTTTTTATAAAAAATTTTTTGTTTTAAAAACCTCATTTGTAAACGTGTTTCTATTTCACCTGATTCGTATAATTCCCAATATAAGGCAATTGGGCGTCTGTCGCTTAATTAACCAAATAAGGCAATTAGGCGTGTCTCGTTTATTTACCCATATAAGACAATTAGGCGTGTCTTGTTTAAATGCCTCGCCCGGATAATTACCCAAAAAGCTTGATATTTTGAGTGAGGTAATCAACCGGGGTTTACTGTAGTTTTGTTTCAAAATGTCCCGTATGTGTTGGCTTTAACATAGTTTTATTGAACCGACTTCAACGTCGTGCTCAATTTCCATTCCCAAGAAATATCGCAGTTCACATTTGTCGTTGACATCAACCTCTTTCGAAATACTTTTCTTAATATCCAAAACTACAGATTTATCAGCACAGTCCACAATTAAGTCGTTGACATAAACTGCTATAAGCACAAGTTTGTCATTTCGTCTACTTTTGTATAAACAAGGCTCATTGTCGCAAGGAACGAATTTCGTTTTTCGAAGAGTTTCATCCAGTTTTGAATTGCACTCCTTTCCACATTGCTTTAATCCATAAATTGCTTTATGAAGCCGTAGAACCTTATTTGGATATCTCTTGTCTTCGAAATTTGGTGCTTGCTTCATGTATATTTCGTCCTGTAAACTGCTATTCAAATACGCTGTACTTACATCAAGTTGATGGAGGAACATTTTCACCTTAACTGCTAGAGCCAATAAGATTCGAATAGTTGAATAGCGTACAACTGGGGAAAATGTCTCATTGAAATCAATTCCCAAACGTTGACTGCATCCCTTCGCTACTAAACGTGATTTGTATCGTTCGATTACACCTATGACATCCCTCTTAATTTGCAAAAACTGACTTGCACGGTATCGGCCTATGACCGCTAGGCAAATCTATCAAAAACCAAGCTTTGTTCTCCCAAAGAGCATTCAATTCGGCATCCATAGCACCGATCCATTTCTCACTATTCTCACTCGAGATAGCCGCTTCTATCGACTGTGGTACATTTTCATCCAATGCGCTACACAATTCGTTGTACTGTTTCCTTGACCTATCTGGTATATCACTTCGAATAATTCTTGGCCCACGATCCGCCTTGTATTTTCTGAATCGCCATTTCGATAATGGTCATTAATATTTTCATCCTCAACGGCAGTATTGAAACTATCGTCTTTGTCACCATTATTCTCAACCGTATTATCCACTTCATCACCGTCAACAAAGGTATCGTTGTCAGACTTTTCCCGTTGAGCATCGAGTGTAAGTTCCAATAAATCATTGCTAGATAATTCTCTACCATCGCCTCTGACGTCATCGTCATAGAATCCTCATCGAACAGTACATCGTGATGTTCGATCACTTTGTTCTTCATTGCATCATACAAGCGGTATGCCTTAGACGTCGTTGAATATCCAACCATTATATATTTACTGACTTGTCAAGAGCGACAGCACATGAGACAAAAGTTTTGAAATGTTGGACGCTGGGCTTTCTACCAGTCCAGCATTTATATGGTGTCATATTGTGAAGATGTGTTAGGCACCTATTCCTTATGTAAACTGCTGTATTTACAGCTTCTGCCCATAAACTTTTCCTGACATTTGAATGCACCATGATTGATCTGGCACGCTCTGCCACGCCGTTTTGTTGTGGTGTGTACAGGACCGTCAGTTGTCTGTTGATTCCTTCTCTTTCCAAAAATGAGTTGAATTCAGAATTCATGAACTCTCCACCATTGTCGGATCTTTTGCAATCTGTTTGTCGTTCCACCATGGCCTTAAACGATTTCAATTTGGTAAAGACGTCGCTCTTATGTGTGATGAAGTAAATAAAAATTCTTCTCGACAAGTCGTCAATAAAAGTAACAAAATATTTTGAACCTCCGACAGAATTTTTTCGAAACTGTCCACAAACATCACAATGTACCAACTCCAACAACTTCTTTGAGTTTGTCCGTGACACTTTAAGGAAAGGCAATACATGAACTTTACTGATCATACAAGTTCTGCAACTTGTCCCATTGGCGCGGTCGAGCTTCATTCCCTTTACAGTTGACTTGTCCGATAGATCATGTAAGTTCTTGTAGTTAAAATGGCCATATCTGTTATGCCACAGAATATTGTTGCTGTTGTTCATATAAAACAACCCCTGTTTCGTCCTGCAGTGGAATTCAAACATATTATTCTTCCCCGTTGCTTGCAAAATGACGTCACCATTCGGACGCCTCTTGTTTTATCAAACTTGATAGTCAAACCGCTTTGCTCACAGAAATGAAGTTCGCTTGCAACTCGGGAGAGTACAAAACGTTTTTCAGCAAAATTTCATAACATTACAATTTATCAACACATCAACTTTTCCTTTGGCGTTTATGTGTTTGTCGCCAGCTAATGAAATAATTTCATCATGATCTTGATAGTTTTGGAATGTTCCGCGATCGTTTCACATGTGTGACGTAGCTCCGCTGTCGGCGTACCATTTTTTACAGTTTAACGTTGACGCATCTGTCGCAGCTAACATTGTCAGTGAAAGAGTTCTGTCGCTCTTCTTTTTCTCACATTTGCTTGCGTAGTGTCCCGTTACCCCGCATAAAAAACATTTGCCTTTTTGCTTTTTGTTATTTTTGTTGCTTGACTTCTTGTTGTTTTTGCTGGTGAATGTTTTCGCTGCAAATGCCTGTTGTGAAGGGGTTTCTTCTTCTGCTGCCGTCTTTTCCCTTCTTCTATAAGCTTCTGCTTCAATTCTGTTAATGAAGGAAGATCTCACGAGTTTCAATTGCTACTGTTCCTTGGGTAGACTTGTCATCAACATGATTACCAATAACTCCTCCTGAATGTTAATCCCAACTTCTTCCAGTTTTTCGCATATTTCCGAAGATTCATTCAAATGTTGAACCACGATACCATTTTCGGACATTTTCAGATTAACCAATCTCTTGTAAAGCGAAACCTTTTGCAATGGCCCTCGAGGCATATTGTACATACATACATACATACATATGTATGTATGTTGCTTCCAATTTCTTCCATGCTTTATGCGAAGTATTACAACTGCGTATGTACCCAAACTGTGTCGGCTTCACGATCAAGAAAATATACTTCTGAGCTTTCTCGTCGTCCGACTCCCACTTAGAAGTTGACGCCCCTTCTGGCTTCTTGACCACTCCATTCACAATTTTCCAGAAACCACTATGAATTAACACGCTCCTGATTTGAACTGTCGTAAATCTTTTCATCCGATTTGTCTATTTGGACCACTGGAGCGCTCATTTGTATACTTTATATTCATTTATAAAAAAAGCACACTATATTGTTCTGGGCCAATCACTTGATGAATTTGATGAATTAATTATTTCGCTTTATTAAGGAGTTTTTAATGTTTTTTCAAATCAAGAAAGATGGTAACAGCATACATGTTTCATAAGGGTTGCCATTTTTTTTTATTAGGCTCCACATTTTTCAAGGGATTTTGCTAAATTCAGTTAAGTTTGGCGTACATCATGGACATGATACATTTAACCTTAGGTATGAAAATGATCGGTATTGCCACGCATCTTCTGCTATCTGCCATGCAAATTAGCAGATTTCCGATACTGTATTTTCCTCCGGTTTATTCTGGTAATTCTTTGGCGTCCTGCATGCTTTCGCACCAACACAAAAGACTTTGGATGAAGCTGACTGTAATTTTTGTATTAGTTTTAATATATTTTTATAATGTCTGATAGGAATGGAGCCGGCGAAGTTTGAAATTTAATGAAACAAAATATTATGGTGACAATAACAAGTGGCCTAAAAGCTTGAAAACCAATTGTAGGAGGGACCCTCGAAGAGGTGTGTCACATATCCTCCATAGATTCCACAGACATACCTATATATCTTTTATAACATCCCAATAATTTCATTCTAATAGTGAGACAACTTTAGTTAATTTTAATATCTCAGTTCTAAATTGGGTATATTTTCCGAGATATTCCAATAGAAAATTCAAAAAAGTTTTTTTTTTTTTGAAATTTATTGATTATTTTTAAGTTTGCTATGAAGATTTTATTCGTCCGATAAGTCTTCTTTACAATACAATTTGCTAATTGTTCTGGGCCACACTAATTTTAAAACTGAGCTTTAAATGCGAGTTACACATGAAGATTTTCGGGTTTCGAAAGTAGTTTTAGTCATTGCATTCAGCTTCACTTTTTGTTTTAGAGCCATTTTGGAAAAACTTATATTTATACCAATAACTTCATACGTTCACTTAAAGAAATGAAAGTATAATATTTATATATATAAGTTAACAGCGGCTAACCTCGTAACCACCTAGTTAAGTTATTATTCA